>CM019174.2:2301857-2841857 GCA_009739505.2 Apolygus lucorum | reverse complement strand
AGGGAGACACAATTTCTCTCCAATTCATAGGGGGCACTCTCTCTTTCTTTCCGATTCGTGGGGGACCCAAATTCCCTTCAATTCGTAGGGGACACTCTCCTTCCATTCTGAGGGAGACACAATTTCCCTTCAATTTATAGGGGACTCTCTCTTTCTTTCCGATTCGTGGGGGACCCAAATTCCCTTCAATTCGTAGGGGACACTCTCCTTCCATTCCGAGGGAAACACAATTTCCCTCCAATTCATAGGGGACTCTCTCTTTCTTTCCGATTCGTGGGGGACCCAAATTCCCTTCAATTCATAGGGGATACTCTCCCTTCTTAAAATTCGTGGGGGACCCAAATTCCCTTCAATTCGTAGGGGACACTCTCCTTCCATTCCGAAGGAGACACAATTTCCCTTCAATTCATAGGGGACTCTCTCTTTCTTTCCGATTCGTGGGGGACCCAAATTCCCTTCAATTCATAGGGGATACTCTCCCTTCTTAAAATTCGTGGGGGACCCAAATTCCCTTTAATTCATAGGGGATACTCTCCCTTCTTAAAATTCGTGGGGGACCCAAATTCCCTTCAATTCGTAGGGGACACTCTCCTTCCATTCCGAAGGAGACACAATTTCCCTTCAATTCATAGGGGACCCTCTCTTTCTTTCCGATTCGTGGGAGACCCAAGTTCCCTCTAATTCATAGGGGATACTCTCCTTTCTTAAAATTCGTGGAGGACCCAAATTCCCTCAAATTCATAGGGAATTATTCGTGGCGGACGCAACACACTAACTTCTACAAATTCGTATGGGACTTAACTCTCAAGGGTCCTCCCTCCTTCCAATTCATATTTATGGAAATTCTGTAAACTTTGCGGGGACACTGGTTACGACACAAGAAACTGAAATATAAGTAAAAAGAACAATTTTTATGGGCAAATGTGTCAGTTAAAAGAAAATTAGAAAGGAAATGGTAAATCAGAGTTTGGAACGCAACATGAAGCGCGCCTCAAACGTTTATGGAGAGAAAACATTGATTGTTTTCCGAGTCATTTGTCATTATTCTACATTTTTCCTCTCATCAACCTACCCTGAAGTAGTAAAGAAAAGTATTGTACTGAACTGATTCTATCTAGTTCCAGTTTAGAGTGGAACAACTTTCAGCAAAATCTGTGTTCTTGAGGAGAATTTACATGTGTTGAGTTTGTGTCTTATTCAAATTCCGCATGCATTAGAAATAGATTTCATCTTTGTATAGCCAATGATGTTTCAGCCTGCCGGTCCGAAGGGCTGACGACTGGCAGCTCTCCGGCTCTGAATCACCTGCTGCTGGGAAAGAGGGCGCTCCTATCGGCCAAAGGCCGGAGGATCGAGGGGGCCGTGCCGACCCAAGACAGAAGACGACAGGCGCAAACTGGTAAGCGGCAAGATGGAGGATCTTCAGGCGGAAGAGAAGGACAGACGATGACTTGGCGAGAAGCGAGGACTAGAACGAGGAAAGGTGAAAACCCTTCTCATATTTGCCATTAGAGCTTTCCACTTGTTTGTCCCATGATGGTCTCCTAGCTGCTTCCTAGGGATTATCCTACTAAATATGGATTTCCTCTGTTTGTCATATTGTGATTTGGGTACTCCAGAATTCCAGTAGCTGCATAGATACATTTCCAGTACCTAGTTTTGAGTCCCTTTTTAGAGTACTTTTTTCTTAGTAGGTCATTTCTGTTTGTAAATTAAGGCTTCATGAACTGAGTTGACCCTAATCAACAATTTTGACTTATACTTGCTTATAGAGTATACGATTCGTATTCCCAGGTGGTACCTCGACTCGCTCACCAAGCCCGTCTTCTAGTTCTTCTTCGTCATCTTCGACTGAACTTTGTGACTCGAGCGACTCAGAAGAAAGTGGAGATCTCCTCGATAAGGCGTCTGACGGAGAGAAACCCAGTTCTCCTGCATTCAGTCAGGTGATAATCAAACCTCAAATATATATCTACAACAATAAGAATGATTGAATGATCTGAGAATAATCTGTTTTGCACCTAGATATCTGAAGCAGATAAAAGTAGAGGGACCTCGCCTGTCGATGGTCTATCTGCAAAGACAGCGTTGTCGTCTTATGAAGTTCCTGGAGAATCTGCAGACAGCGGGGCTGAAGCAGAGGGAAGAACTGACATTATTGCTGATTTTGGATCCTTAGGAAGTAGGTATTACCTCTAGGTTCTGCCTGTGTGTATTGTGCTTAATGAACCCCAAACACTAAGGTTCTAATCAATCAATGCCTCACAGTAGGAACGACGTTGGGCGTCTCTGAAGAACCAACGCCCGACAGTGCACCTGCCACAATGGACTCTTTATCTTCAAGACTGAGCTCGGCCGACTTGATTACTGCACTGCCTTGCGACAAAACAGACGGTGGCTTGAGAGTGTCCCCATCCTCCAGACAACCCTCTGCAATCCGCCTTCCAAGTGACAGCCACACAGCAGGCACCATTCCTGAGGTTGGTTTCAACCAGTTGTTTGTAATGTGGAACGATCGATGATTAGAAACTTAAGCAAACATATGTCTTACTAAATCGATTTTCCATTTTTGAGCAGTACAAAAATCCATCTCGTAAAAGGTGTCAGAAAACATGACCGAAACGTTGAAACTTACTCATTTTCAAGATGATTTCCATAGAAATATCTATATCAAAATAATTGTTGATTTGTTATGTTACGGTTGACTTGTGCTTCAGGTTATGGAACAAAGTCTTCCCAGTCGATTGCTACCAGAAGTTGGCCTCAGCGAGGTGGTCAATCCGGTTCTGGCCAGCTCGTCTCTCCGCACAAGTCCTGTCTCTCAGACTGGAACTTCAGGTCAAACAAGTTCGAGTTACAGCACGGAGTCGGCGAGCGAAGGGTCGACGAGGCGAGTGGACAGGTCGGACAGGCTGCCAAGCTCCACTCTCAGCAACATCACGAAGTTGGACAGTTCGGAAATGGACAGCGGGCCTTCAGTCGCCCCGAAAGTCCCCAAAGAGATGAGAAAGGCGCCCAGTTCTAGTCAGCTGGGAAGTTCCGACGTCAAATGGAACAGACCTCCCATATCCAGCTACAGGTATGACAACAAAAGCACAGACAGCATTATTATTTAAGCTGGAGACAAGACTGAGAATCTAATTGTTGTACTTCAACAGCTCTATCCAACTCGGTGCTGCAGTGGAACCAAGCAAAGTGCCGTCGTCGAGCATCAGTTCGATGCAATTAGGAAGCGGAGAGACCAGCAGCACGTACAGCTCTCTGTCTTCTCTGCCCAAAGACGACACACTCAGCTCTGGTCAGGACTGGAGCCGAAAGCTAGTTGAAGAGTCTCTGGCGTCGATTGCTGACAGGTCACTGGAAACAGGTGAATAATTCCCGTAGATTTGGTTGTAGAATAAATCAAATTTCAAGTGCTTGTCACATAAAAGAGCTTCCATTTGGACCAAAGCTGATCTGGCTTGCTCTTTCTGGAATCTAATCTTGACTTCCAGATTCTACTTTTCATTAACCAGCGCTCCGAGATACTTGAAATTCTAGACACGGTCTAGAATGGTTTAACACGGTCTGTGCTGTGGTCTCTTGAGACGACCATAAACTTGGTTCTCGAGATATTCAGCTAGAGTCCTATGGATAAACTTTCTTCAGCCACAATATCAACTAGTCTCTAGAAACAGTTCTTTATATTTCATACATTTTTAGATGATAAAATAGGGAAATATTTCAATTTTACACCTTTTTCACTGGTCAATAATACACATCTGAATAACACGAGTCGTGCTTGTTCGTATGGCCAACCCATTATTGGACGTACTCGTATTAGCGTCCCATTTGGATTTCTGCATTTCTGGCATTGTGGAGAACCTCGTTGACCAATTCTGTACTGGTATGAGTCTCATGAACCATGGTTTTTTTTTTTTTTAACCTTATCCGAGTTTATTGCAAAAATCCGAGGAGCGAACGATTTTTCGCTACATGGTGCGATCCTGGGGCTGTTGTCATTTTTTTTTCTCTTGAGGGAATTTCCGTTTGTAGGATGAGAGAATTTTGATCGTCGAGGTAGATGTAGTGGTCAAGGTTTTTTTTTCAGACACGGAGTAGTGGCAGGGGGGCTCTATCTTCTAGCCCGAGACCTGGTGAACTGGAGACCTGGTTTAGTCCCCTCACTTTCATTCTTGAACCCCGCATTCTCAAGTTCACTGCCCTTATAAGAGCGAATTGGACTCTTGTTCGGACCCATCCTATCACTTGTGATCTCGGCTTAGCCCACTTTTCAGATAGGGTTGATGCCAACCTGTGAAGGAATTGGTCGAATTCCCTGTGAAGCACTCCCTCACAAGAGCTGACTAGAGGGGAGAATGAGCCTCGATGGTCTTCTGCCGCTCCATCATATTTCCGATGCTTCTCTCTGGCAGCAGTGTCGGTGATTGAGCTCCAGTCTTGAGACAGGTAAGAGGGGGCGTCAGCATTTATTATGCGGTTGTCAAAAAACGCAACCCTCTCCCTGTCCCAGACCCCGTGAGCTTTGAAGTCTGCCACAAGTCCAGGCATCCCTCCTATTTCTTCTTGCAGGACTGGCTCTAGCGTCACTCCCCGCCAAGCCAGTGCTGCCATGCTTGCACATTCGTCTCGAACGGCGTCATGACCCTGCTTCACTAGGCCTCCTTTTTTGCGGTTAAGCGCATGGGTCACATTCATCGCACTCCCACATCCATCGCAATTCATGGGGAGCCCTTCGATTTCCCAACCATATCTGTGATGGAGTGCGTCTCTGAACTGCTGAGCGGAGAGATCAAACCCATCAGATTTTAGAGGGAGCACGGTGAGCCACTGGGATACGTTGCCTTCGACTATTCTACTCAGCTTTCGCTTTGCAAACATTGGGAGTGCACCGATGATGGAATCTCTTCTCTACTTCAGGTGGTCCTATGTTATTGTATTACGAGAAGCAAAACTCGAGATTGTTGTGTGAACACAAGATGAAGGAAAAATGCCCACCGAATCAAAAGAAGGTCATTTGATATTTGATTTTGATCTTTTTTTTAAATTTTGATTATTTATTTCTGTCGTGACAGGGAGGCTCCATGTCAATTTTCAACTTTCTATCATAACCAGGCAAATTTCATCTTCGTTGCAGAACAGGACTCAGAATAGCCCGCCCCAGAGCTTACTCAGCATATCATAACCCGCTCTCAGTTGTTGCAAGGGAAGCTCCCTGTCGAATTTAAACATTTTAGGCGGAACAGAAACCAAAAATGACAAATTTGGATCCTTCATTAGACTTTACTCACCCTAGAAAGGTTCTTGGAGGTGTCTAAAGTCAACAGGAAACAGCGTTCACCTCAGGCCACAAATAATCTTCTTTTTAATTGAGCTGAAAAAAAAATCCGAATAAAATAGTCGTAACAGTAACTCTGGTTGCTTGCAGCTGAAAGCCCGGCGACGTCGCCCGAGAAAACCAAAACCGTCGAAGAAAAATTGAAAAGGAGAAAATCCGAAATCGCTCTTCTTCAAATACTCCAGGAGAACTCGCAGATACTGCAGAGGATTCACCAGGCACACAAAATCGCCTCTCCGGACGAACCTGACGACATTAAGGATATCAGGCGAAGGTAGGTTTCTGTCACTCCCTGTAGTAATATCATAAATTGTGGGCCAAATTTATAAAACTTGTTTGAAAATAATATGAAAATTTTTTCCAATTTTAATTTGTTCAGAATTCAAATTGAAGAAATTGTAATTATGAGGGCGAAATTCTTTCTCGTTTTGTTAATAATCGGAAATTGAAAACACTAATCACATTTTCCTCGGCAAGAAGGAAACTATGAGTTGTGAAGAACATCTGCATAATAGGGCTAGTACTCGTATCTTCTATCTGCGTTCATAACCTACGTCCATGGATATGTTATAAGTGAGATCGACGTCTGTGGAAAGAACGATTCCAGTATCCATCAACCAGTTTCTTCTCCACGACTATTGGAGATTACTAAATCACATTTCACGAACACAATTTGGCACAATTACTTACATTTGAGTTCTGAATAGATTACAATTTGAAAGACAGTGAATTTTATTTGAAATATCTATATTTGTTGCCTCAATAGGTTATGGTATTTATATCGTCATTATAATAATATTGCGATCGACCAATTAAAGAATTGAATACAACGCCCAACCAAATTTAGGTCCTGATCTGCTTATTGGATCTCGTAGACCATTTTGTGGAGGAATTCCACAAAAAATCGGAGTTCTAGACGTTTTATTACAAATCTCGGAGTATTTTGAGGAGGTCTCAATCAAATATGGAGTTTAAAACCACGAATTTTCGTTATTTCGCGTGGTAATTCCTGTATTTGGGAGATTTGTCTTTTCTCTTGAGTGAAATAACGAATTTTGATTGTTTCGATGCCCAATCTCGAGTTTTTTTGTCTATCAAAGGTGGAAACAAGGCTTTGAAGTTTCCTTTTATCTCAAGTGAAACAACGAGTTTTGATGGTTTCGACTTCCATCTCGAGTTATGTAAAGTAAAGGTGGATCCCCTGGATTCTCATTTAGCAATATCTACGGCTTGGAAGCCGCTTCTTGTGATTTCAGAGCCGTGAAATCTGGCGGGTGTAGATGGTCCCCTATGAAAATCACCGCTCCCGGACTGATAGCCTCTGCGCATGACTTGACTTACTTGACTTATTTCCTGTCACTCCAATTCAGAAGCATAGGGCCTGTGTGAAATTGCGCCATTCTTCCCTGTCTCTGGCCAAGACCTTAATCTCGCTCCAAGCTTTCCCAGCACGGCTCGCTTCTTCTTCCACGGATCTCCTCCACGTTTTCCGAGGGCGCCCCATCCTTCGAGACCACTGCGGATTCCAGTCCAGCGCTCGACGCTCCACGGAGTCCTCATTCTTTCTAAGGGTGTGGCCGATCCACTTCCATTTTCGCTTCCTAATCTCGGTTGCGATAGGAGATTGTTTTGTTCGTGCCCACAGTGCCTCGTTCGAGATTACTTCGGGCCACCACACCCCTAAGATCCGTCTAAGACAACGGTTCACGAAAGCTTGTATCTTCCGAGAAAGAACCACAGTGACCTTCCACGTCTCACAGCCGTACAGGAGCACTGACTTGACATTCGTGTTGAATAGACGAAGTTTCGTCCCCAGGGAGATGTTCCTGTTCTTCGATACAGGGTACAGTTGAACGAAAGAACCATTTGTCTTCCTGATCCTGCTTCTAATGTCAACATCAGCGCCTCCTTGAGTGTCGACGTTGCTGCCGAGGTACTGGAATGAGTCCACACGTTCAATAGAGCCTCCATCCACCACCAGGGGATCCCTCAATGGAACATTGATCCGGATTTCCTTCGTTTTTCTGACGTTGATCTTGAGCCCGACCTTGGAAGAAAACTCGCTCAACCTCTCCAGCTTGTGAGTCATGTCGCTAAACCTTTGTGCCAAGAGACATACATCATCAGCGTAATCGAGGTCCTCCAGACGATCGTGCATACCCCACTGGATCCCTCTCTTCCTTCTTCCGATCGTCATCCTCATCAAGAGGTCCAAAACAACCAGGAAAATCGTTGGAGACATCACGCACCCCTGCCGACATCCCGTCTAAATGGGAATATCTGAGGTTAGTGCACCGTCGTGGATCACCCGGCACATGAAACTGTCGTACATCCCCTGGATGAGCCTAAGGATCTTCGGTGGGACTCCATACACTTGCAGAGCTCTCCACATCGCCTCCCTGCTGACAGAGTCGAAAGCCTTCTGGAAATCGATGAAGAGTGCGTACAAGGGGCTCTGCCATTCCACGCTTTGTTCCAGTATGATACGAAGAGTGCTGATCAAATCAACACAGCTTCGGTTCCTACGGAAACCCGCCTGTTCCTTTCTCAATAGCCCCTCAATCCTGTCCTTTACCCTGCCAAGAATAATCTTTGCCAAGACCTTGCTTGCCATCGTAAGTAAGGTTATCCCCCTCCAATTATCGCAACAGGTCCTGTCGCCTTTCTTGGGAATCTTGATGATGAGGCCCTTCTTCCACTCCTCCGGTATCACCTCCTCATTCCAGACTCGTTGAAGGACCGGGAGCAGTAGGCGTGCGATAGTGTCAACATCAACCTTAAGAACCTCTGGAGGGATGTTATCCACACCAGGGGCCTTACCGTTCTTTAGCTCTTGCACTGCTTTTCTCATTTCAGCCTCTGCGCATGCGCAAACGTAAAATCCTTGTAACAGCCACAACGTCTACATTTCCATCCCGATTTTGATGTAATTTTTAGGGATTGTAGTTGCCTTGTAGAAGGTCCCCTATGAGAGTAGATTAAGGTACATAGAGATTAGCTACTATCCATCGGATCATCTATACAACCGGGTTATGGATTTGAGGTAGCTATGTGCCACTCCCACTTGGCAGAGGTTTTAAAAATTCTAGTAACTAATCATTTTGGTTTATTATTTTCAATAATGAACCATTGGCATTTTTTGTTTTACTCTCTTTCTGACTATAGTAATTCACAAGGTCTCCACTGTGCAATATTTTAATAAATTATTTTTTTCTTTTGGGTCTGAAAAGTTGAGAGCAGAAAGTCAAAACGGTGACTACGAGTTTTTGACTTGTTCTTACAATCAGAAAGTTTTTATCATTGTTGTTTCGAAGGAAATAGAAAATCAATTGATTTTGAAAGGCAGGTATGAAACTAGTGCTACTTTTTTCTTCCAAATTGTGCTACTGGACATTTCAATTTTAGGGGGTTCGTAAAGTGAAGTCTGCCAAGTGGGTGTGGCACATAGCTTCCTCGTATCTATAAACCGATTGTATAGATGATCCGATGCATAGTAGTTAGTCTCAAAACACCAATCTCTAAGTTCCTTCCACTACCCTCATAGGGGACCCTACCTACCTACCCCTACACGTCTACCAGTACAATCTATGAATATTTCTTCGAAATCGGATGGAAAATGTAGAAGTTATGACTGTTACAAGGATTTCACGTTTGCTCATTCGCACAAAATACTTTCAATTTGGGGGCCATGCTTTTCATAGGGGACCATCTCCACCCCGACCCTGATAATCCCTGAAAATTTCATCGAAATCGGATGGGAAATGTAGAAGTTACGGCTGTTATTATTTTTTTTTTGTTTCATTTTTTTTTTTTTTCTAACCCCTCAAAGACAAAATGTCTTTTTTGACGGAGGGGGCACGCCATAAAATAAAAATAAAAAAATAAATAATTAAATAATGGGGAGGACGCCCAGGACTCACCCGACGCCGGCCCTAGGGATGAGGGAAGATGAGGATGGTGGGGGTGGGAGAGAGGGATGAAGGGAAGTGCCTCAGTAAAACGACCACCAGTTCAAATACGAGCCGAGCAGGACACGGGTGGTGATACCACGGAGTACGCCTACTGAGATGCCCAACTCACGCAACTCCATGGCACTTTTCCCGCACCACACCCCGCGCCATGATAAGGTTGCAGCCATCACCCTGATGTTGTTGGGTGCCACTCCTTTTAGCTCCGACACCGCTTGCCGTAAATCATTTCTATCGTACTTTCTTATCTTAGCCCGCCAAGTCTGCTCCATGTCCAAGCTGCCATTGACAACTTGGACATCCAGGATAATGCAAGACTGGTCGGGCTTGACGGCAACGATGTCGGGCTTCTTACCCTGGTCACTTGGCATGTGATACAATCTCTCCCTCTCAACATCCCAGCCGCTAGATGACAAAGCACCTGCTATCTGCTTGGCGACCGCATCATGACGTAAAATGCGGCCCCCATGAGTCCGAGGACATTGCTGCACTACATGATACAGATGTTCATTTCCACTCCGACAGGCGCGGCAAAGGGGTAGAGTTGTCCCACGACTACCCCTCGAACACCGTACCGCAGTTGGCAGAGTTGCCATGCGGACGGCGTGGAAGTGTCGGTAGTCGCGGGCCCCAATGCCCTCCGAAGCCCAATCTACCCATTGGGAAGAGACAGGGCTTTCGGAGCACTGTCGGAGTTCTTTACCATCTACTGACTCATGCAGCGCAGCAGCGAACTCAGCAGACGAACTGGGTTTTGGAGCAGATGGTGTTGCTCGGTCGCACCATGCTAACTGCTGCCTGACAAAATCAAGATCAGCAGCCGCACGGGCGACCTCCCAGCTCGACCCTTGAAGGGCTAGCAGGCGCTGGCGGCGCAATGAAGGGATACATGCCGAGAGAGACACAATGCCAAGCCCACCGGATTTGACCGGTGCGTGAACATAGGCACTTGGGACACCAGGTGGGAACCTCAGCCAAGAGCGCACAGCAGAGCGAACTTGTCGATCTAACTCTTGCAGCCTCCCCGCCGTAAGCCTGCCAAAGACTAACCCATAGGTCAGCTTTGGCAGTAAGTACGTGCGGAGGAGGCGCAGCTTCTGCTGTGGCTTCAATGGAGCCTTGGTAACGCGAGCTAGCGCTCTACCAAGGTCCACACGGCTGGCACTAATGGTGGCCACCCCCATGAAGTCGACTCCAAGGTACCGCCAAACCTCCAACACGGATCGAGACGGGATGGGGGATTGTCCTATGACAAAACCCCCATCCACAACTTTCACCTTATGTTGGCGACCCGACGGGACCAAGGAGACCGACCCACACTTATCGGGGTTAACCACAAGTCCACACCTGGCTAGCTGCTTAGCAAATGCATTGAGGGCGATCTGCAAGCCCTCACGGGTTTCTGCGAGTAGGATAACATCATCGGCAAAAGCCAATGCTCCTACTTGCACCCCAGGGGCGAGATCAAACCCTACTTCTGTGGGCAGCTTACCCAAGGCCGTGTCCACGACCAGGTTGAAGAGGAGTGGTGATAGGGGATTCCCCTGGCGTACCCCACGCCCAATCCGTACATCCCCTGACACCTCACCTCCTGCCTCCAGGACCGTCACGCCTTCCTGGTACAGACAGGCCACATACTCGATTAACCGAGATGGGGCCCCGACACCACGAAGGCAATCGGTCAGGGCAAGGTGACTGACTGTATCAAAGGCCTTAGCGACGTCCAGAGCAGCCAGATGGAGTTGGCGGCGCTTCATACGGGCCAGCGAGATGACAGTTTGGAGAACTGTAAGGTTCCCCGCTGTGCCATCTGCTGGCCGAAACGCTCTCTGGACGTCACCAATGATACCAGCCACCTGGAGGCGAGATGCCAGTACTTTCTGGAAGTGGCGGAAGACTACCGAGGACACAGAGATCGGTCGATAGCCTCCAGGCCCACTTCCCCCTTTCTTTGGGATGAACACCGTTCGGGCTCGGGTTAACGCTTTCGGGGGTCTTCCCGCAAGGAGGAGTAGGTTGAGGACGAGCAGCTTAATCGTCTTGGGTGCTTTATTCCAGCGACGGGCGGAAATACCATCAGGTCCAGCGGAAGTGGAGTTCTTGACACGGCACTTATGTGCCTCGTCAGACAGCACCGGCGAACACATGATGCTGCGCAAGGAATCCCTGGTAGAGACTGGGGGAACCACACGCTCTCCAGGGTCGTGACTGGGAGCACTCAGAAGTGGCTCCCAGAAATCCACAAACTCCTGGAGAGGGGGTTGAACTTGATTTTCCCCAGGCTCTTCCAGTACCTCCGCAGCCACACGCGCCGGATGCTTCCTCCACAAACTCTGAACCCGGTGGTACTCCCGCCGTCTTGCTTGTTTAGCTGCTCTGCGACCTCCACGCAACACCACTCTAGGAGGAGGTCCCTCCTGGTGCTGCGTCACGGTCGCGTCCCCAACCCGCGGGAAGATTCTCCCTAAATAGGCTGCCACCTCATTTTCCAGGTTATCCAGCCCTTCAGCAGCCCGCCTCGCCAGATCCTGCAGGTAGGTGCTTTCATAGCCTTCAATACGACCTACCTGCCCCCTGAGCCTCAAAACTTCAGTCTTCAGATCGGCAAGAAGACCGGAGGTCCCGGGGGAGGGATACTGAATGGCAGGCTGCTGCTCCACATCAGCAACAGGAGATGCGGGAGAAGCCCCACTGCTATTTGCCAGGATAGCTTCCTGGACAAGCTGCTTATAGTGGGGCTTCAGGCGGATGTTCTTGATGGCAATGACTGTGCGCATGGGAAAACGTTCGCTTAAATAAACATTGATATTGCGTACCCCATCGCGCACAGCCACCACCTCATCCGCCGCCATCCTGCGCAATTCCTCGGAAGCATACCTGTGCTGCACTCGTTCAATATCAATAGCAGCATTAGCAGCAACAGGATGCTTCCGTCTGACGTGGAGACCAAGGCCGGACCTGGTAGAGAAAGCTCGCTCACAATGGGCACACTGGTGGTTCAAAGAGGCAGTGGAAGAGGAAGAGGGTAGGGATGATGAGGAAGAGGAGGAGGGTGAGGATGGCCGACGCCCCTGCCTGGGGCGCCTCCCCTAGAACCCCGCGTGCCAATGGGCAGGCGGGGGTTATGAGGCTGATTGTTTTCTGTATCCATAACGGGGGGGCGCTTAAAATGAAGGGTCAGGGAACCCGTTGACAGGGGTTCCCTCCCTATTCGCCAGAGGGTCATTCAGCCACCCCTGGAATTTCAAGAGGGGTTCACCAAGGAAACCTAATGGGACCACCTCTGTCCATCCCAGGGGGCCCGGGTTGCGCGACGGGGACGCATGACCTTGACTTGGGTAGGGATAAGAAGGGCTCCAAGGAGATAAAAACACCCTCTATTGCCCTACCCCAGCAACCCAAAAGAAAATATACGTTTGCGCGTGCGCAGTGGCTACTATCAGTCCGGGGGCAACGATTTTCATAGGGAACCATCTACCAACCCGCATAATTCTCGAAAATGTGATAGAAATCGGATGGAAAATGTGGAAGTTATGGCTGTGGCGAAGATTTCATGACAGACAGACAAAGAACCAAAATTGTTCAGGAAGGTCTGCAACGTAAGTGGAAAATTTGATTTTGGAGAACTTTTTTTTTCAACCTTGAAAAGTGATAACAAAGCTTTCGCTACTGTTGTGTTCTGCGTGTAGTCGAGTGAGGTCGATGGTCCTCTCGATGCGCTGAATTGTTCCTAGCCTGAATCCTACTCAGCTTAGAGCTTTAGCACTCCATCTGCGGCGCCTTGCGGCCAACCGTATCGATAAGTGCTTGCAGAATCTATCCGACAACCTCGGCGTCTGATGACAGACTTACCGGGGGGGAGGCGGAACATTTACCTAGTGAGGCCTATGTTCTGAAGAGGTCCCTAAGGGGAGCTAGAGGGTTGGCCCCCTTTAACACCTTCAACGCGGGAGGTAAAAAGTGGGACTACGTCCCCTATGGGAAAAATTTTTTCCCCAGGCGCTTTAATTTTTGTTAGGTAATGTATTTGAAGTGTTAAATTGATTTGAACGCCATTTTGATTGGTTTTAAACCATGATGTCATATAACATCACACGCCAGGGCAGTAGTACTTTCCAGCCCTTCATTTTCATCCCTACGCCTTCGTAGGGGCCTTAGAGTGAGGAGGGCTCTCCAAAGAGGCATGATGTCATATGACATCACCCGTAGCTCCGCAAGAACTGCATGATGTCATATGACATCATCCGCGCTGAAGGTGTTAAGGGGCAAACCGTGTCCTCGGAAGAACTGGGCTGTAGGTAAGACAAGAAATGATAAGTCGGATAGACGAGGTACGAATGCATGTAGGAAGACCCCTCGGTGTGGCTTATATATTCAAGTTAGTATGGTGAGGGGAGAGTGGAATAAAGGTGACGTCAGATGACGTGTTCTTTCCCTTGCTCACCTCGCCTGTGTTGGTGATGACTTATGCCTACTCTGGGTTTTCCTACACGTCACTTTATTGGAGAACTACTGAACATAGATGTATGTCATTACAGCTACCTTGGTAGACTCGGAAGCAAAATTCTGGTTGAAAATTACTTCCGCACACCGTGTGTGGCGCAGCTTCCTTCATACCCGTGATCCCTCCAAATGGGGTGGAAACAAAAGGTTACTTTTTTTTTTTTCTAACTCCCCTCAAAGACAAAATGTCTTTTTTGACGGAGGGGGCACGCCATAAATGAAAATAAATAACTAAATCAAATATAATAGGGAGGACGCCCGGGACTCACCCGACGCCGGCCCTAGGGATGAGGGAAGATGAGGAAGGTGGGGGTGGGAGAGAGGGATGAAGGGAAGTGCCTCAGTAAAACGACCACCAGTTCAAATACGAGCCGAGCAGGACACGGGTGGTGATACCACGGAGTACGCCTACCGAGATGCCCAACTCGCGCAACTCCGTGGCACTTTTCCCACACCACACCCCGCGCCATGACAAGGTTGCAGCCATCACCCTGATGTTGTTGGGTGCCACTCCCTTTAGCTCCGACACCGCTTGCCGTAAATCATCTCTATCATACTTTCTTATCTTAGCCCGCCAAGTCTGCTCCATGTCCAAGCTGCCATTGACAACTTGGACTTGTGTGGCGCAGCTTCCTTTATACCCGTGATCCCTCCAAATGGGGTGGAAACAAAAGGTTACTGCTACAATGATTGCACTTTTGCGCATGCGCAGTAGCTACCGATGGTTTGATTACGTCAAGAGTTCACTGAGGTACCATTTAACTACCAAGCAACCTAGTTTGAGAGGAATCAGATGGAATCAAAATGGAAAATGTTTGATTGAATGGGTTAACTTTCATGAAACTAAATTCTAAAATGGAAATTTTGTTTTTGAAGGACATCTTTCTCCTCCTGAACGCTAAAGCAACTCTTCCGCTAGTTAGACAGTCCCGGAAACAGAAAGGAACTTCTGTTTACTGGTAAACTTTGGTCAAATAAGCAGATCGTTCCTAAATTTCGTTCGCATATGATATTCAAGAAATTAATTCCTGTTGTTTTTTTCGATTTTCTAACGCAATATTTCATCAAACAAGTTATAACAAGTATAACAAGTAATAACAGCAAACTACGTGTTATACTCACTGAGTAAAACGTCCTTCGAGCCCTGAAGAAGGTAATAAATTTACCGAAAGCTTGGCAAAGAAGGAGTTGTATTCCCGTTGACCCCATTTCCGATCTGGGTAAATTTAACAACATTTAGTTCTTATTTTCTCCATTTTGTGAAATTTTACCTGCAACCCTAGAATTTTCCATCTTTTTGATTTATGATTAATCAGAGGTCTCAGAAGAATTATTGATTATATTTATGTTTTATTTCATTTCGAAACATTGTTTGTTTTTCAACAGTTTTTGAACAGTGGTACACTTAAAACGAAGGTACACAAACAAATTTGCCACATTTTGATCGAGTTTTGTAGCGTAGGTTACTAGAAAAATGCTTTCGTAGAAACCAAGTTCCTGAAACATTGCAGAACTTCGTGTTCACTTTGGTTTCATTAGTAATTACGTTTGATATCCGAAGGGTTCTTCGCCTTTCAAAGGTTGTAATTGGTGAACTGCTGTTACAGAGTGTTCCCGAAACCTATCACCAGGAATCGATTCTACATCTAATTTGCTACCACTTTTTCCTCTTCAGACTTTTAGCGAATATCCAAGGAAAAACTGATGAAAAAACGCTGCAAATTATTACACAATGGTTTATTATGTTTCTATATAGATCACTCGTCTAGAAAATCACCAACCATCCAATATGAAAGAAAAAATAAAAAATGAAAAATAAAATGAAAAATAAAAAAAAAATCAAAATTACCAACCATCGATCGCATTTCGGGCAGCTCTAATTTGAACGGAGATTAGGCCTCTTTTGCGATTCACACTCGTGTTTTGATTTATATATATATATGTTATGGTGGGTTCCTCCTCCCGAAGCTGACCTTCCTCTTCGTCGGAAGACATGGTATTTGCAAAGGAACAACACTTCCGAATTGTAAACTAATTTTATTACCTGACGAAACTGTACTATTTCAGAAACGGAACTCGAGTTAGCGATACTCCCCCTCGGACAGTATTTACTACAAATTTGATATCAAAATGATCACATGACACCTCAAAGGTTCACACTCAAGCGAGATACAACGATAACTGTTCGGGCAGAACTGAAGGAGGGCTTAACAGGTGCCCCCTCTCTTCTCTCAATAGTTTCAAAACCTGTCACGAGGGGATTTACGAGCAGCTTGTGGCGACACTACTGTGTTTTCGAGTTTCAAATAATAAAAATTGTTTAAAATAACAATGTCAGTAAATCTGATGATAATGCAAGTGAAATGGAAAACGTTCAATCTGGTTCAATCAGGGTTTCAGTCTTCGTTTTCATCAATCCATCACACGGCGATCCTGACGTTGCTTCCATCCTCGGGAGCTCAGTTCACCTAGGGGACCAGACACAGCCCATTAGTGAAGAGAATATCAGCCTACTCCCGTCTCCATAAGTGAAGGGTTTCCCCTTCAGGCAAACAATTCAAAATAACAGCTTAGAACTGGCAAGTAAATTAATGCACATGCACAGTGGAGGTTGGAGGCACGAGGAAAATTTCAATGAACAAACAATTCCAAGTTACAAACAAATTGTGCAAGGAGGTACAGGAATTATCCTTTGATCAATATATTCGAGCCAGGTGAATCCAGTCGTTAGGAATCATTAAAAGCAACTCGTTCAAAAGGAACTCATTCAAAAGAACTGCTTGGGAAGGTTGTCTATCTCACTTGGGCTTGACAGTCACACTATCAGAAAAGTAATGACTGTAAGACGTAGACCACGTAAAGGGAAGGACATAGAACAAGGGTCCAACTATGACGCAGCCAACGTAAGGGTGCCAAGCAAGGTAGACTCCAGCCCACATTCCAAAATTAGACTCATACTTGACTGAGAAAATGATTATGATGATCACTGAGAAGACTTGGGGATCCAAAGTCAACATAGGTGGGATAGTCCACATTCAACATGATGATCACTGAGAAGACTTGGGGATCCAAAGTCAACATAGGTGGAATAATCCACATTCAACAAAATAACAAGACTGGGCGAATCCACAGTCACCTTGGAAGAGCAGTGGGTAGTCCACTATGAACAAAAACAGTCAAGAAAGTCAAAATTACTTCGATAAATCCCTGCTATCATCAGGGATAGTGCTAGAGCCATCAAAATTAGGAGCCTTGCGCAACTGTTCGTGAGGGTATTTCAAGTACTTCCTTGATCCTCCAGAAACATACTGCAATAAGTAGCGGTCATTTGGTAAAACTTTAACAATTTAAACGGTACTCGATAAGCGTTATCCAATATGATTAGATTCCTCACCTCCATCTGTGCAAAAACCAAATCGTTTTCCTCAAGCTTTATGCTGTCAAATCGACTTATGCATCAATCGAGTAGCAGTATCTCGAAATTCATGTGTGCTAGTGAATAGAATGCTTCTAAGGTTTTTTCATATCCAAAATGGAAAAGAGACTCTTGTACATTGTTGACAACAGCATAACGTAGTGAATGTTGTACAATGTGAAGATATCTTGGGCGTGTATGTCTCTGTACTTTCCTACACAAAATTCTTCCATGAATTTCATAAGTGTTTTGAATATCAGGATCAATATACGATGTTTTCCATGAGGTCTTAGTTTTTGGTGTTGCTGCTCTATGAGGGTGCTGATTAACAAAGAATTTGCATTTGGATTTTCAATAATTGGTTCCGAAGTTACAGTACTATCATTATTGTCATCAATGGGTTTTCAAACCTTGCAAAAAGGACCACCTTCTTTGGACTCGTGGTATTAGTTCTTGTTTATTCTGTGTTGCACGAAGCGAAGCACAGTCAGTTACTACAATGAATTGGTAGCTTTGTAAATAGTTATGAGAATGAATTGCGGCATAAACCACAACAAGGGTCTTCAGCTCTTAAGAGTGGTAACTGTTGTTCGGGTGAATAAACATTTGAAAGTGAACAAGAAGAAGTTTCCCCCACTCTAATTACTAGTTTTGTTGTCCGTTATCTGCCTAGTCATACTTACCGCTCTCGTACCTTTCGTTATTTGAATAAATAGTTTTTCTACAAGTTCTTGTTCCCATTAATTCAATAAAAACCCTTCAGTAACGTGATTCTGATAGAGTGGTTCTTTTGCTATTGTCAGACGCACATGCTGACAAAGTTTCGTATGGGACAAATCTCTAAAGATTATCTGGACCCAAGAGGATCGCCAGGTCAGTCATACGTCTTGAAACTTCAGCTTACCCAATCCCCAGCTAGGATTGTTAGGAAACTTAGTACCTAGGCAGGACATAAGAGATTTACTGCAAATAATTTTAATTCACAAGTAGGCGCAAAAATAAGTCAGGCCTAACCACTGAAACAGCGGAGGAGACGACACTAACAGCTGTAGTATGCAACAGGTCTTGGCTTTCATCAATGATGTTAATCAGTATTGATCCAAAACCTAAAGAACTTTCATCAATATGCAATTCAATTGGATAAGAAGGGTTGAAAATGGTTAACATTGGCTCTGCAATTAGGAGGCCAATAAAATGTTGTCTAACCTTTTCATGATCTTCCATCCTTTGTTGTCATCAATTGGAACAAAGGGGTTGCTAACTGTGCAAAATTATGCACAAATTGTCTAAAATTTGAAGCTAGACCAAGAAATTGGCGAAGTGTACAAAGAGTTGTGGGAGGTCGCAATTTGTGAGAGCTTCAACTTTAGTTTTATTGGGTCGCAACTCTCCGTTCTCTATCTCATAACCTACATATTTGATTTTAGTTACAACAAATGAGCATTTAGAGAAATTGGATGAGAAACCAGCAGCTGTTAATATTCCCAGAATACAATCTAAGCGTTCTAATGCCTCACTCGGAGTGCTAGCAGAAATCAACATAATTATCGTACATGTTGCATGTGACATAATCATGTGCTAAGACTCCTAAAGCTTTCATGATAGCTCGTTGATAGACACTTGGTCCGTTACGTACCCCAAAAGGTAAAACCAAAAATTCCCACTGTCCATCTGGTGTTACAAAAGACAGTTTTTCAATGGAGTCTTCCTGAACAGGAATTTAATAAAATCCACAGGCAGCATCCAAGATGGTGAAATACTTAGCTCCACTAAATCGAGCAATTTGATCAGTAATCAACGGCAAAGGAAAATGTTCTGGGACTGTGTTCAAATCCAAGGAACGAAAATCAACAGTCATCCGAAAACCTCCAGTCTTTTTCTGAACAAGAAGTACCTATTGGACTAAAAAGGGGATGAGCTAGGACAAATTACTTTTGCATCTTCAAGTTCTTTTATGTGCTCTCGAACTAATTCACATTGTACAGGAACAGGACTGAGTCTATAAGGACGTTGTTGTACTGTTTTAGTTGAATCAATGAGAAGAATTTTAAATGTTCCAGTGGTAATGCGTGTGGTTAGAACTCCTGTGATGAAGAATTTTGAATATTTTTGTAAAATATTAACGAGTTTTGATTTTTGACTAATAGGAATATCTGTGTGTAATTCGTTGAAATTCACATCATTTACTGGTGAAACTTGACGATCTTCTGATAATGAGTCTGTATGTGTGGGTAAATCAAAGAATGGAACGGTTATGGTGTGACAGCCTGGGATCTCACTGAACAACACAACCACATCCTTTGTAAACCGATCCAGAGAACATCGATCTATCAAAAATCAGAAAATTCATAAATAGATTTGCAAGTGTTATCAGTTCCAGAATGCTTATCTCTCTTAATATCATTATCCAATAAAACTTTTGACTCAATTCCAAGAATTGTGTCCTCGATTTAACACGAATTTCATTCATAAAAAGTCCAGTAGTGTCCAGTAAAATATTCTCAGTAGTAGAAGACATGATAGGAGGATGTCCTTCCTCAATTTGCACGTATTTGGGATAATCACCATATAATAATCTGTCACAAGAATTTCTCGCCCCAAAATTATGGGCACTGGAAGACAGCTCTATCTGCCACTATGTGAAACAAAACGTGGTATCACGACCATTGGTGGTAATTAAAACTCGTTTTTGGCATTTAGAAATGGTTACTGCAGATCCTATTCCATGCAAATGAACTATATTGTTAAAGGAAGTGCCTTGTAATTTAGAACTAATGGACATACGAAGGAGAGAGTAGTCTGATCCTGAGACGAAAAACGCTGAATATGATTACATAAAGGTTTATAAATTTTCTACATAGATCACTCGTGTTTCTGATTCATCTTAAGTCCAACCCTTAGGTTCTCATAGGGAATGAACGGTTTGTCCTACAGAGCTCCGTGTGGTCTCAAAAATTCGATACTGTCTTAAATTGAAGGAAAAACAATACCTTTATACCAATTTTTTTTTTTTTTTTTTTTTGAGCTAGGGCGTTTTCAAAATTTTAACCCTTAGAAGTGACCGACATCAACCAAAATCTTAGGGGCACAACTAGACCCCAAATTGAGTCCATATACTAAATTTCATCAAAATCAGTCAATGGAAACTAAAAAAAAATGCCGCGGACGGCCAAATTTTTATTCAATTTTTGGATTCTATGTAAACCAACAAATTTTGAGGAGGGGGTTAGAAATTGTTTTAATCTTGGTCGATTCCAGAGGTTCATTATTGAAAATTATAAACCAAAAATAGTGGAATACATCACCTCGGTAAGTAAAAGTGCCTTCTGGATTAGCAACGCATAGGCCAATGTGCTTCTCTGCTGGCTTGGGCATCAGACTTCTGTATTCTCCCGGGCCTGGTCTTGATAACTGCTTCTTCTTGGGACAGTTCGGTGCGATGTATCCTCCTTGGTTGCAGGCAAAGCAAGTAATAATTGCATTGGTGATGGGTTGCTTTGATAGGTGACTTGCTGAGGTAGTCTCAAACACTGATGTGTGACGCTCAAAAATTTTGTGTTCAGTTCGTTGACAATGCCCACAGCGAAGATTGAAGTTTTGAGGAGATGAGAAAAAAGAGGTTTAATCATTTGGGCAGCGTTTTGAAGAGGTAATTCTTGATTCAAAGAGATTTTGTCAGCCATTTCTTTCATAACTCTCGCTTGTTCAAATAATAAATTGTGTAATTCATTCCTGAAATAATACTTGTCATGAGCGTATGGTGAGGGGGGTGGAGGAACAGGAGGTCTCCGACGATCTCCACTCGTGTTTCGTCAGCACTCGTAAAAATTCGGCAACATCGCGTTCGGAAGTGCGTAGGTACGTGACCTTGGAAGGGTGTACCCCCCCTCGCCTCGTCCATCCTCTCTGGTCCGGTGGAGGGTTTTCCCCCTCGAGGTATTTTCGACTCGTCCTGAAAATGGCGGACGTAGACTTGAATGACCGAAGTTTTCACAAACATCCCGAGCGTTTCCGACGTTTTCACGAAATAATTGTTCACAGAGCCACTATTGAATTCACGATTTTCACTAAATCCGGCACGTAAGTTGTTTATCCCATCTTCTGATGTTATGGTGGGTTCCTCCTCCCGAAGCTGACCTTCCTCTTCGTCGGAAGACATGGTATTTGCAAAGGAACAACACTTCCGAATTGTAAACTAATTTTATTACCTGACGAAACTGTACTATTTCAGAAACGGAACTCGAGTTAGCGATACTCCCCCTCGGACAGTATTTACTACAAATTTGATATCAAAATGATCACATGACACCTCAAAGGTTCACACTCAAGCGAGATACAACGATAACTGTTCGGGCAGAACTGAAGGAGGGCTTAACAGGTGCCCCCTCTCTTCTCTCAATAGTTTCAAAACCTGTCACGAGGGGATTTACGAGCAGCTTGTGGCGACACTACTGTGTTTTCGAGTTTCAAATAATAAAAATTGTTTAAAATAACAATGTCAGTAAATCTGATGATAATGCAAGTGAAATGGAAAACGTTCAATCTGGTTCAATCAGGGTTTCAGTCTTCGTTTTCATCAATCCAAACCCTTAAATTTTAGTAGGGAGCGAACGGTTTGTCCTACAAAGCTCCGCGTGGTCTCAAAAAATTCTAAAAATTCTATAGAATCTTAAATTGAAGGAAAAACAATACCTTTATATCAAAATTTTTTGAGTTAGGGAGTTTTCAAAATTTCAAAATTGATTTTGGAACCCTTAGAAGTACAACTAGACCCCAAATGAAGCCTACATACCAAATTTCATCAAAATCGGTCAATGCTAAGTGGCAAAAGTGCCGCGTACGGCGGACGGGAGGCCAAATTTTTATTCGATTTTTGGATTCTACGTACCTTGAAACGTAAACCATCAAATTTTGAGGGGGTGTTAATTTTTTTTTTTTCTTGGTCGATTCCTAAGGTTCATTACCTATTGAAAATAATAAACCAAAACAATACCTTTATATCGAAATTTTTTGAGCTAGGGCGTTTTCAAAATTTTAACCCTTAGAAGTGACCGACATCAACCAAAAATGGTTGCTCCGTAGGACAAACCGTTCGCTCCCTACGAAAACTTAACCCTTAATATCCTGAGGTATCTTTTTGGAAGTCCGATTTTTACTGTAACACTTTATCCACTTTTAAACCAAAACTGATAGCCGTTGGTTATCTTAACATTCCAACTATCAATTGTGTTAGAAATAGTAATAGTAAAATCATAATAACTCAAAGAAAAAACATAATCCTCGAGTTGACGGACAGTAATAGGGACTTCGAGTCGCCTTCTACCCTAATTTTCCACCTTGTAGGTATTAGTTCGGTTTCCTCATCTGGAACCTTCTCCACCTTATTCCTTGGTTCTATACTTTATGAGAAGTAACAGACCCCAACATCCCACCAAGGGTTTTCTAAGTTTCCTTCTTCTACTCAAAAAAAAAAAAAAAAAATGGGTTTATAGACTGATTTTGCTGACGCAGGTAGTGCTAGAAGCTCTTGGACCAAGATCATTCTTGGGCTGACAGACTGTAATAGGGCTATTCATAGTTTGTTGCCTTCTTGTAGACAAGGTTGTTGGTGAGGGTAGGACAAATTGCGGCGAGTCCTCAGTATGTGCTTATGTTGTTTATTTTTTCATGTCGAGCTAGCTTTCGCCCCAGGGGGCATCTCCAGGACATATAAGTTGAATGGGATGAGGTTGATATTTAGGTTCTGACTTCCAGCTCCTGTCCTGTTGATTTTTGTCTTCCCAAAAATGGTCAAGTTTTTTAAAAAAGGAGGGGACATCCCAAGTCTTTTAGCTTTAAAATATGCCTTGGAAGTGCTGGGGCTTATGTGCTTGTGTATCTATCTATATGATAGCTTTTATAATATGAGGGTAAAGACTTTTAACCCGCGAGAGGTGATCACCCTTAAACGTGGGTTGGAGGTGATACCTGAGTGCCGTGCTCAAGTCACGTTTTCTCGTACAATTTTTGCAATAACTCCGTTATTATTTGTCCTATCGACCTACGACTTCGTATGTATACTCTCAGATTGTTGAATGACAAAATATATGAGTGAGGGTATATTAAAAAATGTTAAATAAAATTTATAAAAATTGTTTTATGTCCCAGGCCCTGTTTTTTCGTACATTTTCCATTATAACTCTGCTATTATTCGTCCTACCGACCTGAAATCCCGTATGCAGATAGTTTACTAACAAAATGTTGGTGGGGGGGGGGGTTATATCAAAAAGCAATGCGCGTATGCAGTATATACATAAATTTATCATATAGCTCAGAAAAATTGGTAGCTCTCATTACTCATATAATGACAAGATTATAATACGGTATGATGACTTAGCATTCAGGCAATAAACAAATTTCAGTTATTTTGCAAACATAAATAGCACCTAGCGTTGGTGAAAAAATATTTTTTTTTATAGCATCAAGTGCCTATAAAATGTAGCAAAAATGCACTGGAAGACTGGAACCCTTGTAGAAAATATGTCTCGACTAGAAACTATGTAAACTGCAAAGAAACTTGAAAAATAATGATTTGGGTTGTTACTGACTTGCTCTATTTATACGTGAGTAAATAGACCCCTTGAGGTGATACCTGAGCGTCGCGCTCAGGGACCCCTCCCCAGCCGAACCACTAAATCGGATTAAGCCAGGAGTACAGTTAGAATCATTAGGGGCACATTCTAGGAAAATGCTAAAGAGTTTTTGGCAATAGGAGTCCCGTTTTCGAAAATATTTCAGAAAATGTGAATGATTAAAGCGCTGCGCTCAGGAATCACCTCTCGCGGGTTAAAAAATAATTCTACATTCAGGTCTATGTTTTTTTTTTAAGTCTTTACCCTCATATTATAAAAGCTATCATACAAGCACATAAGCCCCAGCACTTCCAAGGCATATTTTAAAGCTAAAAGACTTGGGATGTCCCCTCCTTTTTTAAAAAACTGGACCATTTTTGGGAAGACAAAAATCAACAGGACAGGAGCTGGAAGTCAGAACCTAAATATCAACCTCATCCCATTCAACTTATATGTCCTGAAGATGCCCCCTGGGGTGAAAGCTAGCTCGACATGAAAAAATAAACAACATAAGCACATACTGAGGACTCGCTGTAATGGGGCTTTTGAGGAACCTTCTGCTCAATTCCATAAATTTGACAAAATACATCTAAATGTAACTCACAAAAAACCGAAATCATTTTTTTTTTATCTAGTGGGATATTAAGGGTTAAGGGTCGGTCTTACGATAAATCAGAAAAACGTGTGAATCGCAAAAGAGGCCTAATCTCCGTTCAAATTTTAGCTGACCGAAATGCGATCGATGTTTTTCTTCATGTTGGTTGGTGGTAACGATGGCAAAACCGTGTTCTTTGCACACGAGTGATCTACGTGGGACTATCAAAAAGTAAGAATACAAAACGTTTTGCGCAGCAGGGGAATTTTTGTTTCCAAATGTGGCACCCCTGCGTTATGGGCGGGATCATTGTGAACAAAACAAGAGGTCCGGCGTTTAATTGCGACCGTTAGTTTGCCCTTGAGAGCCTTTTGAAATGTGCGCTTCCGTGAACGTTCCCGCCACCTCCAACCCCTTGCCGGCCCGATGCTGTGTGCGCGAAGTGATTCGTTTTCTATTTGCTAAAGGTGAAAAACCAGCTGAAATTCATCGCCAGCTTGTTTCTGTTTATGGAGAGCAGGTAATGAACCGCAATAACGTCGCCAAATGGTGTAGGGAATTTAAAAACGGGAGACCTGATGTTCATGACGAAAAAAGAAGTGTCTGTGGTGACTCCCGAAATTGTGGAAGAAATCAACAATTTGATTCGTGAGGATCGCCGACGAAGAGTTGTGGACATTAATGAGCATTTTCCTGATCTCTCATATGGAACTGTGCAAAACATTATTTCAGAAACCCTTGGTTATCGCAAACTTTGCGCTCGCTGGGTTCCAAAAATGTTGAGTGATGAGCATAAGGAGAAAAGGCGTCCTGCTGGCCGGATGTTTTTGGATCGTTTTCAACACGAGGGACAGGACTTTCTTGACTCCATAATCACTGGCGATGAAACTTGGGTTTGCCTAAACACACCTGAATCCAAGAGACAGTCTATGGAGTGGCGTCACAATGATTCACCATCCAAAAAAAAAATTCAAAAGGACTTTATCGACAAAAAAAAATCATGGCAACGGTGTTTTTCGACAGAAAAGGTGTTCTGCTGATTGAATTTATGCCTAAGGGGACCACAATCAACGCCGACGCGTATTGTGAAACTTTGAAAAAATTGCGTCGTGCAATTCAGAACAAACGGCGTGGCATGTTGTGTAAGGGAGTCACTCTTTTGCACGACAATGCCACCCCTCACTGCCAGAAAAACGCAGTCTCTCTTGGAGTCATTTGGTTGGGATATTTTCGCCCACCCCCCGCACAGCCCAGACCTTGCACCTTGTGATTTTCATCTGTTCGGCCAACTGAAGGAATTTTTGGGGGAAAAACACTATTCCGAAGAAGAAGACCTCAAGAATGACGTTACCGTTTGTCTTCAACAGCTGGCGGGAGAGGAGTACAATTCAGGAATTACCAAGCTCATTTCTCGGTATACAAAATGTTTAGATTTGAACGGCAACTACGTGGAAAAGTAGTTATAAACCTGAAGTACCCACCCTGTAAATTTTGTCAAAATAAAAATATTTTTGAGTGAGCTAGAGCGTTTGTATTCTTACTTTTTGATCGTCCCTCGTACATAGAAAAATAATAAACCTTTGTGTAATAGTTCGTAGTTTTTTTGTCGGTCGATTCCAAAGGTTTACTATTAAAAATAATGAAGGAAAATCTTGAAATTGTAAAAACTTGAAAAAATAAGGGGTTAATAAATCGGAATTGCTAAGAGGTAGTTTTTGTTGGAAATACCTTGTAGAATCGATTCTTGAAGTCCCTCTGAACAGCAGACCTGTTTAGGCCTCTGCTCTGAATTACTCCCCGCTTCTTCGAACGTTCCTTGAAACAATAAGGGAAGCTCGTACTTGAATACTTGACGACCGTCCGATCACTTCGACGTTTTCGGTTACTAAAATTCACGAGCAGAACCCCATCGGTGCAAAGTGAGCACGTTCCTCGGTCATCATTCCTTTATGATATCAAGTTTCGTGTTCACCGTGAACTCATTTCCGTATTGTTTCTGGAACTTGGTATCGATTTAACGGCTTTTAGTTCATAGACGATATTGCATCGTCTCGTAATCGTCGCAAATTATTTTCCCGTGACGAAACCTTCAAGTTTCGATGCCGTGTAAACTTATTTTATGATTTTCGATACGAATCAACCAGCGATCGCCAACGCATTTTGATCCGTTTTAATGATCCGTTAAATTCCGCAGTTTCAACGTCGATCTGCAGATAAAACCCGTAGTTTATTATTTTGTAGTTTTTTTGTTGCAAAATTTCCTTATTGGCATTAATTCAATTGCTGTTTTTGCAGGTAGAACCTGTCCGTTTTTTTACTTTTTGTAATCACTTCGTAAAATCACAATAATTATGGTTTTTGGGGTTCGAAATTGAACGGAAAAAACTGTAAAATTGTTTAAACAATCGAATATAAATTTTCCATTCCAACGATTAGTTTGGTGATGTTGATCGATAAAAACTCCGTTCTGAAGGCGCGGGTTTGGCTGAAAAGTGAATTGAAAAAAATTAATTGGGTGGTGTGGGTTAAAAGTATGCCAAGTGGGTGTGGCACGTGGCTTTGACGTGTCCTTTAGCCCGATTGTGTGGATTACACGACGTACGGGGTGTCCGAGGAAGGTACGGCCAAACTTGTCTGGGTTGCGTGTATGTTTAGGTACGGTTATTTATAGTATGCGATTCTGAAGTTGGTTGTGCTTCACTAGAGGCACAAGATTTGAGCACATTCGTTATTATAGCGCCTACTCCGAATAAAGTGAATATTTAGATGCGTAGTAAACCAAGATGTAGGCTGACTGCTCGATGCTTATTGCTAGTTTATCTTAAGTTTAATTAGGAGGTTCGAAAACGCTCTTTTCAATCAGCTTCCATCGTGGGTAGGTTGTAGAAGAACATATTCACTAAGGTTGAAACAATGTCCCGTCAGTGTGTCACATAAATAGTACCTTCCTTTGCCAAATTTAACTTGATTTGCAAATAAATTTGCAGGATAAAAAAGAACTGAATGGTAGAGAACGAATCAAACCATTATTGAGAATGTGTTAATTTATTCGCTCGAAATTCGAGTCTGAGGACTTGGATGCGAAATTCAGGCTATCACTGAAATATCGTATTTTGGTTTTGACTGGTTTGGCTGTATTTGTGGAAGCTGCTGAGTTTGTTTGGAAAATTAGCTGTTTATAACATCCATTTTCATGGATACTGTTCATCACTGGGGCTCTGCTGCTAAGGAATGTACGTGTCTTCATTTAAGGCATGTAAAACATGAAATATCAAAAACAAAATTATATGTAAACTCATAATTTATAAAATTCAAAAAATGTGTTTTGATGGCTCAGCCTAGAATTGATCTTGGGTCTCCCAGACTGCAGATTCTTGGAGTCAAGTTACCAAATTTGTTTATCAGTCTTGCACACTTTTCGATTATATGTGCTAAAGTAAAGACATAAAATTTCTAAAAAAATTTTTCAAAATATTTCCAGAGTAGAGTTTTATTGCTAGGAATGTACGTGTCTTCATTTAAGGCATATAAAACATGAAATATCAAAAACAAAATTATATGTAAACTCATAATTTATAAAATTCAAAAAATGTGTTTTGATGGCTCAGCCTAGAATTGATCTTGGGTCTCCCAGACTGCAGATTCTTGGAGTCAAGTTACCAAATTTGTTTATCAGTCTTGCACACTTTTCGATTATATGTGCTAAAGTAAAGACATAAAATTTCAAAATATTTCCAGAGTTTTATTGCTAGTTGGAGTGGGTCAATCAAAATGTGGAAGTCAATCTAAAGGCCCCTTTACACGACCCTGCCCCGATGTAGATAGATATGTTTATTTGACACCATTTTGAACACTTAAGATAAATTCATGATACGATGCGATTTGCTCAGATTTCCTACCTGACGTCAGGCTTGGCCCGTGTTTTAGGGTAGGATCTTTGCAAAATCGCTCCATCTCGGTAAATAAATTGATATCTACTATACATTACAGTAATGAGTAGATTACTAAACAACACATGATTGGACTGAAGAATGGACCCTATTTGATCATTTCTAATCCTGTACATAAATGCTGTTTAGTATCCTCTCGCATCTAAAGCCCCCTTCTGTTACTAACCAACTTAACCCTTGCTTTTTGTATTTCGGTCTAGTGAACTTCTGGAGGCTTTTCATGCTACAAACAATATCTCTTTGTTACACACCTATGTAGAATGAAGATCGGGCTGTGTGTTGTCAGAGCCAGTCTACGTCTAGGGCCAATGGGGGTGCGCCTAATTTTTTTTTAAATTTTTAATCGAAAGTAGACCTCATCCTGAGAATTTTGTCACCAACCGTTCTCTTTTTGGATGATTAGATCTTTCTCTAGGATTTTTCAAAGTTTCGAATGTTTATGACGTCACGCGCCCCTCCCACCTGGGCGGGACCCCCCCCCCCTGGGCCGGACCCCCCCCCCCCCCCCCCAGCCAACTGTGAAGTCATAAACATTCGAAAATTTGAAAAATCATAGAAAAAAGGTCTTCTCACGCTAGAAGGTCACGGTTGGTGTCAAAATGAGGTCTAGTTCAGATTAACCCTTTAGGGACTGATTTACGGGACGCGCGTCGGCCACCCAGGCCTCTATTAAAATTGCATCGCCGACCCCCCTGGCCTGAATTATTTCGCCAAAATCGGCGGGTGCGCTGCGCTCGCAGTTTTTCTTATATTTCTCAGCTCAGCTTTATCAAATTTCTTTCGAATTCTTACACAATAATCTTTATATATTTATTGATGTTATGTCAAGTCAACATTGAAATATAAACAGGCATTGAAGGTTTATAGTTAACAGAAACCAAAAAACAAATACTCCTCTGGTTCTATAAATGCATCACTTTCTTCATCTTCTACATACTCTTCTTCCTCATCACTAAGACCATCCGTAATAATTTCGCGAATCTCATCATTGTCATAAACACTTTTTTCGGACATTGCACAACGATACAACAATCACAACTGCGCGTCAACTAAAATCTACAGGTGACACACGTTTGAAAGGGTGCTGAAGAGGTAAGGGGTGAAGGGAGGGTTGGAAAAGAGGTACAACGATCAAACAACAATTCAGAATAGTGGTAGTACCAACAAAAATCCAATAGATAGCAGGGGAGGTGAGAAAGAGACACATTCTTGTAGAAAAAACAGGCGACGGATATATCCGTCGCTGGGCCACCTGAGCAGATTGGGGCTGACGGATATATCCGTCGCTGGGCCTACAGAGCAGATTGGGGCTGACGGATATATCCGTCGGTAGTCCCTAAAGGGTTAAAAATAACAATAAACAGTTTTTCTAGTATATCTAGTATTGTATTTCGGATCCCTTCGAGAAACTTCAATTATTATTCTTTTATAACTCTTCAAACTATAACTAACTATAACTTCTCTTCTTCTATAACTTCAATTGAAGAGCTCGGCCGAAAAGGGGTACATGTTCCTTTTTTGAATTTTACAGGAGAGCCAAAAAACGAATCCCAATCATGCGGTCACGAAGCTAAATCGAACAAGCTAAATCGAACATGTACCCCTGTTCCATCAGATTTCCCACAAGCTAATAATATATTAATACGTACCGTATAATAATATAAGAAAGCTATCTATTTGTGGCGCAGTTACATATTATAGCATTTACAAATGTATTTCAACTCTTTACAAAATAATTAAACCCTTTACAAAATTATTTCAACCTTTTAAAAATAAAGGGGAAAAGGGTTTAAATAATTTTGTAAAGGGTTTGAATAAATTTCTAAAAGGTTGAAATAATTTTGTAAAGGGTTGAAATAAATTTGTAAATACTATACATCTTTATATTTTCTATCTGAAGGACGTTCCCTGAAATTCATACTTTTCCAAACGATAAGTTTTCATTTTTCATAAGAAATAAGAATAACAGATTTTAAAATAAAAAAATCATTGTATTTGTGCTGTTTTTTGGTAAAATATTTTTTATATAAAATTATATTAATGGTCGTCAATACCACTCCGTCCATTTTAATAAAAAATTTATAAAAATTCTAATGAAAATAGACTTTGAAGAACGAAAAACATTTTGATAGCTTTGACAACAAAACACTTTGAACACAAAACGTTTGATAGAACGAAAAACACTTTGATAGACTTTGAACACAAAACGTTTGATAGCTTTGAAAGCTTGATAGCGAGAAGAAAACAGGCGGTCGTCGGGTTTTGAGTAACTCATCGTCCTAGCAACGGGCACATGTATCCCTATTCGTCTATTGGAGGCGCCACATTTTCACTTGCTCTCATCGCAAAAAAAAAACAACCATGAAGTTAAAAATATCGATATTTTATTCTATAATCGTGTAGAGGAAACCTCAAGCTTCAATTTGACGCAAAAAAAAAATTTTCGTAAAAAGTTACATGTACCCTTTTTCGGCCGAGCTCTTCAATTATTATTCTTCTATAACTCTTCTTCTTCAATTATTATTCTTCTTAACTTCTATTTTTATTATTTTATTCTTTTATTATTGTCCTAAAGAATTGCAATAGTAAGTTTTTCACATAAAGTTGTCTAATAGTAAATGCCTTAGCAATATCAAATAGGTCTATGGGGTCCTACGCGGTAATAACTCCCTTACTTCTTACATCGGGGCAGGGAGTTCCCCCACCACACGTTTTCAGAGTACAGGGAATTGGCACTGAGACAGGATCTGGTCGTGTAAAGGGGCCTTAAGATTGGAGGAGCCAACTTCAGACCAACAGATTTTCTCAGTATTTATTTATTTTCTCATGTTTATACTCAGTGCCATATTTATAATGTTGGCAGCATAGAATGACTGGAATTCTTCACCGTCCTGTTGTCTCCGACTGTTGAACTTGAAACGCTCTATCTCTATTTCTCGCTCTATTTCAATCACAACATTCCGTTTTGGCTGTGTATAGTCCTCAAACCACTGGCAGACGAAATCGTAGGTCTCACGATCTGAAGTATCAGGAACAAACGAGTAGAAACGTTTCGTTTCTTCATACCTGGTGCAGCTCAAGAATAATGCACTCTTAACATCCTTTGGCTCCTTTTTCTGTTCAGACGCAACCAAATATAAGTCAAGTTCAAGCTTAAAACGCTTGTAGTCCTCTGCGATGTTGTCACCCAAACTCAGTGGAGCTGGTGCCCGAATCTTGTCAAAAGCCATTACCACTAACTTTTTTGTTGGTTGTTGTGGTGCGACCATTTTCCTTTTGGGAAGTGATTTATTGGAGTCTTCTTTTTTGAGTAATTTTATTGTAGGTACATGTTTCGGCAGTCTCAGCCGCCCTCTATCAGGCTGAAGAGGGCGGCTGAGACTGCCGAAACATGTACCTACAATAAAATTACTCAAAAAAGAAGACTCCAATAAATCACTCACTAACTTTTTGTAGGCCAAAGAAACAATTCGTATTCACTCACGAACCGAACAACTTTTTGGGAACGATTAACGAACCTGACACCATGTAAGATTGATAGAAATAGTTAATAAAACCATCGACATAGCAGGAGAAATTTTTTTTTACTGTGCAAAATACAACTCAAACTTGAAACAAAACAATGCTGCCAACATTATAAATATGGCACAGTGCGGTGTTGATGTCACCCAGAAGTTTTGTGTTGTTGCGTTTTTCATTTTTCCAGGCAATGTACCATAGCGTGGAGGACACACGAAATGTCTTCAATATGAGCCTATAGTGGGCGCTAGTGTCACATGACATTGTTACGCATTAAATTTATTAACAATAAAAAATTTAAAAGAAAAATGTCTCACGCCACACGAAATAAAGGCCTTCTCCTTCTTATTTTCGGGTGTTTTGAGGTCGTTCAAAAATCACTTAATTTATCTTCGTATTTTGCAGGTACGGGTACCGACAAAGTGCCTCGTTGGATTCTCCAAAGACGCCCAAGCTGACTGAAAGCTCTCCCAGCCCCTTCATCCGGAACCCGTCCTCCCTCAACCGTGACGTCACCATCAAATTGGGAATGTACCCCGACCGTACTTAGTACACTGTACTCCAACGCAAAGTACTTCTTCAGACCGTAGTGCCCTTAGTACGCAGTACTTGGACCGCCTCGTAGGTCAAACTGCGTCGTTGTACATTTTGTACACTGAAAAGTCCCCTGCCCACTTGTATTTAGCTACTCAGTAATAAAATGTAGAAATGGAAACTGACGTTCTCAGCTAATGACTGTTGCTTCGACGGAAGGGTCGGGATTGCGGTAGTTCTTGCAAGGTCTGGGAAACCAACTTCCATAACCTTCGAATTTGAGCAATTTCGAACTATATAGAACCTGGCAGAAATTCATCTCTTGGCTAGTGATATTCAACTACTTATTTTATTACTACCATGGAATCGTTGTTAGAAAACCACTAAAAAAAAACAAGAAAACCTGTGAAATTTCAGCTTCCTTGAGCAAATTGAGCTCACTCAGCTGATCAGGGAGGAGCATAGTTTGTCACCTGAACTCTGCAGTCTCAGAGATATCTGTGAAATTTCGGTATTACCAGGAGCTAATTTAGGTCACCCAGCTGATCAGGGAGGGCCATAGCTTGTCATTCGAACTCTGCAGTCTCAGAGAGGCCACCTGTAAAATTTTAGCTTCGTGGGGTCACCAGGAGCGAATTCTGCAGTCTCAGATAGAGACTCCCTTTGCAATTTGCGTTCCACACGTTTTGCGTTTGTAATGTTTTTCGAATAGTTAGTCCAAGGCTAAAGCATTCCATGAATTTACATCTTTCTGAATAGGACATCCAAATGCACAGTTTAGAGATTCAAATCGCTGGAAGTAACCAATGTCCAAACCGCACCAGCAGCATTAGTTCACGCATCCTCCGCTCGGGCGCCAATGGTTACCATTAGGAGAATAAGTTACATCCATGGGAGATTATCCCCATTGGTTTGACGTCTACTTAACCTTCTGGTACCCGCACCATTTCGCTTTTCAATTCACACCGCGTGGCGGCACCCATGCCGCCCATGAAAGTGAAGTTTTAACTGCCCAAAGTCATTATTGTAAAGGTTGTTAACAGCTGTGTCAATATGCTAGGTTAACCACCTGAATCAAACTTACTATAATTTTATAGTTTGTATGCTCATAAACCAAATAAATAGGTACCTACCTAAAAATCATAAACAGCCAACTTTTTCCAATGAAATCGACATGATTGTTTCCTCAACCAAATTATCGTTATCGCAGTACAGATGGGTTCTATATTCATTAGCGCTCCCAGGGAGGGAGGAGGGAGCAAGTAAAAAAAGCCAATCAATTTTTTTATTCAAGAACTTTTATTGGAAAAAACTCGCACTAGCCAGATTGCAACTGATAACGCTGGCGCGAGGTTTGACTCGGCAAGGTGAAATCAGCGTGATCTCTGGATAAATATGGTAACTAACAAATAGCAGTAGATCCCGCCATCCAGGAATCAAGAATGCGTGCGTAAATACGAAAACTAAGGTCGAGGCGGCACATGTGCCGCCTACGCGTGTACCGGAAGTTTAAACTCTGCTGATGTTTGTAAGCAGCACCACAAAATTCTCACTTTTTCATTGTATGCACAAAATAAACATCAACATCGTTGGAAAGATGCGACTAGAGAATAATGACGACAAGACAGATGAGATAAGCTCAGGTATTTGATAATGCGAAGCAGCGAAATGAACCCCTAGCGGAGGGTAGATGAACTAAAACGTTCGTCTGGAAGTACCTGTTGAGTGTGCGCAGTAGAAAAGCCAGTACCCGATCAGACCTCCGCTGCCCCGACCCGTCTCGTAGTTGCTTACGTAATATCGACAAATATATTTTATTATATCGATAGAGCCGTTTGTAAGTCGGCTCCTTCTCTCATTAAAACAGTTCAAATTTATATCCGAGTGCTGCAAGACTTCACATTCCAAATACCTTTTAATCAGCTACTTGCTACCTTGAAAAAATGTTTCCTACGTCCAAATTTTGAACAATTTATTGTTCCAACGCCTACTTTGAAGTACAGAATACGCGTACGTAAACTCGAATCGTTTTAGAATGTATATGAATATCAATTGTATGAATCAATACAAAAAACTCCTCTTTCCTCCACCAGCCCAGTCAACCTGACTTTAGCTTGGAACTAATTCAGACAGCTGGAAATGATATTCCCTCTAACACTTGCAGAATACAGAATTATTGAGTGAAATTTTGAACAATACTGGTATTGGATTAGAAAGGTAGGTACATGTCTTAAATCCATTGTTTAAGATCATGAGCCAAATTGATGTCAAAATTTGCAGGTCATAGGCTCTCGGAAGTGCGGAATTCTCACCAAACCGGTCGTTCAAATTCGATGTTTTTGAGAATCATTCATTTCATGCTAGTGAAGTGACATTTCCCATATGATGCACAGATTTGAAGCATTATCCGGTCAAAAATGTTTATCAAGTCAACTGAAGTTCTGCGTGGAACAGAAACGGTTGCAAAACGTGGATTAAAATCATTTCCAGCTGAGTCTGAATTGGTTGCAGGGACTTAGTCGTCTGGGCTGTACAGGGTGGTCCAGAAATAGCATCAATATTGATCGTGTTTAGGCTTGATTTTGGAAATGACGGTGTTAGGCTGGAGATGTAATAAAACTTAATAAACTATCCTTTATAGTTATCGTAGTGACTACGAGTATATTTTGTGCGTTTAAAACCCTTCAATGCGCTCTGGGTTTTCAAAATTTCTTCGTGGTTTCTTACATTTCAAATCGTGAAGTTTTATATTCTGCGGATTGCAGTACTTTCCTGTTGAGTAGGTTGAGGGAAGGTAGTTTTTAGTCGATTATTGTTACACCTCCAGTGATCCCGATGTGATTAGCTGCCTCTTCGCATTTCTGTCCATTCACTTCCTCGACTCAGTGGTAGCGAGCCCGAGTCTAGTCGAAAAGTCCGGAGATCCACCCCCAGTCGAGAGAAGTTAGTTTCTTAATGACAGCAATCCTTTACTTCCATAAATTTCGTTCTGGACCACTCTGGGTTCTCTATGTATTAACCAAGCCTCGACTTTCTAAATATTTAGTATTTTTACCTGTATTGCGATAAAATGATAGATAAATACTTATTTTGAAGAAAACTTTTGTACATTATGCTTTCAAGTGAAATATAGCAATAACTAAGAAGAAAAAATATCTTGTAGTGAGCGGCTTGAAAATAACTGAAATGAGAGAACATCTGCAGTTCTTGAGTCACGAACTCCTTCCACTGCGACCTAATGAGGTCTATTGTGGAGCGCCTCCAGGCTATATTAGCCTACTAAGGCCCACTTTCACCAAAAGTTGTTCTAAACTTGCTTAGCTAAACGCGTTAATAGTTAATCTGAAGGAATAAACCCGGCAAGATGGCGAGCGTCTTTCATCAACCCAAATCATCGTTAAACGTTGATTAAGACAATCGAGTTTGTCTAAACTTGAAATGTTGAGCGAAACGAATGAAAGTTGGACATTATGACGTATTTGGGCAATAGAAACGTTGAACAACAACCACAACCGCAGTTGCTATCAGCAGATTGCCGCCTTGTGAATCTTTATCAGTGTCAGTTTTTCGAATTCCTTGTTTTTATTATTTGCTGATTCCTGCAGTTTGTTTTGAGTTTTCCGGTTCCCTTCGTTTTATTTTGCTGAATATTTTCATCACCTACCTATTGAGTTATTACACATCATCACTTTGAGCCGCAACGAGCGCAATAACTCCAGTATTTTTCCAGACTCAAGTACCTTCCTTGATGAATCCTAGTGAAACATTGGCCGCCTCCTTGTTCTGAACGGTAGGAATTTACTTCGATAATTTGAATGATTACCGATGGATGTAAACTCGAAGATGAGGGCCCCCGATTTCACCTCAATAGAAATTTATTTTGGTCGAACTGGTCTTTTATGATGGTCAATTTGTATAATTGGTCCGAATAGAAACAACCAAGGAATGTAGGTTGCACTATTATGTTATTGAAACAACCATTATTCATGTTAAATTAACGTGTTGAACTTATTTGTATGACGGGAACTCGAGGCGAGTGTCAATCTAGTCGAGCACTTGGACGACTCGGGGCTTGGAAAGGCGGAAATTCAGTAGGTAACGTACATAATCTCGGAATATGGAATCCGATCCAGGATTCGACTCGGACGTCGTTGTCATCGTCAGACGAGTCAAAAATAATTCGAAATGCATAAATAATTCGCAATTTCATTTCAAAAACAATCACAAATCAATGCGCGGCCATATTGAATTGGTAGTTAAACGAGGTTTCCTAGTTTATTCGGCCAATTTTCGACCGTTTAAACTCGAACCCCCCAAGATGGTGTTTAAACTCGTAAATCGCTCTGGTGAAAGACGATTTTTACTGAACGTCGTTTATCTCTCGCCTCGTTTGGTTTAAACTAGTTTTGAATGTTTGGTGAAAGTGGGCCTAAGAAGGGTTTACTAAACACACCTTCTCCCCACTTTTTGGCGAAGTGGAGAAGGTTGGTGTAGGTCACTTAGAGATGGTGTCAGGGGCTAAGACATCACTTCCGAGCGTTGTGAATCTAGCTCGACCCAGTGCTTCACAGTAGCATATCATATGTTTGGCATCCTCCGTTTCCATATTGCAGAAGAGGCAGGTGTCTGTTGTTACTTTGCCTATCTTCTTTAGGTGATATCGAAGTGGGCAGTGGCCTGTCATACCCACAAGTATTCTCGCATCCTTTTTAGGCATAGCGATAAGTTCATCAGCCCGTCTCTTTGAGAACGTCACAAATAGTTTTGCTTGTCTTAGACCTGGGAGGTTCTGCCAGTATCTTACTCGCTCATTCCTTTCCCAGTTGTTAGCCACGTTCTGTAAACAGCTTTTGGTGGTTCCCAGAATCGGTTCCGGCCCTATTGGCAGGGACTCTGATCCTCTTTTGGCAAGACGATCAGCAGTTTCATTACTCTCATGACCTTCATGTCCGGGAATCCAGAGAAGGGTGACCCGATTTTTCTGAGCCACTGTTTTGAGGAAATACAGGCATTCCCAGACCAAGCAATATATGAAGCAATGGCCTTCAAGGCAGCCTGACTGACAAGATATATTCTTTGGCTCTGTTGAGATGCTTGTTCAGCATATATTCAGCACAAAGTTGGATTGCATGGACCTCTGCCTGAAAGATTGTGGCATTCGTCCCAAGGGGCTTTACAAGGCTGGACTTTACATGGCCTTTAATGCCTATGCCAGATCTTCAACACATGAATGATCCATCTGTATACCACACAAGAGAGCCCGGTGCAAGGTTGGGCATCCCCTTTTTCCAGTAGTCTCTTCCAGGAGTCTTTTCAGTAGTCTCTATCTGATGACCACCTTAAAGGGTATTTCAAAGTTTTGTTTTTCTGTCATAAGATCACTGATTGTTAGAGCCATTCCACCTTCATCTTTCTCAAGAATTTTGTGGTGGTTGACACTGGATCCTGGTCTTATGTATCCCAGCCGCAGCAGCCTTGTGGCCCCCAGGAAGGCCACTCTTTATGGATGAATATGTAGTGGCGAGAGGTCCGAAAGCACCTCCATTGCTGCAGTAGGGCAAGTATGCATAGCGCCCGTGATTCCCAAACATGCTTGTCTTTGGACTTTGTTGAGGATCCTTTGGACAGCCATCTGGTTGGTTTTGGGCCACCATACAAGGGCAGCGTAGGAGACTATGGGCCTGATGATGGCTGTATACAACCATAATATCATCTTTGGCTTGAGTCCCCAGATTTTGCTAAACATTCTCTGTCCAGCCCATAGGATGTATCTTGCCTTGTTGGCAATCTTTCCTATGTGTGAGTTCCATGTCAACTGGAACTTTGAAACTTTGGGGGGTGAAAGGGAATTGGAATCCTACAGGCTGAAAGAAGCAAAAGGGTCGTTGAAAAGGTTATCCAGACAGAACTAAGAATACTTTGAGTTCTTGATGGTCACTGGAGGCTACAGAACCAAACCTCACGAAAAATTCACTTCTTCCATATGGCTCTTGACCTTTTACGTACCCATTATAGTCAAAGGAGAAATAAATGGAATCCTATCGCTAATAAAAGTGAAGGGGTAAACGATGTCAATCAAGGAGACAATCGATCAAGAATTCAACGAAATTAACCTTCAAACCTGGAATTGCGTCGATTTTCTCTCATTTCAGCCACTTTTTTCCGGTACTCGAAGCTTGGAAACCAACCGGCCCTTGCGTACCTCCTTAGATTTTCAAAGTTTATGAATCCCGCTTGGAATACCTTATGAAACCGTACCTAATCAACTCCTCAGCTCTCAAAGTACTGATTACTCGACGTATAATAGTGAAGCTACCTTCGTTCTTTCCACTTTCTTCTTCGCAAACTTTCAATAGGTAATTACACGGATTATTACCTGATAGCAACCGATTAGTAAAGGAAAATTACTGATCGGTTTTAGGTAAGTTCTTGAATATTATTGATTTAGGCAAAAGGCTGTCTTTTTTAGAGATGAAAGTGTTTAGCTAAAATTGTTTTTTTCTCGTACCCTGTCTAGTGGATGAAAATGGGTAGGTCATAGTTTTTAAAATAAGTCAGTTAATTTTTTTTTTTATAAGAAGTATTTTGAACAAAACCATGAAACCACTGGATGAAAAAATCGAAATTCAAGTTTTATTTATTCGTATGTCTTATGGGTGGTGTTTCTACACTGGGTAACTATTTTTTGAGTGACATAATTCAAAAATTTGAAAAGGTAAGCTTAATTTTGGTTGAAACAAATTATTTCTTGCTTCTAACTCGACAGTTATGTTCTATTGGTTTCTAGTTCTCACACCGAGCACTGAATACCATATTTAGACAGTGAACCTGCAAAACCTCTTTTGTTGAAAATGGAAATCGACAGCCCGATCATCACAACCTACAAGTTTTTACAGCCACTTAAGGGAGGTTTCAATCTTGAGCGTCATTACAAGTCATCACAGAGTAGAAATTGAAAGTTACAGCGGGCCAAGATACTTAAAAAACGCGAGACTCACGTCAAAATGGGAGCCTCGTGGAACACGGCTCTCTCGCGAATGAGGGGAGGGTTGTGGAAACCCTGTGAGGATAACCTTACCTCAACTCCTTGTTTTTGTGGCTGAGCTTAATGGCCGCCTTCAATCATCCGACCAGTGAGTTTCTTTCGTTTTGAAGTGTTCTGTGAATCTTTTGCGAGTTCTCTATCTTTGGGGTTGCGGTTATGTGAATTGATGATTGAAAAATTGAATTAACCCAACATTTCAGTCTGTTCCTGGGTCTTAAGTGTGGATGGTGGATCTTGATGTGATCAGTTAGACGATCGATCTCGATTTCTTTTATATATCTTTTCTTATTATATTCAAATGTTACCTTCGAATGTCGAAGTAAAATAAATACGAAGTCGGGGTCAAAAAGATAGAGGAAACTTGCCTTCAACAGGGCAAGCTTCCTCTATCTTTTTGACCCCGACTTCGTATTTATTTTACTTCGACATTCGAAGGTAACATTTGAATATAATAAGAAAAATAGAGCTCAATGATAAACTACCAAGCCTGTGAGCATCGCGAGATGGACAGTTTTCTCATACAAATGGCAACACTATAGGTCTACCAGAGAAACTTTGCATCCCTTTGGCGCATTCTGCTGGAGAACATAGAACTACTTATCTCCTATCATCAAGCAAATTCCCGCAAGTACAATAATTTTTCGCGAATTTCTCCCCTTAAAAGTGACTTGAAATCTAAAAACGCAAGTAATATGCTGTGTACCCCTGAGCAGTTGCCTCCTCGGATGTACAAGTTTTCAGGTAAGCTGTACGAGGATTATACGAGTTTTTCCCTGGAAAAACTGAGGATTATTCGAGGTTCCAATTCTATGAGCTGGCAACACTGCAGTTGACTAGATAATCTTATCACTTCAACTTACAAGGTTTTGCATTTTTACTGTCGATTTCTTTCCCTTATCAATCGCAGGATGGAGTTAGTAAGGGCTGGGACGCATCCGCTGATGAAATTATGCAAGTTGGGTGATAATGGTCCCCTAAGAATTTCATATTAAAGGTCTCTGCGCATGCACAAATGCAAAATCCCGGTAACAAGCCTAGTACCATAGTTTCCACCCGAATTCGATGAAATTCTCAGGGATTTATAGTTTGAGCTGAAGATGGTTCCCTACAAATTTCGTATGGATCATTTTTCATAACGTCCACAAATTCCGATTTCAATGAGATTTTCAGGTATTGTGTGGTTGAGGCTCCAGATGGTTCTCTATCAAAGTCACCTCATCACATTTTGAGCTCAGCAGTACTTGGGTGCTAGATTGAAATTTTGATCATCATTGAACATCGGACAATCTCTACAGCTGTGATACGGATACGAGGCAGCTATGTGCCACGCCCACTTTACTGCTGTCCGTGTCTCAGTCGTTATGGGTGTTGAAACGCGAAAATTCCCCCAAAAAATAGCAGGTCACTCAAAAATGCTACCCCACCCAAAATCCCCCAGTTTTTGGTTTGGCTCCTATTTTGTCTCACAATCTAATTTTACTCCACAACGGGAAAAATTTTCTTTTTTACTTAATTACTATTTCCCGAGGAAAATGGACAACTCCAACTGATTCAACGTAAATCATCGTTTCCCCAAAAAAACAAAACGAAAGTATAAATTCACACTGAAATTGTTTTTCGATTTTTTACCAACCAGTGGTTAATGTTTGATTATTAGGTTGGTAGTTTTAGCTGAATTTTCGCGTGAAATTAGGAAAATTGATCGTTAGCGAGTTGGCACTTTTTGTTCGAATAAAAAGTTAACACAGTTGCGTACTTGGCAGGAATGTGTTGAACTGTCGATAGTGTCAGAAACCAAATTACCGATGTTTTTATATGAGTAGTCGAAACATACACGTATAGAATTCATTTTGGACTTGATACAAATGAATCTGTGTGATGCTGCTTGTATTTTCCCCGATAGAGCTCTTCCTTACTGATTGTTGGAGGATGCTGACGAAAGGTTTGTTTGGACAGGCAGTCCTGAACGGTTCAGAACTGACCACGCCCCTTTTGAGGCGTATGGACAGCGCCAGAACCAGTTCGGGATTTTTAGTTCGGTGTATGGACAGCCAGTCCTGGACTGGTTCGGACGGTTCGAGATTTTTTCCAGAACCACTAGTCCAGAACTTCCCCCCACTACCTTTTTTAGCCCCCTCTCCATGGATTTCTCACTTGGCCTCCTGACTTTCTTGAGGTAACAACAAAGTTGTGTCTGATAAGAGCTAGGTTGTGATTTTTTCGGACAAGATTACCAAATATCCATCAAATTGAGCACCATGATTGAAATTGTTCCATAATTCCTTCAAAATACATTAATATAAAAAATTTGTTAATTTTACTTGTTTTTCATTTTTTGGTTTTTATTTGTTGTTGAGAAAACTGTGATTGCTACAGGTATTTATGTGAAGCTGATTTACTTCAAATACCTCTCTCTTCACATTTTTTTTAAATTTAGTAATAATGCAAATGGAAGGATCAAAACTGCCTACCTTAACACAAAAATTTCGCTTTATGGAAAAATTAGTAATTTTAAAATTGCTGTATCTCCATTATTATTCAACCATTATTCGAGCTCAAGTTGGTCGAAAACGGTAAAAAAATTCAAGCTACTTTAAAATGCTACTGAGCATTATACAATCGCAATTAGAGTTCGGACGTGATGGTTGAAATATTTGTAGAAGTGTAAAAATTAGCACCATATTTTCGGGGTTGCAAGTTTGGGAATAAACTACCCTCAGGGATCGCATCATCATAAACAAATCGTAGATCGCGTTCGCAATGTTCAGTGTAAAAATTGACTATCCACACTGCGTTGGAGAATCCATAAGATTTTAACTGTGCATTTTTTGTTCTTCTATGAGAAAGTGCACTTCACGACGAATGATCAAAAACTGAGAGGTAAAGTAGAATAATTCCGTCGAGGTAGAGTAGGTACCTAAAATTATGTGTGCGTCCAATGACGAATGCACCTGGGCAGGTGACAGTTGTAGTTCTGAATTGGTTCTAAACGCGTATGGACAGCTAGGGAGTTCCGAACGGTTCTCATCCCCTCCCCAGTCAGTTCTGTCTCGGACTAGTTCGATCCCGAACTGGTTCTGGACTGACTGTCCAAACAAACCTGAAGAAAAGTGGGTTGAAATACGAGATAATTAGCACTGACAATACTGAGGAGCGTACCTACAGCCACACTGCAAAGGCCTGGATGTCGGACCACTCGAAATGACGCCCCATTTTCCATTACTTTCACGCCTACGAGCTACCTGCTAAATAACGCTCTCCACAGAGCAATCGATGTTGTCAGCTCGGAATATTACATTATGACCTCTTTTTCAACACGCATAGATTAAAGTAGAATTGGTTGATTTATTATAACGGTGTTGGCAGCTGTTACTCTTTTCTATCTTTTTCAACTTGAAGTAAATTTAGTTCGTTGACTGAACGTAATAAATAATAATCATTTTTATAAATTTCGTAAGACCGTTAACCTGCTGAATGAACATAATTTGTTGTAAACTGACGTCAACGTGTCCAAACTGCTTTATTTAACCCAAAAGTAACACAAAATTCACAACAATAACTAGATTTTGAAGAGCACCAAATTTCAGAACGATTCCATCATAACTCCCAGATTTTCTCACTTTGACAACATAAACAACAATTATAACACCTGATTCTCATAACAATATATTGTCGCTGCCACAGCAACACTGGCTAAGTGACATTTTGGCGATTTTCAGGTTTTGACGGTTTTTTTTTGCTATTGGCAACACTGACCCCGCTATCACGAAAAAGGCAACACTGACTAAGTGATTTTAGTTCGGAAACAGTGGCTATCTACATGTTTTTACCTTACAATCTCCTACCTCGTGTGACCACGCCATTGGTTTTCATGATGATTAAATGGAATAATTTCTACTTTTTCACTCATTTCGGGAAGAATGAAGTTCGATTATCAATATTTGAGCATTGATTTCATTGAATTCGGTTGAAACATTTGGTTTTGAGGAGATGAAAGTTTTTAGTGCAGATAGCTTATGTTGTTGTGCACTCTTGATGTAGTTAGCCTCTGTTATTTAAAACCAGTTTTTTCGCTCTCCTGAAAAGTTGGCAAAAATCAGATAGCCAGTGTTGCTGTGGCAGCGACGATATAGCATTTTCACGTCATTTAGGAAGTATGAAACGGAATGTCTCCTTCATGTTGCACAGAGTAGGTATTTCCGGATGCACGGAGTAGGTATTTACAGATACCTACTTACACGGTGTAGGTATTCCCAGACGCACAGAGTAGGGATTTTCATATACACCAGAGTTGGGAGGTAATGATTACTTTGATTAATGATTACTGTTCTAATAATTAGAACAGTTATAGTAATTAGAACAGGAATTTAATTAGAATAATTAATTAGAACAGGAAGTAATTATTACTTCCCTACTAATGGAAATTCACCTTCGGCTGACACCAGCGAGGGTAAAAAAGTGGAATGCAGGCTTTCCTACTAAAAATTACATCAAAAGTAATTGCCAATACCATTCCAATTCCTGTAATGGTAATCGAAGTTGCTATTACAGGAATAGGAATGGTAATTGCAATTACATTTCTTCAAAAGGAATGGGGATTCCATCTTTGCCCACTCATACACAGAGTAGTTATTCCTAGACACGCCGGGTTTTTCCACCTTCTAAGCGGGCTAGAAGCCCGGCGTTTAAAATTGATGTGAAAAGCACCATGAAATGGATAACCTCCAATTCGGTGTGTAGAATCACCAATTTTACGTGTAAATGCTATAATATGAACGAATGTACGTTATTGGGCTTAATGGCCTGTCACAATAACGTTCAGGGATTTGCACTGGGATAAGAAGGTTCCCGGCGTGCAGGTTATTACAAATCATCATTAAGAAGGAATTGGAAGTTGTACCTCAAGGTTTGCTCGGAGAAGCAGTCCTGAACGGTTTGGAGGAGCCTGGAGAGTCAAAGCGCCTCTATCCCCTCCCCTTTCCAGTTATGGTTTGGTTCTGAACTGCTTCTCCGAACAGACCATCAATTTCCTCAATCCTGAACTGTGGGTAACGATGACTAATGATTCCTGAAAATTCTAACGTTCAGGGGTTTGCAGTGTGGCTTTTAATTTAACCCTTACATTATTGAATCCCGCCAGGCCTCCCAAAGCAAGATAACACTTCTCTTCATCCCTTTGGCGTTTTCTCTGGAGAAAAGAGAACTACTATTCTCTTATCATGCAAATCCAGAAATGAAATATATCTCATAAAAATATATTTAAAAACTATTTTGAACCACTAAGTGACATGACTCTCCATGATGTCACGTGAAGTGAAGGCAGTGTTTCCACCATCAACTGAAGTCTTCTCAAACTATCTACTATTGTCAGGTACCACAAAATCAACGCACCCACCGCTCGTCAGTTATTATGGGAATTTAAATCATTCTATGGTTAGTTCGAGGTGAACGAATTCCTTCTTGTCGAAACTGATACTATCGATCAATACGTTGTGTTTCATCGTGATAACTTTTCATTTGAAAAATACGATTGACAAAAAAGTGCTCAACTCATTTAGCATCGACGTTGCTGTTCCCTTCCAAATAAAAGTTTACTTAACTTGAAATACTTATAACTACCGCATTTCCGAGTCAAATTCGAGATTTTTAACAAAAATTTAAGGATTTTTAATTCAAATTCAAAATTTTCCATTTCAAATTCAAGGTCTTTTGAGTCATAATCACGGTTTTACAATTAGCGTTTTTTTATATTTCAAACTAAAGGATTTTTTTCACAAACAGCGAATTTTCATTCGACATAACTTTCTAAATGAAATACCAATCTACTTTTTTTTTTGTATTTCAAACTAGGGGATTTTATTCTCTAAGTTATGCCGAATGAAAATTTGCTTTGTTTGTGAAAAAAATCTTTTAGTTTGAAATATATAAAACAAAAAAAAATGAAAAAAATAAAAAAATAAAAAAAATAAATAAATAAATATGAAATCAATGAATTTGACTCAGCAGACCTTGAATTTGAAATAAGGAATCTTGAATCTGATATGTGAACGCTTGAATTTGAATAAGAAAACCTTGGATTTCAAATGGGAAATCTTCAATTTGAATTGAGAACCCTTGGATATGAAATGAAGAATCTTGAATTTAAAATTGGAACATTTCAATTTGAATTATACAATCTTGAATTTGACTCGGAATTGCTATGTATTATATTTGTAATGTAATATAAATTGTTTAAACTGGAGATAAATCTCAGAAATTCAACGTTGCGAACTGAGACGTTGTCGAAATTTTATATGGTTTTCACCATTTGTTGATCTCAAAATGTTGATAAACGCACTCAACAGGTAAAAAGTTGAAGATCAACAATATTGGTGATTATCACACTACTTTATTACCACTGCACACGCACTACTTTATTCTCCGCGTGGAACACGGAAGGCACAGCAACTAGATGGAGTTTCGTAGAATTTAGTTCTCAACTGAAAAGACAATATTTATGCTATAATTTAAGTAAATTTGGAAGCCTGTTTTCCTTGTATTGGTTCCAGTATTTAAAAAAATGATTTGAAAAATAATTGAGCTAAGTATGGGTAATTTGTAAAAACTTACTGTACATAATTATGAACATAATACTGTATTTTGGTGGATTGTTGATTAAAATTTTATTTATTTTGCGAGTCGAATGTTATTTGTTTTGTGATTTGCCTTATTTTTTTGACAATTACGGGGGGAAAATTTATGGGTTGATGAGTGAACGTTGCACCTCAAATGGATTTTGGCAAAAAATAGTAGGTACTATAGTAGCACTAGAGATAATAATATGTTTTTTTTACTCATTATACATGAAATGTATATAACAATCGTCAATAAACAGTTATAATAACAAACAATGGCAAAAATAGTATAAAATGTAAATGTCATTAAAGTAGGAAGCAATGTAAAAATTAAATTAAAAAAAGAGGAAACCGCTCATTCAATGAAAGAACATGACAATAATGAACAGAACAAGTTGCGTGATGAACAAAGCCTCAGAAAGCAGTGCGGGGCCAAAGGGGAGGCCTGCTCGGGCCCACCCACCACAGTGGCGTCCCAAAACCAAAAACGCAAACGACTCGCGAAAGAGTCATTAGAGAGTTACAGCAACATTTGGAACCGTTCAGACGTGAGAAGCTGCTTGGGCGAGCATTGAGTGGATGCTAACTTTCCGACGTGAGTCTCACGTCAATCCCGTGAGGCTCACGTTATTGACGTTGCTTTAGATTTTTTCAACACTCCATAGGTAACGTCAACTCAATCTGCGGTTTTTGTTTTCGTTGAACCGATAAAGAAAAACAGGAGGGAAAATATAAGGAAATCAATGAAGCACGCTCGTTTATTACCCAAAATAATCGTAAAAGTATAAATAAATAAATGCAAAATGAACGCGAGTACCTAATCGTGCATTTCAGTCCATCCCCTTGTTGAGGGGAAAATATTACCAATATTACCTTTTCGAAGTAAAATAAATACGAAGTCGGTCAAAAAGGTAGAGGAAACTTGCCTTCAATGGGAAAGAAATTGAGATCGAACGTCCAACTGATCTCATCGAGATCGAACATCCGCCATCTACAGTTCAGACGCCGCAACAGCCTGAATTGTATAAGGGAGCAATTTTCACTTCAAGCGAAATGTATAAGGGACCAATCTTCAATATTCAATTCACTTTACCGCGACCCCAAAGATAAAGAACTCGCAAAAGATTCACTGAAACGAAAGAAACAGAATGATCAGCTGATTGATGGCAGCCATTAGCTCAGCCACAAAAACAAGGAGTTTACCTACTAGGTTATCTCACGTCGAAAACACGAGAGGGCAGAGTCAACTGTGTTCCATGAGCCTCACGTCATACACAAGGCTCGCGTTTTTTATGTATATTGGCCCACTGTAACTCTCTAATGACCCTGAAAGTACGACTGTAATCATACGATTCTACGATTACAGCATAATCATACACTTTTTTACGAATAAAGCGTAATCATACAATTTTCGTACGATTATAATTGTCGTAGGATTATAATAACGATTACAATTATGCCCATCTCTGCTTAGCGCGTATACAAGGTGTCTCAGCCTGATTTGTTAGGCCGTGATAACTTTTCTCAACAACGAGTGTTCCTACCAGCAAAGACCCTGGTTTTAGGCTGATCCTCCACTGGAAGCGTTTTGATGCGACGCGATGAGAGGCGCGATGACAAGCGGCGAGGCAGGCGCTACGAGGCGACGGAGGGTCCTCCATTGGAGGCGACTATTCGCGCGCAGTCTGCTCTCCTGCCATGGACGCGTCCGATATTTTTTTTTCTGGAGAGCAGTTATTTAAATTTTCGACGGTTGGTGCAGAGTCGTCGCTATTGGGTTCATCCAATACTGCAAAAACGGAGGACCCTCGGCGAGTACCACCATCACCACCAGGATTTGAAGAGGCAGCCCGAAAAGTTTCGAGATTATTACAGGATGAGCCCGAAACATTTGCCTACATTTTGAGGGCCATAGAGTCCTCTATAATTTTATTTTATTTTTTTATTTTATAATTTTATTACAAGGAAACTACTTTTATTACAAGGAAACAAAAAAGGAGTCGATACAGAAAAGTGAAAACTGCAAGCACGACAATTTGAACTGTGAAACACAGGAGAACGAAGAGCGGGGAAGGCAAACTGCGCAGAAAAGGGTTGGAGGGGATGGGAGAGCGGGGGGCTCGTCGCGCGTAAACAAGCGACAGATCCCATCGAAATGGGATCCGTCGTCCGTCGCTTCGTTTCGCGCGAAACTGACGCTTCAAATCGCGAGCAGTGGAGGACCCCCAATTCACTTCTTCACGATGGGATCTGTCGCTCGAAACGGACGTAATCGCGTCGTCGCTTCATCGCGTCAAAACGCTTCCAGTGGAGGACCAGGCTTAAGCGGATTTAACTTCCAAAGTACCTGCAATTAACCACGGGAGTCATCGGGAAACTCCCGAATTTCGTTCTTTCGTCTTCTTTTGCTGAATAAATTCCAAAAAGAGCGAAGGAAGAAAAAATTGATGGTTTCCACGAAACTGATGACGCTGCAGCCGAGGAACAGCGCGGCGATTCCTCCAAATGAGACTGCAAAACAAGAAAAATTTGAATACAAATATTACTGGAAATTGACTTTATAGTAGATATTATTGCGGAATATTTCGGTTTGCGCAGTATAGTTGATTGTGCACTCAACACAGATCACTATCGCTCAACATTACTTCACTAAGTACATGAAATTCTGGTTGGAACTGCTTGCGCAGTAATTTATTTTCTGTGAGAGAGAGTGCGGGTGTGTTTATTGCCATAAAGTACATCGTAAGCGTCGAAATGAGATAAAAAACACGTGGATATAAATAAATATCCATCCTGCCGTCAATAACGATGGATCCCACTGAGAAAAGAACAGTGCAGCACTGCATGTGGCGAACACAGGGAGGAAATCCCCGCCCTGACCCTCCCACCATGGCGGCATCCCAAACTCAAAAACGCCAAGGGTTGGGAAAAATCCACTCCCGAGCGGGACAAGCACCACCACACACGCACACCTACGACACTCTCCCACACAATAAATTACTTTCAAACCACACATTAAAAGCAAAAATAATACACGCACAAATAATAAGTAATATCACTTTGGAATAAAAGAACGTATCACAGATTCTAGTCAAAATTATTTGAGTAGACAACATAAATAATTAATAGTTATAGTACTACGATAATAAGCTTGACGATTTCGGTATCATTTCCTGTGTAATTTTTTACGCTGAATCCAACAGTGATACTTCTAAAAGATTCCGACTGCTAGAAAGTGGATTTTTTTGAAGAAAACCTTCGTTTATCGTACATAGAATACGCATTATTCGTAGATATGGTAGTGAGCATAAAGAAAATACCTTTCTACTCAATAAAAACACCGAATTTCTAGCTGATTGAAGTTTTTGTTGAGTTCAAAGGTGTTACTTTATGCTCACTACCATATCTACGTATAATGCGTATTTTATGTGCGATAAACGAAGGTTTTCTATGAAAAATCCACTTTCCAGCAGTCGGAATCATTCGAAAGTATCACTATTTGATTCAGCGTAAAAAATTACATAGAAAATAATACCAAAATCGTCAAGCCATCTTGAGATCGAGGGGGACCAAAAACCGCTTAAAACACTGGATTTTCTTGTAAAACACACGTTTTTTGACATTCAAACTTCATTTACGCTTCCAATTTGAATATTAAAAAGAAAAATTGATAGACCGTTGGAAAGCTGACAATTTGAGCATGTTTTCTCCGAAGAGCGCCCATCGAAATGGGCAGGGATTTAGATTGAAAACTTTGGTCAAAAAAAGTCAAGTTTCGAAAATTTTTTAAAGTTTGCTTTTTGACTTGATTTTTTAGAACTATTTTATAGCTGAAATATTTTGATTTTGCACTAGGTAGCTTAGGAATTTAACGCTCTTTCTAACGGTGTAGACAGATTTGAATTTTCAGGAGAAATAAGGGAGTTATGACCATATCAGTGCCGTAAGGTCGAAAACGTGAAAAAAAATGTAAATTGAAAAAAATGGAATTTTGAGTGGGTCAAAAGAAAATTGCTAAGAGACATTTTTTGTTGGAAGTATCTTGTAGAGTCGAACCTTGAAGTTATGCCCATCTTAAGTGCAGACACCCTGTATACTCTCCTAGCTATCAGCCGGGATTCTGTTCATTTTTTCCTGAGCTGTACAAAGCACGTAGCGCTCCTTAATTGAATAATACAAAATTGATTTGGAAAACAACAGAAACAAAGAAACTGGTTATTATATAAACAATAATAATTTTGAGACAAACTCAACAACATACATGAGATGGCGCATCATATTGCACAACCATCAATAAAAGTCCACGTGCGATACAATCCATTGCGCAAATCAAAATGTTTTGCAATAATATTGAGCGTGTTTGGGCTGCTCAACTCACCGAGCAAATCGTCAATTCTGTAAATGATGCTCCGTTTGGTTCTGGTTTTGCTGAACTTTTCCAAAGTCCAGCTGAAACTGAGAGTTATCGGTGCTGGGTCCTTCCTGAAAATAAACCAAGAAAAGATTGAGTTAATTGGACAGCATTTATGGGGTCCAATTTTCAAAAATTAGGGTTCAAAAACGTGTGTTTGGAAGGTCTAAGTGGAAAAACATCATTTGGGAAGGGAGTAGGGATGGGACATCGATATTGATGGTATTGTCAACCTCGATGTTTCTGGTATACCGATGATTTGGTCCAATTTTATCGATAAGTCGAGGAGTTGGCCTGATATCGTTTGATGTATTGAAACTACTGCAAGGAAACCAGAAAAAATCCAAACTCCAAACCAGATAACTGAGGAGAAGTTGATCTTGAAAGCTCAATGGATGGATACTTGGACCCCACGCTTCTTCCTCTTCACGTTCCGCTTAATTTCCAGACGAAGAAAAGCTGAACAATCGCTCGCCTGATATGGCCTTAAAAGGAAGTCGCAATGCAGCATCAGGTAGTTGCAGACCAAGCGCTCCTGGTGGTAACTTATGCAACCCAATCCAGGCGGATATTTGTCTCCCCCACCGATCATTTCGTGGAGAAAGGAAGCAATTGTGCAGTTAGTGCCCTCCCTAGAGGTCAGGAAAATGGGGTTATTGCACTTTGTCCCTTTCACCACTGGCATATTAAACCCTCAAATGCTACGGTGGACCTCGAGGACATGAATGCTACGACAGGGTTGAATTCAACCCAGCATACGTTTTTAAAGGAATTTTTTTAAAATTGTAATATAAACAGCTTTATTTGCTCAAACAACGCGTAAACTATTCCTGAAGGTATTATAAACAATTCACATAATTTTATTAGAGTAAAATCTAGGGTAAATGGCTTCTTTTCATTATGGAACATAATGTCAATTACTCGTGAGATAGGCAGTTGACCCAAAAATAACCCTACAATTTTAATATTTCAATCTTCCCCTCCTCATTTCCTAAAAAAATTGGTAGTTGATAATTCTTGGACTACAGGTCTACCAGAGAAACTTTGCATCTGCGTGGCGCCCCCTAGGTGGCGGATCCGCAAACTAATGATCGAGTCAACCTTTGATGGTGAAAACTTGACAGGGAAATTGGTGCAGTGAGAAGTTTGAAGTTCGTGTAGTGGCTGCACTTCTTTGCTACTATCAGGTTGAGGCCAACCAGGTTGAGCCTCAGACTTTCTGCGCAATAACTTCCCTCAGAAAAACAGGTGACTTACCAGAACGATGAGGTCGCTTCCGCGCACTCCACAGTAGTTACTGGTAGAGTACCTGGCCCTCACGGCCTCCAGAAAGAGTGGGGGGGATTAGGATGCTTCTAACCAGCCCTTGGGTTGAATCTAACCCACACCATTAAAGGGTTAAATTCTGTAACACACTGTTCTGTAAATTCAAACGAATGAAAGAATTGTTTACCACTCTGTGAGCTTCGATCCTGCCAACTGCGTCATCACGGTGTTGCACATGGGAAGGCACGGACAGGCGGTGTTATTGCGAATTTGTTTGATGATCTTGTCCTTGTGCAGAGCCACGCATCCCAGGCCTTTCAGGTCGCAAAAGTTTTCTGAGGGCGAACAGTAAGTTGTTTTGAGTTAAAGAAATAAAGATGGCGGTGCTTTAACGTTGAGGTTTGCTGGTTTATGGAGGATCCATTCAGAGAATACTTTCTACTTCACTAGGATCACAATATGACATCACAAATTGGAGCATCTTTCCTGCTTTCTGATCTCCCTCACAGTGCTGAGACCTAAGCTCTGAATTACCTGTAGCTACACATTCTGAACACCCTTTTCTAATCCTGTCAGATGCGAGGTGTAATGTCATACATCTATGTTCAGTAGTTCTCCAATAAAGTTTCGTATGGGAAAACCCAGAGCAGGCATGAGTCATCACCAACACAGGCGAGGTGAGGAAGGGAAAGAACACGTCATCTGACGTCACCTTTTTTCCACTCTCCCCTCACCATACTAACTTGAGTATATGTATAAGCCACAACGAGGGGTCTTCCTACATGCATTCGTAACTCATCCATCCGACTTATCATTTCTTGTATTACCTACAGCCCCAGTTCTTCCGAGCGAACGGTTTGCCCCATAAAGGCGCCGAACCTCTAGCTCCCCTTAGGGACCTCTTCAGAACAGTAGGCCTCACTAGGTAAATGTTCCGCCTCCCGCCGAGGCTGATGGATAGATTCTACTAGCACTTATCCGTGCAGTAGACTGCGAGGTGCCGCAGATGGAGTGCTAATGCCCTAGGCTTTAGGGATCAATCTCTCCATTGAGTAGGATTCAGGCTAGGAACAAATCAGCGCATTGAGAGGACCATCGCCCTCACTTGACAACACGCAGAACACAACACGAGGACTCCTACAAATTGATACTATGTTCACTGTTGCAAGCTCAATTCCAAATTCCCAGGTTTAAGGTATTACAATAGTGAGAGAAAATATAGGAAGACATTACAAGTACCTTTTCTTTCATCCACGTAGAAGAACGGAGTGCAGCCGCATTGTTCCTTCATCATTCGCCGTCTGCAGTTCATCTTGCAAACGTTGTAACTGTAGAATTTGTCACCCCGAGCCGGCTCGTCGGTGAATTTACACCTCCTCTGCCTCACCCGAAGGCCCCGAATGTCTGAGGGAAATCACATCATCAGGAGTTCAGAGCTACAGGTCTACAGAGAGTCTGCATCCGTGTGATGCAGACACATTTTCATATAATAATTGACGTAATTTTAATGTAGTTAGATTGGTTGGAAAAATCTTGATTGATGAGCGGAAAGACAATTTAATGCTCTTTCCATTGAAATCCTCAAATTTCAATTTTCGAGTAATCTAAGGGAGCTACGGCCATTTTTATGAATCAAGATTGTAAAACACGGGACTTGTAAGCAAAATAAGTCAGGTTTGATGTAGGTTTTAGAAAACTTGCTGTAGCACAAAAATGGTTGCATATGTGTCGTAGAAGCAGTCCCTAGAGTTTGAATTATCAATTCTGGGACAACAATATTAATTAAAAAGTTAACTTAATCAACAAATCACCTGCCACAGAGGAGTTAAAATACTGACTGAGTGGAATGATAGGATGAAACGTGTAAATGAAACAATAGAGAGTTCCTAGTAGGTTTGGTTCAGCTAAATACTGTGTGACCTTTTCTCAATCCAGCACCGTTTTGTCATAAGAACTCGCCGTATCCGATCCAGCGCCGTAACATTGCGGTAGAATTCGGCGCCAGATTAGATATGGCGTGTTCTTATCACAATACAGCACCAGATTGAGAAAAGGTCACGCGTATCTAAGTCGAACCAAACCTACTAGGAACTCTCTAATGAAACAATAGAGAGAATGCCTAGTAGTTTTGGTTCAGCCTAAATTCGGTGCGACGTGTTCTCAATCTGCCACCATATTGTTGATAAGGACGAGCTGTATCACCGCATTATTAAGGCGCCGCATCAGATACGGCGTGTTCTTATCACAATGTAGTGCCAGATTGAGAATATGTCACGCCATATTCAAGCCGAACCAAACCTACTAGGAACTCTCTATTATCTGACAAGACGTACCAACATGTATTGTGCTGCAGATAAGTTGCGTGTAAACTTGCCTAAAATATCATTAATGTAAGCCTGTACCTGTAGGTAACTGCCTACAGATGCCCTCCATTCGCAATCGACTCGATTGTCATCCATTCAATTTAAATTCTCTTAATTTCAATTCGTACTTTCTGATAGGGGTGTTTCAGTACGGTTCCTTTACTGGTGCTGCTGACCAAACCATGCTAACTAGTCCAGAAAATTCCTTCCCAATCCAGAGACGTTCCATGATTCAATATCTTCTTGCTCCATGGGACTGAATTGGCAAGAGTGCTTCCTGGTACATGGAACTGAACCAGTCAGGGCAAGGCTATTATTCAAGTTAAGCCTCATCCACACTTGCACCAAACCTTGCTCCGACCCTCAGCCATGTTCAGGGTGGCAAAACTTCAAAGGAATGAGGATCAGAGGAGTGGAGCGCAGTCCGATTGCTCCGTTGGCGGTTTTTCATCTTGCATCAAAGAAAAGTTCAGAGTGGGTTGAGCCCTGTATGGGCAGAATGAGGTTCGGAGCGCTGCAGAGCAGAAGAGCAGAGCGAGGATCGGAGTGGCTGAATGTTGCAAGTGTGGACGCAGCTTCACATGCTCTTACTGGTTCAGCTCCCTGGAAATGGAAGCACGCATTCCCTACTGGCTCAGTTCCTGGGAGCTGAACCAGTAACGGCTGAGTTTTTGTCACTGCATGGAACTGTTACAAGTGGATACTCGGTTCCACACTGCCAGTATAGCAGGACTGACACACCTTTACTTTCCAATTTTGAATTCAACTAATTTAAGTACTAAATAAATTAGTATTAGTCAAAATGATTAACCGCCATCTTGGTTGATCCTTCTCAGTATTCAATGCAACATAATTATTGACAACTTCAAATGCGTTTTGAGCCCTACTTGCTGAGTACATTTGATGTAAAATGTAAAGCAGTAGTTGAGAGGACACTAAGTACACCTAGGTAGTGACAAATTGACTTGAAAGCATGCAGAGACACCCAATGATCGATGAAATTCATACATAACCATTTAGGAGATCATGAACAGTCAAAATTACACATTTATTAGATAACAGGTCATTACCTGGAGATGACACGATCTCAAATTGCCCAATCATCAATTCAAGCTGCTCACGCTTCTTCACTGTGAAAGGCGGGAAACTGATGTCTGGAATTTCGTCAGGTCCGTGGATGTAAAACTGAAAAAAAAAATTACAGTGATGGCGGGTGTGGCACGTTTGCCAAACAAAGATTTCAATGAAAAAAAAAAAAAAAAAAATTCAAGGAGATAAACCTTTTTTTCGATTATCCCAAGAGAGATAAAAAATTCTTTCTGCACGAAGCAATGAAACCAGTACTGGAGATATTAGAGGTTGGCGGTATTTAACATATTGGACACAGATCCCCTCTATGTCACGCAAATCCTGGGGTCCCTGCCACAGGCCACATAATGTCACGCAACACCTCTCGCAAAAGGTACAAGAATATCTGCTCCCGTTCTTTTATTCTCAGTTACTGCTCTTTTCTAGCTGTTTTTCGTAATAGATGAACTGTTCATGAGACGAACGGTTCAATCTGGAGCTGAATCAGTCGAGGTTGAATGTCTTGAGCAGTTATCAAAGTAACACCTTAGCTTTGCGGACTTCATGAAAAAAAAAAAAATTCTCCGAGTTTTTTTTCTGCATTCAACGTGTTAACGCAACTGTTAAAAATCACCTACTACGGGGTTTCTGCTCAATTCCACTTGGGACCTATAACCAAATCAATGAAACGATACTTTGGAATGGAATAACATGATAAACAAACGAACGTAGGTAGGGAATGAAAAGTTGAAATCAAAGAAACGATACCTTGGAATGAAATATCAGAATGAGACAGTGAGAACGTCCCTGAGATAACCTATTAAAAAATAACAGGTTAAAAGTAACAGTTGCACCATAACCCACCCAGAGCGTAACAGTGGAACCTAATACACAAATGGAACAGTTTCGCCCATCTCTAGAAGGAATTCCTCAGTCTCAGACAGTCACCTAAGAAACAGAGACCTTCTCGATCAAGACGTCCTCCAGCTTATTCAAAGGACGATTCCTAAACAGGGGTATTTGTGGTGATTACAAAAACTCCCTGTAATCATAATGTATCGTTTCTCATGTCTCATCTTGTTGAAAATTACAACTTCTCCACTACGATAATGTCTTCACTGGAACAACACTGCTCCTTTTGCACTACTAGCTTGCTCTGGTGGGCGATTTTTGTACTGCTTGTCCGCTAACTGATCTATTACAGTTAGTATAAGATTCACGTTTGAAACTTTCTTTCAAGGTATTTCATTAAATTTAGTTTAAAACGACTTGATATTTCTTCAAATATTCACACAAACTGAGGTATGACATATGAGGTAACATTCAAATATATTTTATTGACTAAATAGGTAAAATCACAAAATATATCTGTTCTCGTAGCTCTCCTACAAAATTCAGTACTCTATGAACTGTAATACATCAAGAGTGACGAGGTTTTGAAACGAACCTGCAAATCTCTTATGTGTTCTTGTTCCACTTCAATACGGATTCCGCAGTTAGAAGAAGAATAATTGCACGTCATGATATCAAAGGGTCCAGGTGGCTTGTTTCTGTAAAAGGAAATCACTGCTGCAAACGGGGGATACAATTCGAAAAAAAAATCTGCCAAGATGGGTGCTGTAGGTGCTGTGATTATGAACTCAGCAATCATAATGTAGCAAGCATTAAGATAAACTCCTTAGTTTTCGGCTTTTCTCATCGGACCTGTTTTCTTTTTTTTTCAGTTTTTGTTTTAGGGACGGGCAAGCCCTTTTTTTACTGGTGTGATCATAGTTTAGCTTGATTAGTACAAAGCTAGCGAGTGGGGGGTTCTGATAGCCGTGATCGTTCGCCGATGCGTTTAGGGCTGAGATAAAAACCAATCTCTGCGGGAAAGATCGTGAGTTTGAGTCTCAATTACCGAGCGTGTTTTCGGGCATTTGTGGCTCGCCAATGTCCCAACCCAGGGCGGTGAGGCAATAGGAAGCCATGAGCGAAATCATCAGAACAAATTCTGATCTTCCCTTTGAAAGACAGCTGATGACGTCCGCGACGCCAGGAATGGCAGTTGGACGAAAATTCAACCTGCAATGATTGTATACTTTACTTTTACTTACTTTTACTTTACAAAGCTCGCAAGTATGTACTTTAACCCATTCAACCCCGATGACATCATATCGCACATCCGGAGTAAGACTGGTATAAGTCAAAAAACCCAACTGATGGGAAATCGCATTTAAAGATTTTCGACTTCTTTGTTGTTTTATAACAGTCATCTGAACGAATTTTTTTAATATCTCAAGGGTCTACGGCACTCATATACTATTTAACTATCATGTGCTATACCAAAATTGCTTCGTTACCTCTTCATTTGCGACCAGCATGCTTAAATTGATCAAATTCCTATGATGTACCACTATTACTCCAAGAAATGGTGGAACATCTCAAAATAAACCAGAGTTGTAATTCTAAAAGTGGAACCAATACATGACTTTTCGGATCAAAAGTGGTACATCTCATATTATACCAACGTTACAACATGCAGACCAAAGAGAAATTCGATTTTGTTTTGGAGAAATACTGGTGCATCTCAAAATAAACCAGTATTGCAATGTAATTGTAATTTAAAACTAGATCAACCACTCTAATTATTGTTGGATCAAAAGCGGTACATCTGATATATACCAGTATTACACATACCTTGAGTTCATCACACTTCGGCGTCTGGCGCATAACTGAAGTGATCCAGTCTTGCTCCGACGCCATGGTAGAAGAATGGCTCAGAACCATACTGGTTTATCTGCTCTCTAGCGGCCAATAACTAAGTTATCGTTAAACCCGTTCTACCCCCGTGTAGAGCTCGACGAGAGCTATCTGGTGGAATATATAACTCAAAACCGCCAATTTCGGACTTATACCAGTCTTACTCCGGATGTGCGATATGATGTCAGGGCGGAATTTCGGTCGGCCCGGTGACAGCATATGATGCCATGGCTCACAGGTTACCTCTATCTCTTCAAAAATGTTGGCCTGGGAAGGTTGTATAACCTTGGCCTGGCAGTTTTCCCGTTAGCACCCTTTGCTCGACCTAGATAACACGATGGATTGTGGAAATCAGCTGTTTTGCGCCTTTACTAGCCTCCTGTTGCATGGCCCCTCCAGTTCTCCCATTCCTCGCATTTCGGACGTTTATTTCGAGTCATCACTCATCCCGAGAAAGATTTTATTGTTTTTTTGATCGTGAGTTCATGAAAGTCGAGGAAGGTAAACGGAAAAACAAAAGATTCCAGCAACAAATCAGGAACTTCCGTCTCGTCATATCAACCCCAACCCAGCACATCCTACGGTGATACACATGATACACATCCCTGTGGCCCGATGACATCATATGATGACATTTCGAAAAAATACATAAAAACTGTTTTTTTCGTTTACTATAGCAATGAAGCACTCTTTCGAGAAGAAAATACGCCCCCTATATCGAATGTTGTGGAAGGAGCATGGGCCATGGGGTGGGAGCGCGTATCTGGCTCAGGGTTGAATGGGTTAAGGACTTGACAATTTTTAATGTTGGAAATTAAGTAGTTTTACGATTTTACGATAGTCATAGCTGGGTTCAGTAAAAGATCGCAGCACTAGAGATTTGGCAACTTCTCATGTCAGACCAAGCAAGGTCATTCACTCATCCGTTAAGGCACAAGATCAAACATGCTTGAAAACTGGAAAATATGTCGCCAAACATGAAGTTTGATCAAGTGAGGGAGCATCATTCATCATCAGAGACCATCGTTAATAAGATGATGGAGACAAAGGAGAACTGGGATGCCATCAATACCTACGTCATCGCAGTTCTCAAAGAGAAGGAAAGAAATAGGGATTGGGAAGGCTTAACATCATAAACGCCCCATCCCCTATCGAAGCCAAGGAGGAGCCTAAAGACATTAGGCCTCACGAAGAGGAAGCCCAGCAACAGCCGGGCTGAAAAAGGGGCTGTCCCGAAGTAATGCATCAACTGTAGTCCCGGGGCAGTCCAGACGAACAGAGGAGGTTTTAGTGGGTAACCAGTTGCTTATAGCGGCCGGACCCCCACATAAAGGGCGGTGAGACAAACATCCCTCTCCCGCTGTCAACCAATAAACGGTTTCCTCCTCTATAAAAAAAAAAAAAAAATTAAAATTCATCATTTTTTTGGGATTCACATAGCTGTAGGGACGTCACGATACTCCGAAGCATCTTCATTGATTCAATATTTTACCCAAAGTATCGATTCTCTATATTTTCTTATGACCACATTTCGATATATTGGTAGAAAAGTATCGATATATCGTATATAGATGCGTTCATGTATTTTTTCACACTCGCTTCTTTTATTGATATAATGCTTAGCTTTATATAATACTTAACTTGATTCCTTTGTTTTTTTTTTTTTGTTTTTTTTATGTAATAATGTAATTGGGTTCACCCGTACAAATGTAAATAAATAAATAAATAATGTATATATCAAGTGTGGATTTACCACACCACAATACACACCATACATACTACACATAATATGGGTAGAAAAGTATCGTTTTAAGTACCTATTTTGTAATTCATGTATTTTAAAACTTTTTTCATACTTTATTATTATTATTATACTTTATTTCATACCAATTTTCTATGTTGTTAAAATTTTAGATGCCTCCTCCCAGTTGAAAAGTTGGTAGGCAAACTTGTTTTTCTAAATAAATTAAATATAAAAAATGAAAAAATTTTAATGAAAAAAAATAAATAAATAAAATGACCTCAACAACCAACTGAACCAGCAACTATTTAAAACTGAAGCATGTTGGACAGAAGTTCAACAATCCTAATCCATAAAACCCCAACCTTACGTATGCACATCGGAGGAGTCGGAGGCGAAAGAAGTTAGAGGAATGGGAGACGATTGGAGTCGGAGGCAAAAGGTTTGTTCCAACAGTGACGGCAGTTGGAAGGAAACCAACTGGCGCATGCGTAGTAGCCTAACTGCTGTTCTTAAGGTCGGCTTTCCTACACGCGTCTGGCCGCAGCGGCTGCGGCTCGCGATCACATTGAGCCGCAGAGCTTGCGGCTGCCGCAGGGGGGTATCTTTCCTACATGCGTCTGGACGCAACGTCCATGCGGCTCAAGCATTCAGTAGTGTTCAGAATGTCAAGAAAGAAGGGTCTATTGGCTTGGTGGATTGTGGAAGAGGAGGAAAGGGTGATTATGGGAGGAATGAGGAGAGAAGAAGATAGTTTTTTGTAAGATTTGTTTTTGTTGCATTTTTATATTCTTTCTCGACCATATCGTACAAAAAAACATTTTTTTCAACCATCCCCACGAGTACCTCGTCCTCCTCTGTCGTAAACATACTGAACACTTCGAAAAAGTTAGGGAACTGTTGTCACTGGAGGACAAAAAGTAAATAGTGCGAAGTCTGTAATTCACATTTATCATCCGTGATACCCATTTTTGAAGAGAGGGAGACGTACGATGCGGGTTTGCATATCCCGGCCGCAGCTAGGCACTGGTCCCTTGAGCAGTCCAGCCGCAGACGCGCTCCACCAGCTGCAGACGCAGCGGCTCAGCCGCATGTAGGAAAGAGGCCACATATGAAATACATTGAAGGAGTTAATGCGGCTGAACGCGAGCCGCAGTGGCGAGACGCATGTAGGAAAGCCGGGCTTTACAGGACGAACCATCGAACGGATCAAACCAATGGCTGTTCCAACAGAATAATCTGTTCAACTGCAGTTTAATGCATTCAGAAGGAAGTGGATGGTGTCGGAGGGAGGAGGGGGGGGGGAAGAGAGAGCTATCTCGCGGGAAAAATTCCAAACTGTGTGAAATGTAACTCACTGTAATATCCCTCTCCTAATATTTGAGTTTTTCTGAAATTTACACACAAAAAATGTGGAAGATGCATTTTTGTGCTTCAAGGTATCGATATATTATCTACAATTTGTTTTTGCCTGTATTTAGCAGGATTTTCAGCTAGTCAAGCATAAATGTGTGGGCGCAAGTTCGAACAGCAAGCAAGCTTGAAAACCCCTGCCCACACGAAGACGTACTGAATTGAAAGGAAAATGACCGACAGATGAAATGAACTCACTGTAATGCGTGATAGTAAGACACATTGGCGGCGTAAGCGAAGCACAATCCCATCTCGGTGACCACAGGAACGAAGTCCAGGTTGAGTTCGGTTTTGGAGGTATATTCGATGTTTTGCATCAACTATAATTGAATACATAATTTCAACACATTACGGAAAAACGCCGGACATGTTGGGTAAACAACTTGCACAAACAGGGTAAACGCAGGGGTTGCTAAGTATAACCCGTGGGAGGTTCCACACAAAAAAATCATTCTTCCTGGGACTACGGGAGTGCGGCTTCATCAGAGACTGTCGAGGGACTCTAGTACCTACCTACAAGTAATGTTCACGTATAGTTTTGCTTCAGTAAGACATGAAACCCCAAGTAGACCCTGACGTCTAATACATCAGCCCTGACATCTAATATCAGCCCTATGTTCAGTCAACGGCGACCTTCATCAAATAAGTAGGTGCCATTGACATTTTGGCAAGATTTAGTGATTTTATTCCACTCCAAACTTTCAATGTCAAAGACAAGGAGTCCACATAACTGCTAAAGCTACATTTTGGTTTGTTAATTTCAATATAAACCTTTGGAATCGAGCAAGAGAAATACATTTTAACCCCCCCCCCCTCCCATACATTTACGTTTCAATGTAAGTAGAATTCAAATTTGTTAGTTCTCGACGACAAGTTTTGATAAAATTTGGTATATTGGCACCATTTGGGGTCTAGTTTTGGCCCGAAACTTTTGGTAATTGTCAGTAACTTCTAAGAGATAAAAATTTGGAGGTAAAAATTCAAAATACAGACGATTTGTTTAGATCTCAAAACGCTTGATTAAGTCTAATTAGAAATACCCACTTGCGGCTAACCATCTGCACACTCAAGCACTTATCTGTCAATGAATATTCACCAGTGATTCACCTTCAAACGACAAAAACTTTATTACTGAGCGCAATTCACAATCGGGCGGATTCACTATCAACCTTTCAATGTTCACGAATGACTGTAACTTTGAAACTTGAAGGTAGGTTTTGAAACTAGTAGAGGGCTCACATTGAACCCAACTTAAGGCTACCATGTTGTGGTTCGACAACATGGTAAGCTGTTGTTTCATGTTCGATTTTGAATGTAGGGAAACATACTTTTGAACCCCTTGAAAATCCCATGCAACGCACTGGTAACCAGCTAGCATAATACTGTATGGATATTTTTGATACTTGTAAGTTGGCAACAGTGAACAAAGTTAGTTATCAACATGTCTCCGCGCGTGTCATTCAATCCCTCTTTATTTTCTAATTATTCGAATATTACAGATACACCCAAGAACTTACTTGTCGTGCAATGTTACTGAGGTCTGCTCCTTTGAAGGACGCGTAGTCTTTCATTTTGGCGTACTCAGCTAAATCACCTACGGAACTGTAGTTTACATTCGTGACGTCCTTCAAAAAGGCCATGTGTTGGAAATATTCCGTAGAATTCACCTCGGTGTTCCATTGCCTAAGAAAAAAGAGGAGAATTGAGCCATTCCGTCTTGAAACATGAGGAAAATTGGTTGCACAGCTGTATTGTTTAGACGTTGTTAGCCTCATGTGCAAAACTGATTGTGACTGCCATCTGTGTTAGCAAATCAGGATAATACAATAAAACAACACCACTTCCAGTTACCTTCAGGCAGAGCTTGTACGACAAGCCAGAATATTGTGAAATCATAAATTAAAGGGCCCTAGTAATAATTACACATCATGTACTGTGTAACGATTGAAAGAAAGCGGCCGGACGATTTCCCAAAGGGTATACCTCCTAACATAGACGACTACCTGTTCCAAAATCTTAGGTAGCCTGGTGTGTCAGACTGGGAAAGGGCCCTGGCCTACGTACCTCAGACCTTCGTAATCCGGGTATTGAACAACTCGAGTGATGAGGTTTGTTCTGGCTGGAGAAACCAACGCCAAGCCTCCCAATCCCAAACAAAGCTGAATTTTTTAACCATCTTTTGTAAGTTATTAAAAGTCAAAATGCTGCGAATAACTTCACAAAGGTTTATTGTTTTTCTATACAGATCACTAATTTTGGCATCGTCACTACCTACCTACTTCACAATCAAATTTATTTGATGAAATAATTCGATCGCATTTTGGTCAGCTACAATTGGAACGGAATTTGCATGAGAAATAAAGGGGTTATGTAAATTGCTAAGAGGGATTTTTGTTGAAAATTAGTTGTAGAGCTGATCCTTAAAGTGCGGTTCATCTCAATAGTAGGTATTCTGTATATAATTATAATATATAACAATATAACATATATAATAACAATATAATATATAACACCCTCGGTCTCATTTTCCCCTGGCGCGAGTGACAGGTAGAAGAAGGACGACGTTTTTGGGACTGTAATACACATGGACTCCTCACCAAGCCAGCCGCTTTCTTTCAATCGTAACACAGTACACACATGTTATCCACGTTAAGGACCACAAAGGAGTTTCTACAACTAATTCAAGTAAAAAAAGCTGCAAATTATTACATAAAGGTTCATTTTTCTCTGTAGATCACTCACCATTGCCACTACCTACCATCTCAATACGAAGAAATAGGGAGTTGAGGTTATGAGAGTCCAGCCCCCAACAATCCTTGTTGGGTTTCAGCGCTACCTACTGCCACTTCAACGAACTACCATTCCTGATCACCCTAACTACCATTCTAGAGATTGTTGTTGCGTAATTGTTTTCGTTTCTCTTATTGTTTTCACGCTGAACAGTTATGGACGTGAAAACGATGCCAGGTGTCGTTTTATGTTGCGAAACGTGCCCAAAGTCATTCAATTCCAGAACTGATCTCCAAAATCGTCACTGGTTCCTATTCTTCAGTTTGGAACGGTGACGTGTTCTTACTGCAGGTTAGAAGGAGCGACACTGGGATGCGCTCTAAGCATGATCAGCTTCGTTCAAGTTGTGGGAGATAGCGCTAAACTCTCAGGTTGAGGCTGCCCTAATTATTAGGAAATGTGATTACTGGTTGCTAAGGACTGTGACAGCACAACAGTGGCTCAGACACCTTATTGGTGATCTGATGGAACAGTTCCTTTGTTCAACTCAGGGATTGCTCCCCAGTCTCATTCCAGATATCGGTCTGTAAGCACCTACTTTAACACAAGATTACTTCCCTTACCCTCGTGGTTCAAATCCAAAGATCTAATAGGTTAACTTTGTTGATACTTCTCCCCCCTCATATCTGTACCTCAGAGGTCGATTATCGTAAGTGACATTTTGGCGATTTTACAGCAGAGCCAAAATAAGTTGTGGGCACACCTATTTTGATCTTTATGTAAGCCGCAAATTCGTAAAGACGCGGCAGATCTGTTGCCCGCGGCCTTCGAGGAAGTAGGAGTGGTGATGGGGAGGGCGGACGAGGAGGAGGATGGGTGAGGAGGGGAGCATCAACCCTCCCCGCGCGGGATGCGACAGTTTCGATTCGCCGTAACTCATGAACGCCTCATTTTGTTGGCCGGTTGTAAGTTTTTGAAGCCATTTATGCTGGTTGAGAGACTTGATTGTGATGTGTATGAGTTAGGATAATACACTACGTGTTCTTTTGATCCTTCTTCAAATGGTTACCACCTAGGCAGGTTAGGTTGGCACTTCGCGCCTTGGGCAGTTTCCTATCGGCGGCCAGTCCGAATATCATTAAACGTTTATTCCTTGATTACGAACGTTGTTTCATTGCGACCAACCCATTACTTCAGTGGCTGACGAGTATGGGACTTTTTTTTTGTTCGCTAGTTCAAGTTATTAAGTGTCAGTGAAGTTTTACTTACTAACTTCAGAATCCGGATTGGTAGTTCAACTCAGCCGTTTTCATTACAATTCTGGAGAAAACATCGACGGAATGACATCCACAGTTTCCCAGCTGAAGAAATTCCCGTCGGAATCCTTGGCTGCATACTATTCTCGATCGGAAATTCATTTTCGGCGGACTGAGGTCGAGAAAGACGACGAGAAAGCGTTCGACTTCTTCTCAGGTTTATCTGATGCTGAATATTGCCGCCTTACGGACTCGATTCTACCCAGTGAAATTTCAACGGTTAAATGGGTGGATGTAAAGACTGCAATCGATAAACTTGATGGCGTTGATGCACAGAAATCGCGTTTTGAGCTTTTCTCTCTACATCGAGCTGAGGGCTCCTCTATTCGTGAGTTTGCTGACAGACTACATGCCTTAGCTCGCAAAGGAGAATGGGGGTCAGATGACGGAGTGAAAGCTGCTCTTATCACGAAATTTTGTTTGTCTTTCACTGATAGACACATCACTGATGCCCTTGTGGCTCTTGACGCTAAAACTTCAAAATTTGAGGACTATGTGATGGCTGCTGTTAGAGCACAGGATAAGAGGGACAATTCCGCTCGTCTATCAAAATTGTGTATACAGGCTACCTCGGAAACAGTGGCCCCCATTTCGTCGTCCTCCAAGTCAAAATTCAAGAACAAGAGTGCACCAAAATCACATTTTCAATCGTCCAAGCCATCTCATTCAGGATCCCGCTGGCCACGTTGCTTGAAATGTTTCAAAGGCCATGTACCGGACGAATGTCCTCACCGCTTTGCTACCTGCAATCTCTGTTCCAAGATGGGCCACTTGCAAAACGTCTGCCGTACAAGTAAGAAGAAGGCTACTACCTCTAAAACCCATCAAGCTGCTGCCTTGGTCGATTCAACAGATTCCTCTTCAGAGCATAGTGTAAGTCAGTCTAGTCAATTTAATAAATCCGAACATATTCTGTTAGGGAATGACTCTCAAGTAGTTCCTTTAGCATCTATTTCTGACCATCATGGAGTGTCTTCTGTGTCCCCTCTATTAGTTGCTTGTGTATTGAAGGGGGAAAAACGAACAACGGAATTCCTGGTTGACACTGGGGCATCATGTTCCATAGTGGATAAGTCCGTTATCCCTGTGGGTACTTACCCTCTTTCCTTACTTCCCTACCAAGGAAAAGTAGCTGCAGCAAATGGTGATGCCATCCGAATTTTAGGGATTTTGTCTACACAATTACAGTACAACGGGAAAGTAGTAGACACCAACCTCCTTGTAGCTGATAGGTTGCATCCAAAAGCCATATTAGGTCGAGATTCCATCTCTCAACTCTTTCCAGACTGGCAACCCTCACTGTTGGGTGCGTCGGTGTTTTCCATGGAAAATGTTTCCCCCGGCTTATCGTCGGCATATCCTCGAGTATTTGGGTGCAAGGATAACGAGCTTCCTATTTCAAACTATAAGGTTCACATCAACTTGAAGAAAAATGCGACCCCAGTGTTCCACAAACCGTATACTGTTCCATTGGCTCTGCAGCCTAAAGTTGATCAATATTTTAAGGATTTAGTCAAGCAAGGAATAGTGACTCCTGTGACACAGTCCGAATGGGCTAGTCCGGTGGTCGTTGTCCAGAAGAAGTCAGGGGGCATAAGAGTGTGCGTTGACCTGAAACGTACGGTTAACCCAGCAGTCAGAACTGACTTTTATCCTACTCCCTCTCCAGAGGATATCATTCACTCATTTCAGGGTTGTAAGTTTTTTACAAAACTTGATCTTACGAACGCGTATTTGCAACTAGAAGTACACAAGACTAGTCGTCACTTGCTAACCGTTTCAACTCACCAAGGTCTCTACCGATATAATCGCTTGGTATTTGGGCTTTCATCAGCCCCAGCTTTATTTCAATCTATTATGGATAGGATCCTTGGTGATATTCCTTACTGTAAATCGTACCTTGACGATACCTTGATTGGAGGGAGGGACCTGCTGGAATGTGAGAAAAACACCCATAATGTGCTATCACGTCTGGAGCAGTTTAATGTCAAAGTTAATGCTGAAAAATCAGTTTGGTTCAGTACCTCCATAAAATTTTTGGGGTTCACAGTATCAGAAAAGGGGAGATTACCAGACAATGACAAAGTAAGGGCCATCTCACATATGTCTCCCCCACAAAACGTCTCACAGCTGAGGTCTTTTATAGGATTAGTAAATTTTTATAGACAATTTATTCCAAAATTTTCCAGTTTGTTGAATCCTTTCCATCTTCTTCTACGAAAGGGAGTCCAATGGGTGTGGACTCCAGAATGTGACGAATTGTTCAAAAAAATTAAACAAATGTTATCTCAGGTAACGGCGCTGTCCTTTTATGATCCCATGAAACCACTGGTGATGTCAACTGATGCTAGTTCATATGGGGTGGGGGCCACTCTGAGCCATTTGGAAGGTGGGAAACTGGTACCCTTGGCATTTGAGTCTGCTACTTTAACCAATGCTCAAAGGAATTACAGTCAGCTGCATAAAGAGGCGCTAGGTATTATTTTTGGCCTACAAAAGTTTAGGAAATACCTCCAAGGTAGGCACTTCAGTATTGAGACGGACCATCAGCCATTGAAGGCTATATTATCCCCGGACAAGGGTATTCCCTCAATCGCTGCGGCTCGTTTAGTGAGATGGGCTGAAATTCTATCAGCCTTCTCCTATTCAATAAGGTTCAAGCCAGGTGACTCAATACCTCAGGCAGATGCTCTCTCTCGGTTACCTATGCCAGAGAACCCTGAGGTCCCAGAAATTGCATTTGTTGGTGGTTCACAGCCTTCCCTTAACCTTGATCTTATTCGTCAGGAAACAATAAAGGACACCACTCTCCAAAAAGTTATAGGTCTCTTGCAGGGTTGTTGGAATTCCAAACCAAAAGCTGCAGAACTGTTGCCTTATTTTCCTATCAGAAAGTTTCTCTCCTATGCAAATGGAATTCTCTATTTTGATTCCAGAGTAATTGTTCCCAAATCTATTCAGCATGAGGTACTAGCTACTATCCATGTAGGCCACATAGGTATCACACGAATGCGATTGGCTGCCAAACCTCTTATGTGGTGGCCAGGTATGGATGCAGATTTAGTAAATCTGGTATCTCAATGTCGATCTTGTAATGTTCACCGTTGCAGGAAGCCTGATAAGGCCCTGCGCCAAAATCGACCACCTACTGAGGTACCTTGGGAGCGATTGCATATTGATCTATTCCACTTGGAGGGGAGGGAATATGTAGTTTGTGTAGATGCGCATACAAATTGGATACATGCTAGGATACTGAAAACCAGTAATGCTGAATCAGTTATCAGGTTTTTGAAGAAACTCTTTGCCCTGTTTGGGTTTCCTAAAATGGTTGTGTCTGATAATGGTCCTCCATTCCAGTCGGCCGACCTGCGTGATTTTCTGATCAACTGGGGTATTATTCATCAAACCATTGCTCCGTACAATCCTCCCAGTAATGGACGGGCGGAGCGTGCAGTTGCCACCTTGAAGCAGAGCATCCGAAAATCTAGTTCAGAACTACCAGGTACCTCTCCGAGAGATGTCTTAACGCACGTGCTAGGAGCAATGAGAGCTGCCCCTCACTCGGAGACAGGGAATTCACCGATGCAGGCTATGTTAGGTTTCAAACCACTGACCCATGTTTCTAAAATAGTGTCTCCTTCGCCAGTTTTAGGTCCTGGGAACTCATCTCGTTTTCCAGTTGGTAATTTGGTATGGGTATTACCTAAGCCCCATCTCAAGCATCCCTTGTGGGTTGAAGGAGTCGTTCATGCACCGCTCTCAGAAACAATGTGGGAAGTGTCGTTATTGGACGGTACCAAAATTAAAGTTCATTTGACTCAGATACGTTCAAGGAAGCCTACTGCTCAGGTTAATCACCCTCAGTCTTCACATACTAGGGGTTCGTTGCCTACCAGTCAGCAGTCAACTTTTAATGATAACCCCTCTCTGGATTGCAACTTTGAACCAGGGATTAACCCTAACATTCCATATAAAGTTATTGTACCCCCCACTCAGGTGACACAGAGATTGTTTCAAGCACTTCCTTTCCATGGAGCTGAGGTAAACAACAACCAACATCCGGGACCCTCACAGCCCGACACACTGACAGCATCACAGGTGCCCTCTCAGTTAGTTCATTCCCCCCTCCCTGGGACTAGTGAGATTCATGGAGAAACAACTACATCTAGAGGGAGACCGGTTAGACCTCCAAGGTGGTTGAGAGACTATGTGTCTGATACAAATAAATGAGTAGGTGATGTACCCTTCTTGATTATGACTATTGCTATATTGTTGCAGGGCTAATAATTAATCAGTATTCTGGTAAGAGCCTCGAAGAGTTGTTTAAGCCTTTTAGATTTTACTTTACACCATTTGTAAGTATTTTTTTTTGTTTTCTTATTATTTCGTCTAGTATGCTTCCACGTGTAATTGAAATCATGTAGTCAACTACCTTATTTTTAGTGTTATGTTTCTCGAACAGCTCTTAGTCGCAAATGGATATATACCTACATATGTTCTGGTACCTAACTCAGTTATGCTTAAGATTGTTCCTTTATCTGTTTGTACATTTTTTTTGTGAGAGGAGGCATGATGTGTATGAGTTAGGATAATACACTACGTGTTCTTTTGATCCTTCTTCAAATGGTTACCACCTAGGCAGGTTAGGTTGGCACTTCGCGCCTTGGGCAGTTTCCTATCGGCGGCCAGTCCGAATATCATTAAACGTTTATTCCTTGATTACGAACGTTGTTTCATTGCGACCAACCCATTACTTCAGATTGTTGGGATATCTCCCTGTGTAGTGAAGGACTTGTTATTGAACTTTAACGACAGCGGTTGGATTTTGCACGATTTCGCGAATCTACCCGCAATATTTCTCATCCTAAAGACGCCCGCGGGACCGTCTTCCACCTACCACGTTTCTACTTTCGGACGCATTTCCAGTGAAGATACGGTAAAGTACCTAGCCAAATCGTTGGAAAAGCACTGTATGACATCTTTTGCCACATTTAATTCATTGTATCTGGTCAAATTTGCTGTTAAATCCCTTAAATTCATTCAGCTACCGCCCGTACCGATGCGTATCTGCGACAGCGTGTACGTACCTTAATTTGGCATCAAGTGCGTTGTAGGACCTCGTGGTGGCTTCACCACCCCGATTTATTCAATTATCTTGTAAATCTTATAGCTAAAGGCAACTTAAATTACATACTTACCATTCTTAAATACTAGAACTTACCTGGTCGATCGTATTTCCTAAGGAAATTAGGTTTTGACTTGTATATTCACTTGCCTTATTGATTGCCGATTTTCTCGTTGGATAACTCTACGGCGTATATCGCAGATAATTATTATTTTAATACTTACCTGTTTCTTACTGACTAATTTCTTAAAGTTAACTTACCTGAAGTTGCAGGATACTTGCCTACCTTGGAGTAGAGGTGATTGTTTCATACCTTGTTTTCAGAATACTCACTTGAAGTTGTTATTGAGTTCTGGAGCGCAGTTTCTTGGTTCCTAATTTTATCGAATTTAGTTTTGGTTTCCGTGACGTGTTTGGTCACTGCAATACGTGCCTTATTGAGTGTGATTTCAGGGTACCAATACCCATACCTTTTCTATACATACCTACTTTTATTTTTGGTCACGAAGTGGCATTTACTTTGTTCCTATATTTCTTTTGCTGATTTCTATCTGACTTACTTTGTGGAACCACGTAATTCCTTTAATTATATTTGTTTATGGTTCTTAGACCTGTCGTCGTTAATTTGCACCCTGAGTACCTCCCAGTGTAGGTTGATTCAGACGAAGTATTTTGTGGTCGTAGGTTGGAAGGGATACGCCCATCAGGCAAACACGCTACCCTACATAGTTTTCAAATTTCTTTATTTCAAAAACTTAAATAATTGAAATTTAAACAATTTCCTTTTCAATTTGCGGCTTACAGATTTGGTGGCAGCTTAGGGGATTTAATGAAGAGTACGCTTTTCACGAACTCAGAAAAATTGTAATAAATCCGTCTGAATAAGCTTGCAGGGATACTCAGGTGATTAGTATTTGTGTGAACCGTTACAATGAACGAACCGGGCCAGCACTCGAGTGGAGCGGGAGAGGCGGAGATGAGTGGAGTTCTCAGTCAACTTGAGAGGTTGATGAGGGCGTACAATGACCTGGCGGGGAAGGGACGAAATAACACGTCACAGGTAGTACCCGACACGGATGTACCCTCGCTCGATGTTTTTGGAAATAGAGAACTGGGACCCGGATGAAGTTGGGGCGTTGCCGGTGACCGCATTCTTCCAAGTATTTGACGATGTGGCAGGAACCCTAACACAAAACAAGAAAATGCGATTGTTGCGCGCCAAAGCCAAGGGTACAGCCAAGCAATTTTTAATTGACAATGCCCAGGCGCATGCGGGGCTCAACCCATATGATGAGGCGCGAGAGGCGATGCTAGCGTGGTTCGAAACGGAGAACCCGGAACGGGCGGCTGCGTCCTTGTGTGCGGCAAAATTGGCCCAAGGCGAGGGGCTGCGTGAGTTCGCGGAGCGAGTGCACCGACTGGCGAGATCGGCAGTTAAGGAGGAGGGGCCGGATTTAACAGACCCACAGAGACAAAATTGGATAAGGCGAAAAACCCTGAAGGCTTTCATAAAGGGACTACCTAAAGAACTTGGTTCTCTGTTAATCAACAATCCCCCTGAAACCTTGGAGGCTGCATTGAAGAGAGCAGAAGGACTGAGAGAGACACTCAAATTGGACTCGGATGAAGACACAATGTGGGGAATCTCAGCAGTCACGGTACGCGAAGAAAGGAAATGTTACGAATGCGGGATGCCGGGACACTTTGCGGCAAGGTGCCCGCGTAATAACGGAAGGGTACCTACGGCGGGGGCACGAGCTCCCTCTAAACCAACGCCAAGGTACCCTTGCATGTTTTGTGCAAGTATGGAACATTTTCCGGTAGACTGTGTGAGTAATCCCCAGAAAACCATTTATTGCGACTACTGTGGAGTAAGGGAGCATCTCGAGACTGACTGCCACAAGAAAAAGTTGTTGACCCCAGTCTCTCATCCCCGAGGTACGAAGGTACCGGCCATTGAGGATGCGACCCAGGTGGGACAAAGGGAGCCACGTACGTACCCTATGGGGCATGTTCCCATTGTACGCTGCCAAATGGAGCAGCCGATACGTCTGGAGGTCACCCTGGAGGGGGAACCTAGGGAGCTGATTGTGGATACAGGTGCGGCAATCTCCGTGCTGGCGACGCCGGTCAAGGGTGCCCCCTTGAAACCCACAAAGGCCATGGCGTGGGGTGCGGATGGGAGTCAACTGGGCTTCTGTGGGGAGCAGGAACTGACAGTGGAGGTGTGCGGGACTGTGACCAGGCATACCTTTCTAGTGTTTTCTCAGGAGGGGACCGGGTTCGACCTGTTCGGTCTGGATCTTATGAAGAAGGTCCCATTACTAATCTGCCCCGATAAGCGAGAAGCGATGGTGGCACCACATCGGGAGACTGGAAATCGCCGGGAGATGTCAAGAGTGGCTCGTGTGGAGGTGCCCGTGGTGGAGCCGGGTAGGGATGCGCCTATAGCCGGGCCGGGTACTGAAGTGCCCAGACTCATACCACACATGGAGGTACCCATGGTCGAACAGGGTATGGATGTACCTATCATTGGACCGGGTACTGAGGTGTCAAAACTCGTACCACACATGGAGGTACCCGTGGTCGAACCGGGTATGGATGTGCCTACTATCGGGCTGGGTACTGAAGTGCCCAGACTCGTACCACACATGGATGCACCCGTGGTCGAGCAGGGTATGGATGTGCCTACCATCGGACCGGGTATTGAGGTGTCAAAACTCGTACCACACATGGAGGTACCCGTGGTTGAACCAGGTATGGATGTGCCTATTGACGGACTGGGCGCGAGGACGCCTGACCTTGCGCCGCTCACGGAAGTGCCTGCGGTTGATTCGCGTGCAGACACGAGGGCGACTGACGAAATCCCCGAAGATGACATCAATTCGGAAATTGAAGGGATGGTCGACAGTGTGGGCTGCCCGGTGGCACGACTCCCACTGGGGGACATCGAGTTTCAGAGAATTGGGGCAGTGCTCGGTGACGATCCAATAGACGCCGGCGAGGATGTGGAGGAGCTACCAATAAAACAATGGGATCATGAGCGGTTGGACACCCGGACGGAGCTGGGGGTTAGGCTGCAGCACCTGGACGAGGAACAGCGGGGTAGAGTGGAAGAAATTCTCCATGAGTTCGAGGAAGTTTTCAGTAAACCCGATGGGGAGGGATGTCACCTGGATGCTGAGCATGTCATTGACACCGAACAGGCAGACCGCGTAAATCGACGACGAAATACGAGACAGTACCGGGAAGGGGACCGGGTGTATTTAAAGCAAATGCAGTTACCCCCCGGAGAATGCCAGAAATTCTGTAGCCCGTGGTCGGGGCCCTGGAGGGTGAAGAGGGTGATCACAGCCGTGAATTATGAGATTCATGACTTGTTGGGAGACGGGCAGCAGGTTGTGCATATAAATAGACTGAAGCCTGCCATGATAAATGACGTACCGGGTGATGCCGTGCTGGAGGAGCCGGAAATGGGGAACATTCCGGAGGTACGGGTATCCGAGGAACCTCTAGAACGTGAACGAGATTGGGAGCGGAACGACGCCTGGAACGAGGAGGCTGATCCCCAAATCAAGGTGGAGCCGGACAAGTCGGACGAAGGTACGGCAGATGCAATCACTGGGAACCCAGCGTATACCCCGGATACAACAGAAATGGGAGGGGAGAGCGAGGCAAGCACGGGCGGAGGGGCGTATTTACTGCGACCTCGTCCACCTTGTGAATACAAAAAGTTGCATGAAAAAGGGGTGCTGGCTGGGGTTTGTGCAGGGTACGGGGTGATGTAGGGCGGGTACGGTGGCTAAAGAATACCTGTAACAAAAAAAAAAAAAAAAAAAAAAAAATCTGTCATTGTATATGAATGTAGAATAACTTACCTTTAAGTGGAGACCCGTAGATGGTGACAGTAGGAATAGACCTGAAAGAAAACATAATAGGAAAATTAGTGGCAGTCATACAGTGAATAGGTAGGAAACGGTGAGGTACAAGAAGGATCTAAACATCGCCAAACGATACTAACCTGGAAATATTTTTGTTAACCAAGCAGGAGATGGAGAGTCGGAGGAACTCCGAACCGCAGTCAATAGAGGAGGAAGGGTTACCAGTTCAAACCTTGCAATCAGTACAAGTGTGTGGGACGTATGAGGCGGCCTGTCGGCAATGTTTCACCCGAGTCGCTCTGAGTGATTCGACCCACTCCAGGAACCATGAACGAACAGCAATAGAAAACGTGGAGGTGGTGGCAGCTGCAATGAAGGTGATGAGACTGGCAGACAAACGCACCATGTTGGGGTCGTTTTATGAAGCCAGGATGGGCGGCCTGGAGTGGCTGGCGGTGCTTCTCCTGGAGTGGCGAATGCACGAGATGGAGGTGGTGGGGTAGAGGGCCTGTTGCGAACCCGCCCGAGGAAGGGGTATGGGGTTCGAAAGAAAAGATAGACGAACTCACTCGGGAACTCGACAGCATGGTGGTGCAGTTGAATGTCGGAACTGCCGTACCACTAGAAGAAGTCGATAGCCAGATCCCCAGGTGGAGAACGACGAAGAGAGGTTGCCGAGGAACCGTGGTGTTGGAGGAAGAAATGGATACCTTTGGAGAGGATACCGACAACGACAGTGATGAACACGACCCGGAGTACTCCGAACCCACTTCGGCCTCTTCATCTGTCCGCAAGACTCTCCATAACCCGGGTTTCACCAGCGTACCAGCATCGGCCGTGAAACGATCCAACGGTGCCGCAAATACCGAAAAGGGGTCCGGGAGGCGAGCCCTCTGTCCGATTTGCCTGAGACAGTCCACTGTAATGAGAGGCTTTCAATGTGCCTCCTGTAAGGCCTTTTGTGAGAGGCTTCTGAAGAGGTACAAGCGGGGGCGGTTGACAGATCACTGCAGTCCGCCGCACGCAGGGGTGGCCCCCACTTGCAGTCACTGTTGGCGTACCTGGTACGAGTTGGAGTTCACTCGGTGGTACCCCGAACGACGCCTACCCATACCCGGCGTGGCTGCTAAAGATGTTACCGTCGAGGACGACGGCTCCCGGAGAAAGGAGGGGTTCTGTAAGCCGCAAATTCGTAAAGACGCGGCAGATCTGTTGCCCGCGGCCTTCGAGGAAGTAGGAGTGGTGATGGGGAGGGCGGACGAGGAGGAGGATGGGTGAGGAGGGGAGCATCAACCCTCCCCGCGCGGGATGCGACAGTTTCGATTCGCCGTAACTCATGAACGCCTCATTTTGTTGGCCGGTTGTAAGTTTTTGAAGCCATTTGTGCTGGTTGAGAGACTTGATTGTTGGGATATCTCCCTGTGTAGTGAAGGACTTGTTATTGAACTTTAACGACAGCGGTTGGATTTTGCACGATTTCGCGAATCTACCCGCAATATTTCTCATCCTAAAGACGCCCGCGGGACCGTCTTCCACCTACCACGTTTCTACTTTCGGACGCATTTCCAGTGAAGATACGGTAAAGTACCTAGCCAAATCGTTGGAAAAGCACTGTATGACATCTTTTGCCACATTTAATTCATTGTATCTGGTCAAATTTGCTGTTAAATCCCTTAAATTCATTCAGCTACCGCCCGTACCGATGCGTATCTGCGACAGCGTGTACGTACCTTAATTTGGCATCAAGTGCGTTGTAGGACCTCGTGGTGGCTTCACCACCCCGATTTATTCAATTATCTTGTAAATCTTATAGCTAAAGGCAACTTAAATTACATACTTACCATTCTTAAATACTAGAACTTACCTGGTCGATCGTATTTCCTAAGGAAATTAGGTTTTGACTTGTATATTCACTTGCCTTATTGATTGCCGATTTTCTCGTTGGATAACTCTACGGCGTATATCGCAGATAATTATTATTTTAATACTTACCTGTTTCTTACTGACTAATTTCTTAAAGTTAACTTACCTGAAGTTGCAGGATACTTGCCTACCTTGGAGTAGAGGTGATTGTTTCATACCTTGTTTTCAGAATACTCACTTGAAGTTGTTATTGAGTTCTGGAGCGCAGTTTCTTGGTTCCTAATTTTATCGAATTTAGTTTTGGTTTCCGTGACGTGTTTGGTCACTGCAATACGTGCCTTATTGAGTGTGATTTCAGGGTACCAATACCCATACCTTTTCTATACATACCTACTTTTATTTTTGGTCACGAAGTGGCATTTACTTTGTTCCTATATTTCTTTTGCTGATTTCTATCTGACTTACTTTGTGGAACCACGTAATTCCTTTAATTATATTTGTTTATGGTTCTTAGACCTGTCGTCGTTAATTTGCACCCTGAGTACCTCCCAGTGTAGGTTGATTCAGACGAAGTATTTTGTGGTCGTAGGTTGGAAGGGATACGCCCATCAGGCAAACACGCTACCCTACATAGTTTTCAAATTTCTTTACTTCAAAAACTTAAATAATTGAAATTTAAACAATTTCCTTTTCAATTTGCGGCTTACACCTATGGCCCATTCTGATGACTTTATCATGCACAATTAATTCTGTAGAATCTGTTTATGCCTACCAATACAATAGAATACAAAATACAAAGAAAGAATGCACGTACAAAACAAAAATCTCGAAAACGAGAATTTTGGACATACGATAGTTGACCTCTGAGGTACAGATATATAGATACAAGCCTTTTGAGATACAAGCATTGATTATAGAACAATATATCTATTTATCTTTCCCTAATTCAATTTGTATGTTTCATTCGTCATCCCTAGTCCTAGGTCGATCTCCACCAAGGAATAGGTATTGTAACGAAACATATAGTTAGGTTCGCTATTTATATAGTTCGCTAGTAGTTGCTGTAACTTACTATGCGTATTTCTACTCAGTTTTGCGTCCTGAAACAGTATTGTTCTAGGGGATCTGGAGAATCTGATTAATTAATGAGGAATATGAAATATTTAAAAATGTTTAATATTCCTCATTAATTAATCAGATTCCTCAGATCCCCTAGAACAGTCATGGGCAAAGTACGGCCCGCGGGCCAAGTGCGGCCCTCGGGCTAGTCTGATCCGGCCCGCGACACGATTTTGATTAACCCCTAAAATTAATTGCACATAGGAAGTGATAATTTTTTTTGTGCAGCTATAATAGTTAACGGGAGCCTTAGGTATGGTATTATCGCATCTAACACTAACTGAGATGAGTGGACTTGGAAATACTTATTTACACCTATTAAGGATAAACCTGTGTGCCTAATTTGCAATGAAGCTGTAGCCGTATTCAAGGAATTTAACCTCTCTCGACATTTCATGACAAAACATAACAACGCTACTTATGAAAAGATGACTGAAGAAGTACGGAAGCAAAAATCAGGAGTTCTACGTAAGCAAATATCAGGTCAGCAAAATATTCTTAAAAAGCAGAACAGCTCTCAAAAGCTTGCTACACGTGCCAGCTATGTTGTAGCATACAATATTGCTAAAAGTAACAAAACATTTTCTGATGGCGAATTTGTAAAAACTTGTTTACTTCAAGTAAGTGATATTTTGTGTCCTGAAAAAACAAGGGATTTTGAAGCAGTAAGTTTGTCCCGAAAAACAATTACGTCTAGAATTAAAGCTATTAACAAGCAGTTTGTAACACAACTAGAATCAAAGATAAGCACGTTTGAATTCTGTTCTTTTGCGTTGGATTTTTAGCATGCCAGCAATCCATTTTGGATTGTGAATCAGTTAAACCAGAACTGCAGCTCGAACTAATTGAGTTGCAATGTAACACTGAATTGAAACAACCAACTATTTCTCAATGTTTCGAAGATTGAGTTCTACAAGGCCCTGTCAAAAACAACTTTTCCAAACCTGAAATCTCACGTTCAGAAGATAATTTCGATGTAATCCTCTTCTTACATCTGTGAACAGGTGTTTTCTACTATGAAGCTTGGCAAAAACAGTTAGAAACCGATTGACTGACCATAATTTAGCTTCACTACTGCGAATCAGCTCATCTCAGATTCTACCAGATTATGATCAACTTTTAGAATCTCAGTCACAGTTTAATCTGTCTCATACGCCTTCATGCTCTTCTAAAGATTAATCATTTTTTGTGACTTGTTTGGAAGTTTTTACCATTTTAGTATATAAGTTGTGTATGATGTAAAATTAAACAATAAAAAGGTTTAGGCCTATAACTTGTATTTATTTATTATTTTTTTTTTTTGGCCCGCCTGTAAATTTTTAAATTTCATCTGGCCCTCCTTTTAAAAAGTTTGCCCATCACTGCCCTAGAACAATACTGTTTCAGGACGCAAAACTGAGTAGAACTCGAAGAGAGTTTGTTTCTGATTTATCGTAACCCTTAAATTCTCGCAGGGAGCGAACGGTTGGTCCTACAGACCTCCTGGTGGTCTCAAACGATTCTAAAAATTCAATACTATTTCAAATTAGTGAAAAAACAATACCTTTATTTCGAAAGTTTTCGAGCTAGGGCACTTTTGAACATTTCAACCCTCATTTTTCGCCCCTTAGAAGTGACTGAAATCAACCAGAAGCTTCCGGGCACCACTAGACCCTAACTGGAGCTCACACACCAAACTTCATCAAATTCGGTTTACCTGATGATGAAGTAGTGCGCTGCTGTTTCGTTCATCTTTTGTTGGAAACACACCTGGAAATTCATTCGTACCTTCATTAAAATAAATAAATTTATACTTTTAAAAAGGCATAATATAATTCTACAGTCTTCAGGGATCGTTTTAGAATGTTCAGAAACGGATTTCAGTGACCAATTTTCAGAAAAACTCCATTCTAAAAATTTTGAGGCCATTGCAATAGCTTCATTTTCCTTGAAAATTCGCTAAAACACTCCGAAAATCGACAGGAGAAAATGGGCATTTGGGAGAAAACTGCAAAAACTTTGGCCATTTCAGTGAAATACGTACGAGAATCTGTAAACCCTGTTTCGTGAAAAACGTTACGATCAAACTTCTGACAATTTTATCGGAGATACACAGCCGCCACCTCCATGGTAAAAAAGTTGTATTTTTCCAAAGTTTTATCTAATATTGCAGGTACTCTCTTTTAAATTTTAAATTATTTTGAAGTTTGGGATGATTTTGACATTTTGGTCGAGGGTCAAGGAATTTTTCGCGACATGTTGCCACAAAAAATGCAACGCGATACCAGTAAACAATCATAGTGTAAGTCGGGGGCGGGGGCAGTGGAGCGGGCGGCGTCCCGGCGAGGGAGCCAGCTGAGTTGGGCCAGTCAGGCCTCCCCTCCAGGGCAACTCGAGGAAGAGCAGTGATCGGAGAGCGTCGGGCATCGTCGGCTCCCCACCCCAGCGATGGTCAGTCACCCTCCATCGGGCCACCCCTTCAACAGTCAGCTTTCTACGTTTGACCGGAGCAGTTGTGCACACCAGGGCCGTCGTCTTTTTGCCAAAGACTGGTGTAGCGTTTGTAGCAGTTTTCAAATCTCTCACGTACCTAAAGTCACTAACGGTACGCCTAACCTTTTTCGTCATATCTTTCCGGCAACTACCTTCGGGCTTGTCGAAACCCTCCTTGGACATCGGTACTACTGGATCAGGCGCCTTCACGATTGGTACACCCCGTGCCACACCCTTGAGACGACTCCAGGACCTCTGTAGTACGGTAATCCCCAGCTCATCTTACTTCCAATTGTTTTGCTACGTGCCAGTTAACTCGCTACATTCCAGATTCTATATATTGTTCTTGAATAAGATTATTAATCGGTACAAACGCAACTTTGGTTAGTAGATTTATAGGTGCACATGCAACCTATTGTAAATTCAGTAATTGTGCAACATTTTCGCTATGAATAACAGTACACCATCAGCATTTGTAATAATACGTATTTTGGTACCTTTGGTACGCCGTAATAATTCATATAGTATTTTCGATACACGTAACAATACACTTTTCTTTCGTCATATATCTTGATTGATAGTCATTTCGAAGGGCACATATTTTTGGTACGCCTGTCTTTTCTCATAAAACTTGTATTACTTATTTTGGTACTCATTTCGGTACAACTTACCTTTTGCATATATTTTACAGCCCACACGTAGTCTTGAATTGTGTGATATTATTTCAGTCAGTACGCGTTGCGTACCATTTCCCATTTACCAGCGTGACACGTTTTGTTTCTTGACATATACCTATATTTGAAGTACTATAATTCAGGTACGAGTAATACGCATATTATTTTGTAGACCATTTCATTTATTTTCTTTAATACAATTTTGAACAGCAACTTGTAACCTGTGTTGTCTACATTTCTTGTTCCCATGATCCAAGGTGTCTAAGGTACTAGGGGTATCAGTAATTCTCTTAGTATCATTTTGTGAGTTTCACGGTTTTGAATTGCGCTACCATTGGCTCCCTCAGAGCATTTGCATTTAGACTCATTCAAGTCTATTAATCATCATACTTTCGAAACCAACAAAAGCTTACAATAGCTACAGATCGGCAGCTGTGAAGCAAGGTTCTCTACAATACTGCGAAATATTACGTGCGGTCGGAGAGTTATTTTTAGAAAAAAAATGCTGTTTATTCATAGAAACAATGGAAACATCCATGATCTGTTGTTATTCCCTCTAAGGGAGAAACTTCATGGTGTTTCTTTCCAAAGTTTTAACAAACAAAAACACAGCAAATTATTAAACAAAGGTTTATTATTTTCCTGTATAGATCACTCGCCTGCAAAGAACACAGCTTTGCCATTGTTACTACCTACCTACTACTCATTTATTTGGAAGAAATAAACGCTGAGGTTGCCCTAATTATTAGGAAATGTGATTACTGATTGCTAAAGATACAAAACTGAGTAGAACTCGAAGAAGCGAGCAGCGATCGCATTTTGGTCAGCTAAAATTTGAACGGAGATTAGGCCTCTTTTGCTTTTCACACTCATGTTTCCGATTTATCGCTAGTCCAACCCTTAACTTCTATGAAGAGCGAACGGTTGGTTCTGCAGAGCTCTGGGTGGTCTCATTCGAATCTAAAAATTCAATACTACTTCAAGTTGATGAAAAAATAATACCTTTTCGTCGAAATGTTTGACTTACGAAGTACTAAGGGGAGAGAGGGGGTGCATCAATGAGATGCATTAGTTGAAAAAACTCCTACAATCTCAAACTTTGGCACAAGGGAAAAAGCCTTACATGGAGTCCTAATAGGCGGATCTCACATGGGAACCGACGACAGACGGCTACGGCTAGGGACCTTTGATACACCATGGTGACACAAAGACGTAATCCAAAGAAATTATATGTGTCTTTACGAAATCTAACGTTATCTCTCAGAAGCAATTTATGACTTATTGGTTTATTATTTTCAATAATGTAAGCTCCAGGTCTAGTTTAATGATTTCGTTAGCTGAGGGCTCTGACTGATGATCTGAAATTCAAAACTAGAGTTCTGTTGGAAACCAACCCAAAAATAGGTTGAGAGGTTATTCTGACATAAGTAAGGCAATGTTCTAATAAAAATGAAATGAAGTTAAATTTAGATAATTACCTGGTAGGTGGTTGTAGCGGCTCGAAGGTACGTGATATTTTCTAAGATCAAAATAAAACCTGAAGGGCCTAACTACTATGAGATCACTGAGTGTGTCTCGGTCTGAAGGACTTATGATGATGTTCCTGAAGGGAATGCTAAATGCACGAGAAATGTAACTGTGCACGAAAATGAAGAGTGCACGAAATATGTAACGGTGCACGAGGTGAAGCCAAGTGCACGAAATTTGTAGCTGTGCACGAACTCTCAAGTTGTGCACGTTCAACCTGTCTGTTATGGAATTTAGGTAGATTAAAAGAGAAATGCAATTTTACAACTAATAGGAACTTTTAATGAGATTAAATTGTTGCAAGGTTGACTCGACTCAAAAATGTTTATACTTTCTCAAACTGACGACTACTTCTACACAATTCGAACACCTAACAAATTGGCCAATTGAATAGGTTTAGTTTATTACACTCACATCGTCGGGGCCCGAAGGAAATCCTTGATGGTGTTGTGAAGAGAAGTTCAGGGGTTCGTTCAACTGGAGATCTGAGGTCTTCCAGCTGGAGGCGATGCGGGGAATGGACTCAAACCAAGACTCGTGGGTATTCTGACTTGCTGCAGACTTGATTTGAGGGGAAATCTCGTTTGATAACTTCAAAGGGGGGGGGGGGGGGAACGATAAACGTTCAATTGGGCTAGGGGGAGTGGCTTATAGCTTCAAAGAGACTCGTCAAAGACAGACAGGGGAATGGCCGCCCCACGCCGTTACATTAGGATTTCATGAGAGGTGCCCCCACCCTCAGGCTCAAGGCGTCCAGCAGGGTGAGCATGGCCAGCCGTCATTGGTGGAAAGTGACGTCAGTGCGCCTTGAGCGCTTCTGGTGGTGGACGCCGTAGTTGGTGTTTGGCGTCCGGGAGCGGGGATGGTTCTAGCCCGCCCCCACTGGTCCCACTGCAGGAAGGGAGGGTAATGGAGTTCCCTCAGCCCCATCACTCTTGAATTACTTCAGTGAGCTGGGGCTCACAATAATGAAACATTGAAATCGACAAAAAAAGTTTAAACCCCCCCAATCAAAATTTGTTCGTTTACGTTTCAAGGTACGTAGAATCCAAAAATCGAATAAAAATTGGTCCGTCCATCCGCAGCACGCTTTACGCGGCACTTTCCTATTTCCCATGGACCGATTTTGATGAAATTTGGTTTATAGGCTTCATTTGGGGTCTAGTTGTGTTCCGCTTTTTGGTTGATGTAGGTCACTTCTAAGGGTTGACAAATAAGGATTGAAATTTAGAAAATACCCTACTTAGCTCAAACAATTTCGATATAAAGGTATTGTTTTCCATCAATTTAAGATAGTATTGAATTTTTAGAATCGAATGAGACCACCCGGAGCTTTGTAGGATCAAGTGTTCGCGATTAATAAATACAATAAATCAGAAACATGAGTGTGAATCTCAAAAGAGGACTAATCTCCGTTTAAATTGTTTTCTGATCAAAATGAGATCGTTCGTTTCTTCGAGTTGTAGGTACAACTTACGGTAAGTACAACTTGTACCTACTCAGTTCTGCATCGTTAACAACCAGTAATCGAAGTGTGAAGCGTTTATTTCTTTCAAATAAACTCGATTGTGAAGTAGGTATGTGGTAGATAGGTGGTATCTATGGTGGGTAAAAAAAAAAAAAATAAAAAAGAGGCATTGGCAAAGCTGTGTTCTTTGCAGGCGAGTGATCTATACAGAAAAATAACAAACTTTTGTGTAATAATTTGCAGCGTTTTCTATAGAAATAGTTACCCACATTTATCGCCTGTAGAAACAACGAACAATGGATTCTTAACACTAGTAATGAAAGTTACCTCATTTTTGAAAGTAGGTAAACACCTCAAATTTCATGACGTTTTTGGGTTTTTTTTTTCAGATAAGAATTTTTCCATTTCCACCTAGATTAATTACATAAGGACGTGAATGGGCTTACTGTGGCAGCGGGAAAAACGACGTTCCACTCTCTGAAGTTCTTTTCTATGGAAATCACCGTTGGGTTGTCGTTGTAGCGGACCCACGACTCGATGATGAGAAAGTAGGCGCAGGAGTTGGCTGCCACGACGACGAGAAGCCACAGGAACCTCCATATTTGCGATTAAAATGAACAATCTTATAATTTTCAATAAAAAATAACAAAGGTTTACAAACAAAACAAAAAAATCAATGTTTAAGATCTTAAAAAAACGTTCTTAATTTTTTAAAATGTTTTTGGGGTGCTGAATCCGAAAATAACAACCTTTTTCCCAGGGTTTTGATTTGTGGTCCAATTTTTCGAGATTGAAATTTTAAGTTTTTTTCGTGTTAGGGTGTTTCGTGTTTTTTGACTAACCTGTAAATTTGAGGTAATTTGGAAAAAACCCAGTGTTGTGTCGTCGAGTGAAGGCGATGGTCTTCTCGATGGCTTGATGGTTTCTATTGGTCCCTACTCAACGAAGGTGAAGGATGGAGTAGCAGTTTCTGCCCGGCCGTTTGCAGGAGTGCATAGAGTTTTTAGCTCAGCCGCGATCCTCGGCGCGATTGCTCGCTGACTGGAGGGAGGTGGTACATGTACCTAGGTCCTAGTTGGGGAAGACAACTCCTAGGCAAATGGGAGCGGAGGCCGGCGCGATGAGCCTACCAACACCTCCGAGGAACTTGGGGCTTCCAAGAGGTGATGAGGGAGAGCAAGAAATAATCAAGTCGATTTGTTGTAGACGAATGCATGAAGGTGAAGCCCTGAGTCCTCATTCTAAGATCATGGACATCCAAAATTCAGCTTTACCATCAAATTGGAAGCAATAATTCGGCTTTTAAAAGTATAGCAGTAGATAGATAACTTTTACTTACGTTTCTGACCAATGGTAGTTCTTTTTGGTGATGTACGGGATCCCGTGCAAGGTTGTCGTGTCCCCAAACTCCTTTGTAGTTTTCTCCAACCATTTGAGACCGAGCGGCTTCCTGTTTCTTGACTTTTCCACTTTTTCAAGCACATTTTTTGTATTTCCATCTTTGTAAGTACGCTTCATGGTCTCCTGCACTGATGGAATATCCTTCACTTATAATATATTATTATATTATAATTCCTTTACCTACTAGGAATGTTGATATTGTAGGGGTCAGGGGTACTATGATTCAGAGATACGAGAAAGACCTAACTTCCCTCCAAACTTCCTTTCAGCTAGGAATATACAGGGTGTCCAAGTAACTACGCTCCCCCCACTTATTTTCTCTAATAGTGTAAGAAAAAATCGGATTAACGCTATTCTTCATAATTTTTTGTGTAGAATTCAAAAATGACAAAATTGTGCAGTGCGCAACCATGCGCAAACTTTGTTTTTTCAAATGAGAACCCCAGTTTTTATTGCAGATTCATATTCTACGTCAAATTTTATGAACATTTTAATTCGACAACTTTTTTTTTCGGACGCGCGCAGCCCGCTCAGCGAGCGCTCAAAGATGCGCAACCCAGAGATTGCGCCAAAGTTGAGATCAAGGAAGACCTCAAGTGCGGCACATCACTTAGCACTGTTTCTCTACGTTGAATCGCATGGTAATATCCGTTTTTCGATTTGATTTCGTTTTACTGCATTTACAACCAAAAAAGTCACTTTTTGAGGAGGAAATCATCGATTTTCTTAAGAAGGGTAATAAATCATCCTAATAAAATGTAAAAAAATTAAATTTTTAAAATTGTAAAATAACGGAAAACTTCTCCATAATTATCACAAAATTTTGAAAAATAATTTTCAGTCTTCTAAAAACATGATTGGATGAACAATGATTGAAACAATTAAGCGATAAACTCTTAATAATAACGCTTAATAAAACTCTTAATAAATAAAAACTCTTAATGTAAACTGTGTTGTCTACCTGCACAAAGGAGTAGGTACCTAATAATTTGAGAAAAAAAACAACACTCGGAAAAGATTCCACGGAAAATCGACGATTTCCTCCTCAAAAGTGAATTTTTCGGCTGTAGATACGGTAAAATGATGTCGAATCACGAAAGGAATATCACCACGCGATTCAGCGTAGAAAAACAGTGCTAAGTATTGTGCCACACTTGAGGTTTTCCTTCATCTCAACTTTGGCGCAATCTCTGGGTTGCGCATCTTTAAGCGCTCGCTGAGCGGGCTGCGCGCGTCCGAAAAAAAAAGTTGTCGAAGTAAAATGTTCATAAAATTTGACTTAGAATCCGAATCTGCAATAAAAAAGGGAGGTTCTCATTTGAAAAAACAAAGTTGATCATGATTGCGCATGGTTACGCGATTGCGCACTGCGCAATTTTGTCATTTTTGGATTCTACGCAAAAAATTATGAAGAATAGCGTTAATCCGATTTTTTTTCTTACACTATTAGAGAAAAGAAGTGGGGGGAGCGTAGTTACTAGGACACCCTGTATAAACTTGGGGTCGGACTAATTTGAAGACCGAGAAGACTGGAAGACTGGAAGACCCAAGGTCAAATGACTGATAACACGGACAAAATAAAAAGTCCGTAGACGATTTACCGAAATTCGCGATTTTTGACCTTATTATATAGACTGATGTACATTTACATGCAGAAATCAATGTAAATAAAGATTTTCTTGAACATACGTACTTTTATCAAATCACTCCTTCAACATAGTACACCAGTCTTCAAAATCAGGCTTGCTGTATGAGGACAAATTTTGTCCGTAGATTTACTTTTTCCTCCATTTTGTGCATATTTAGCTGTGTATCATGAATTAACCTCTTCCAAAACCAAGTACTAACTTCTCTCAATATACCTGATGGTTTCAATTCTCTTTTTCTCATTATTTTAAGCCGTACGAGGCATAAAACTCCAGTCTTCAAAATCAGGCTTGCTGTATGAGGACAAATTTTGTCCGTAGATTTAGTTATTCCTCCTTTTTGTGCATATTTAGCCGTGTATCATGAATTAACTTCTTCTAAAACCAAGTACTGACTTCTTTCAATATACCTGATGGTTTCAATTCTCTTTTTCTCATTATTTTAAGCCGTACGAGGCAAAGAAGACCCAAGGTCAACCAGAGAAAAAAAATAAAAGTCCGTAGCAGACTTATCAACTACTTACCTACTGTTCTATGGGCATATTTAGCTGTGTAACCCCTTCCAAAACAAAGTAATTACTTCTCTTAATATACCTGATAGTTTAAATTCTCTTTTTCTCATTATTTAAAGCCGTACGAGGCATAAAACTCCAGTCTTCAAAATCAGGCTTGTTGTTTGAGGACAAATTTTGTCCGTAGATTTAGTTATTCCTCCTTTTTGTGCATATTTAGCCGTGTATCATGAATTAACTTCTTCCAAAACCAAGTACTGACTTCTCTCAATATACCTGATGGTTTCAATTCTCTTTTTCTTATTATTTTAAGCCGTACGAGGCAAAGAAGACCCAAGGTCAACCTCGGAATAAACTAAAAGTCCGTAGCTGACTTATCAACTATTTACCTACTGTTCTATGGGCATATTTAGCTGTGTAACCCCTTCCAAATCAAAGTAATTACTTCTCTTAATATACCTGATAGTTTAAATTCTCTTTTTCTCATTATTTAAAGCCGTACGAGGCATAAAACTCCAGTCTTCAAAATCAGGCTTGCTGTATGAGGACAAATTTTGTCCGTAGATTTAGTTATTCCTCCTTTTTGTGCATATTTAGCCGTGTATCATGAATTAACTTCTTCCAAAACCAAGTACTGACTTCTTTCAATATACCTGATGGTTTCAATTCTCTTTTTCTCATTATTTTAAGCCGTACGAGGCAAAGAAGACCCAAGGTCAACCAGAGAAAAAAAATAAAAGTCCTTAGCAGACTTATCAACTATTTACCTACTGTTCTATGGGCATATTTAGCTGTGTAACCCCTTCCAAAACAAAGTAATTACTTCTCTTAATATACCTGATAGTTTAAATTCTCTTTTTCTCATTATTTAAAGCCGTACGAGGCATAAAACTCCAGTCTTCAAAATCAGGCTTGCTGTTTGAGGACAAATTTTGTCCGTAGATTTAGTTATTCCTCCTTTTTGTGCATATTTAGCCGTGTATCATGAATTAACTTCTTCCAAAACCAAGTACTGACTTCTCTCAATATACCTGATGGTTTCAATTCTCTTTTTCTTATTATTTTAAGCCGTACGAGGCAAAGAAGACCCAAGGTCAACCTCGGAATAAACTAAAAGTCCGTAGCTGACTTATCAACTATTTACCTACTGTTCTATGGGCATATTTAGCTGTGTAACCCCTTCCAAAACAAAGTAATTACTTCTCTTAATATACCTGATAGTTTAAATTCTCTTTTTCTCATTATTTAAAGCCGTACGAGGCATAAAACTCCAGTCTTCAAAATCAGGCTTGCTGTATGAGGACAAATTTTGTCCGTAGATTTAGTTATTCCTCCTTTTTGTGCATATTTAGCCGTGTATCATGAATTAACTTCTTCCAAAACCAAGTACTGACTTCTTTCAATATACCTGATGGTTTCAATTCTCTTTTTCTCATTATTTTAAGCCGTACGAGGCAAAGAAGACCCAAGGTCAACCAGAGAAAAAAAATAAAAGTCCGTAGCAGACTTATCAACTATTTACCTACTGTTCTATGGGCATATTTAGCTGTGTAACCCCTTCCAAAACAAAGTAATTACTTCTCTTAATATACCTGATAGTTTAAATTCTCTTTTTCTCATTATTTAAAGCCGTACGAGGCATAAAACTCCAGTCTTCAAAATCAGGCTTGCTGTATAAGGACAAATTTTGTCCGTAGATTTAGTTATTCCTCCTTTTTGTGCATATTTAGCCGTGTATCATGAATCAACTTCTTCCAAAACCAAGTACTGACTTCTCTGAATATACCTGATGGTTTACATTATCTTTTTCTCATTATTTAAAGCCATACGAGGCATAGAAGACCAGTCTTCCAAATCCAGAAGACCCAAGGTCGAGAAGACCCAAGGTCAAATGACTGATACCATGGACAAAAATAAAAGTCCTTAGAGGACTTATAAACAATTTACCTACTCTTTGTAAGCTTTTTCGGTTTCGAAATATAGACTTGACTGAGCCTAAATGCAAATGCTCTGAGGGAGACTATGGTAGCGCAATTCAAAACCGTGAAACTAACAAAATGATACTAAGAGAATCACTGATACTCCCAGTACCTTAGACACCTTGGATGATGGGAACAAGAAATGTACACAACACAGGTTACAAGTTGCTGTTCAAAAATTGTATTATCGAAATAAATGAAATTGTCTACAAATAATATGCGTATCAATAGTACCTGGCTTATAGTGCTTCAAAATATAGATATATATGAGAAAATAAACGTATCATGTGGGTAAATAGGAAATGGTACGCAACGCGTACTGACTGAAATAATATCACACAATTCAAGACTAAGTGTGGGCTATGAAATATATGCAAAAGGTAAGTTGTACCAAAACGAGTACCGAAATACGTATTATAAGTTTTATGCAAAAGACAGGCGTACCGAAAATATGTACCCTTCGAAATGACTATCACACAAGGTATATGATGAAAGCAAAGCGTATCGTTACGTGTATCAAAATTACTATATGAGTTATTACGATGTACCAAAGGTACCAAAATACGAATTATTATAAATGCTGATGTCGTACTATTATTCGTACCGAAAAGTGTTGCACAATTACTGAATTTACACTAGGTTGCATATGTACCTAACCAAAGTTGCGTTTGTACCGATTAATAATCTTATTCAAGAACAATATATAGAATCTGGAATGTAGCGAGTTAACTGGCACGTAGCAAAACAATTGGAAGTAATATGAGCTGGGGATTACCGTACTACAGAGATTCTGGAGTCGTCTCAAGGGTGTGGCACGGGGTGTACCAATCGTGAAGGCGCCTGATCCAGTAGTAAAGGTGTCCAGGATGAGTTCGACAAGCCCGAAGGTAGTTGTCGGCAGGATACGAAGAAAAAGGGGTGAGCGTACCACCGTGACTTTAGGTACGATCAAGATGTGAAAACTGTTACTTTCGCTACACCAGTCTTTGGCAAAAAGACGACGGCCCTGGTGAGCACAACCACTTCGGTCAAACGTAGGAAGCTGACTGACGGTGGGGGAGCTCGGTCGAGGGTGGCTGGTCGCTGCTGGGGTGGGAAGGCCGACGACGCCCGACGTTTACCGAGGAGTCCCGAAGAATCAGCACCCCCCCTCGGGCTGCTCTGACGTAGAGGTCCGGCTGGCTTGACTCGCCCGTCGTGACGTCATCCGCTCCACCGCCCCATCCCCCGACTTACATCTTCTTCGGGCATATTTAGCTGTTCAACCTCTTCCAAAACATAGTACCTACTAACTTCTCTAAATATTCCTGATAGTATAAATTATCTGTTCCTCATTATTTGAAGCCCTACGAGGCATAGAAGACCAGTCTCCAAAATCAAGTGTGCTATATGAGGACAAATTTTGTCCGTAGATTTACTTATCACACTTTTTTGTGCATATTAAGCTGTGTATCATGATTTCGCCTCTTCCAACACAAAGTACTGACGTCTTTTAATATACTTGATGGTTTAAATTCTCTTTTTCTCATTATTTCAAGCCGTACGAGGCAAAGAAGACCCAAGGTCAACCAGAGAAAAAAAATAAAAGTCCGTAGCAGACTTATCAACTATTTACCTACTGTTCTATGGGCATATTTAGCTGTGTAACCCCTTCCAAAACAAAGTAATTACTTCTCTTAATGCATTTACCTGTAATGTTACTTAACAATTTTTCATGATAGTTGTTCCATCTTTTTCAATCGAGGAGAGAGAGCTACTCCTCCATTCACAGTATCACCCTACTACTGAAATGAACAATTTATCACGCATTCCAATAGATGTAATATAACATTTCCGCATAGAGGTTTGAAACAAAATGATTCTGGAGAATTTGTAAGATTGAGTCAGTGAACTACAATAATTTATGGGCGGTATATTTTATCCTCAGAACTTGATATTTACCAGAATACCTACTCTTCGAAAGGAAACCAATCCAAGGGAAAAATTCCATTCATGCAGCATGAGTTAATGAGTGAATTTTCTATGAAACCTTTCAGTTAAAACCATACTGCTTTGGCTGTATTGTAATGAGGAATGTCAGTGATTTTAGTTGTTTTCGAACGTTCATCGATCGGTTTACCATAACTCTGCAAGATGCTATTTAAGACGGGGTGTGTAGCAGCTCCCTTAGGATCTGATCCTTTGGAACGAGGCCAGAGGAGGCGCCAAACGCCACACACCTTCTGACGGAAGAGAGAGGACGTTGAGTTCCCTTGGAGTCTTTCTCTACTTAACTACTCTCCTCATTTTCTTGCGGTTTCCTTTGACACCCCAAACCCTTCTTAATTTCATCACGGACCTATATCTCATTAAAGACTAATCAATATTAAACACTCCGATTTGTCATTGACTACACCCTATCCCTAATTCAATATATTGTCGTGGAATCAGCAACACCACCGAGCTCGTTTTTCACAACTTTTCAGGAGAGAGAAAGAACCGATTTTTCAGTCCATCAAGGCCTAATTGACTGATGTTTTTTTTTTTTTTTTTTCAACGAATGATACCTATTATCATTCATTAAAAAAAATACATCACTTAATTAGGCCTTGAAATACTAAAAAATCGGTTTTTTCTCTCTCCTGAAAAGTTGTGAAAAACGAGCTCGGTGGTGTTGCTAAATAACAATGTAAATAGGGTGGAAATACGAGTTAGAACTCTATGTTAGAATATTTTAAACTCTATTTTAAATAGCATCTTGCAGAGTTATGGAAAACCGATCGATGAACGTTCGAGAAAAAATAAAATCACTGACATTCCTCATTATAATACAGCCAACGCACTATGGTTTTAACTGAAAGGTTTCTTAGACAATCGGGTAGTTGCATGGGTCGGAATTTCGTGTTTTTGACTTCAGATTCGATTGACTTCAGAAAAAGAGAATTTAAACCATCAGGTATACTAAGAGACGTTATTACTTTGTTTAGGATGAGGTTAATTCGTGATACAAAGCTAAATATGCAAAAGAAAGAGGAATAAGTAAATCTACGGACAAACATTGTCCCCATACAGCACACCTTATTTTGAAGACTGGTCTTTTATGACTCGTACGGCTTTAAATAATGAGAAAAAGAGAATTTAAACTATCAGGTATATTAAGAGAAGTAAGTACTTGGTTTTGGTAGGGGTTACACAGCTAAATATGCTCGAAGAAGACTAGGTAAATTATTGATCGGTCCTCTACGGACTTTTAGTTTATTTCGAGGTTGACCTTGGGTCTTCTATGCCTCGTACGGCTTAAAATAATGAGAAAAAGAGAATTGAAACGATCAGGTATACTAAGAGACGTCATTACTTTGTTTAGGATGATGTTAATTCGTGATACACAGCTAAATATGCACAAAAAAGAGGAATAAGTAAATCTACGGACAAACATTGTCCCCATACAGCACACCTTATTTCGAAGACTGGTCTTTCATGACTCCTACGGCTGTAAATAATGAGAAATAGAGAATTTAAACTATCAGGTATATTAAGAGAAGTAATTACTTTGTTTTGGATGTCCGTGGTATCAGTCATTTGACCTTGGGTCTTCTCGACCTTGGGTCTTCTGGATTTGGAAGACTGGTCTTCTATGCCTTGTACGACTTTAAAAATTGAGAAAAAGAGAATGTAAACCATCAGGTATATTAGGAGAAGTCAGTACTTTGTTTTGGAAGACAGGTCTTCTTTGCCTCGTACGGCTTAAAATAATGAGAAAAAGAGAATTGAAACCATCAGGTATATTGAAAGAAGTCAGTACTTGGTTTTGGAAGAAGTTAATTCATGATACACGGCTAAATATGCACAAAAAGGAGGAATAACTAAATCTACGGACAAAATTTGTCCTCATACAGCAAGCCTGATTTTGAAGACTGGAGTTTTATGCCTCGTACGGCTTTAAATAATGAGAAAAAGAGAATTTAAACTATCAGGTATATTAAGAGAAGTAATTACTTTGTTTTGGAAGGGGTTACACAGCTAAATATGCCCATAGAACAGTAGGTAAATAGTTGATAAGTCTGCTACGGACTTTTATTTTTTTTCTCTGGTTGACCTTGGGTCTTCTTTGCCTCGTACGGCTTAAAATAATGAGAAAAAGAGAATTGAAACCATCAGGTATATTGAGAGAAGTCAGTACTTGGTTTTGGAAGAAGTTAATTCATGATACACGGCTAAATATGCACAAAAAGGAGGAAAAACTAAATCTACGGACAAAATTTGTCCTCAAACAGCAAGCCTGATTTTGAAGACTGGAGTTTTATGCCTCGTACGGCTTTAAATAATGAGAAAAAGAGAATTTAAACTATCAGGTATATTAAGAGAAGTAATTACTTTGTTTTGGAAGGGGTTACACAGCTAAATATGCCCATAGAACAGTAGGTAAGTAGTTGATAAGTCTGCTACGGACTTTTATTTTTTTTCTCTGGTTGACCTTGGGTCTTCTTTGCCTCGTACGGCTTAAAATAATGAGAAAAAGAGAATTGAAACCATCAGGTATATTGAAAGAAGTCAGTACTTGGTTTTGGAAGAAGTTAATTCATGATACACGGCTAAATATGCACAAAAAGGAGGAATAACTAAATCTACAGACAAAATTTGTTCTCATACAGCACACTTGATTTTGAATACTATTCTTCTATGCCTCGTAGGGCTTCAAATAATGAGAAAAAGATAATTTAAACTATCAGGTACATTAAGAGAAGTTAGTACTATGTTTTGGAGGAGGTTACACAGCTAAATATGCCCATAGAACAGTAGGTAAATAGTTGACAAGTCCGCTACGGACTTTTAGTTTATTCCGAGGTTGACCTTGGGTCTTCTTTGCCTCGTACGGCTTAAAATAATAAGAAAAAGATAATTGAAACCATCAGGTATATTGAGAGAAGTCAGTACTTGGTTTTGGAAGAAGTTAATTCATGATACACGGCTAAATATGCACAAAAAAGAGGAATAACCAAATCTACGGACAAAATTTGTTCTCATACAGCACACTTGATTTTGAATACTATTCTTCTATGCCTCGCAGGGCTTCAAATAATGAGAAAAAGATAATTTAAACTATCAGGTATATTAAGAGAAGTTAGTACTATGTTTTGGAGGAGGTTACACAGCTAAATATGCCCAAAGAAGAGTAGGTAAATTGTTTATAAGTCCTTTAAGGACTTTTATTTTTGTCCGTGGTATCACTCATTTGACCTTGGGTCTTCTCGACCTTGGGTCTTCTGGATTTGGAAGACTGGTCTTCTATGCCTTGTACGGCTTTAAAAATTGAGAAAAAGAGAATGTAAACCATCAGGTATATTGAGAGAAGTCAGTACTTGGTTTTGGAAGAAGTTAATTCATGATACACGGCTAAATATGCACAAAAAGGAGGAATAACTAAATCTACGGACAAAATTTGTCCTCATACAGCAAGCCTGATTTTGAAGACTGGAGTTTTATGCCTCGTACGGCTTTAAATAATGAGAAAAAGAGAATTTAAACTATCAGGTATATTAAGAGAAGTAATTACTTTGTTTTGGAAGGGGTTACACAGCTAAATATGCCCATAGAACAGTAGGTAAATAGTTGATAAGTCTGCTACGGACTTTTATTTTTTTTCTCTGGTTGACCTTGGGTCTTCTTTGCCTCGTACGGCTTAAAATAATGAGAAAAAGAGAATTGAAACCATCAGGTATATTGAAAGAAGTCAGTACTTGGTTTTAGAAGAAGTTAATTCATGATACACGGCTAAATATGCACAAAAAGGAGGAATAACTAAATCTACGGACAAAATTTGTCCTCATACAGCAAGCCTGATTTTGAAGACTGGAGTTTTATGCCTCGTACGGCTTTAAATAATGAGAAAAAGAGAATTTAAACTATCAGGTATATTAAGAGAAGTAATTACTTTGTTTTGGAAGGGGTTACACAGCTAAATATGCCCATAGAACAGTAGGTAAATAGTTGATAAGTCAGCTACGGACTTTTAGTTTATTCCGAGGTTGACCTTGGGTCTTCTTTGCCTCGTACGGCTTAAAATAATAAGAAAAAGAGAATTGAAACCATCAGGTATATTGAGAGAAGTCAGTACTTGGTTTTGGAAGAAGTTAATTCATGATACACGGCTAAATATGCACAAAAAGGAGGAATAACTAAATCTACGGACAAAATTTGTCCTCAAACAGCAAGCCTGATTTTGAAGACTGGAGTTTTATGCCTCGTACGGCTTTAAATAATGAGAAAAAGAGAATTTAAACTATCAGGTATATTAAGAGAAGTAATTACTTTGTTTTGGAAGGGGTTACACAGCTAAATATGCCCATAGAACAGTAGGTAAATAGTTGATAAGTCAGCTACGGACTTTTAGTTTATTCCGAGGTTGACCTTGGGTCTTCTTTGCCTCGTACGGCTTAAAATAATGAGAAAAAGAGAATTGAAACCATCAGGTATATTGAAAGAAGTCAGTACTTGGTTTTAGAAGAAGTTAATTCATGATACACGGCTAAATATGCACAAAAAGGAGGAATAACTAAATCTACGGACAAAATTTGTCCTCATACAGCAAGCCTGATTTTGAAGACTGGAGTTTTATGCCTCGTACGGCTTTAAATAATGAGAAAAAGAGAATTTAAACTATCAGGTATATTAAGAGAAGTAATTACTTTGTTTTGGAAGGGGTTACACAGCTAAATATGCCCATAGAACAGTAGGTAAATAGTTGATAAGTCTGCTACGGACTTTTATTTTTTTTTCTCTGGTTGACCTTGGGTCTTCTTTGCCTCGTACGGCTTAAAATAATGAGAAAAAGAGAATTGAAACCATCAGGTATATTGAAAGAAGTCAGTACTTGGTTTTGGAAGAAGTTAATTCATGATACACGGCTAAATATGCACAAAAAGGAGGAATAACTAAATCTACGGACAAAATTTGTCCTCATACAGCAAGCCTGATTTTGAAGACTGGATGTTTTATGCCTCGTACGGCTTTAAATAATGAGAAAAAGAGAATTTAAACTATCAGGTATATTAAGAGAAGTAATTACTTTGTTTTGGAAGGGGTTACACAGCTAAATATGCCCATAGAACAGTAGGTAAATAGTTGATAAGTCTGCTACGGACTTTTATTTTTTTTCTCTGGTTGACCTTGGGTCTTCTTTGCCTCGTACGGCTTAAAATAATGAGAAAAAGAGAATTGAAACCATCAGGTATATTGAAAGAAGTCAGTACTTGGTTTTAGAAGAAGTTAATTCATGATACACGGCTAAATATGCACAAAAAGGAGGAATAACTAAATCTACGGACAAAATTTGTCCTCATACAGCAAGCCTGATTTTGAAGACTGGAGTTTTATGCCTCGTACGGCTTTAAATAATGAGAAAAAGAGAATTTAAACTATCAGGTATATTAAGAGAAGTAATTACTTTGTTTTGGAAGGGGTTACACAGCTAAATATGCCCATAGAACAGTAGGTAAATAGTTGATAAGTCAGCTACGGACTTTTAGTTTATTCCGAGGTTGACCTTGGGTCTTCTTTGCCTCGTACGGCTTAAAATAATAAGAAAAAGAGAATTGAAACCATCAGGTATATTGAGAGAAGTCAGTACTTGGTTTTGGAAGAAGTTAATTCATGATACACGGCTAAATATGCACAAAAAGGAGGAATAACTAAATCTACGGACAAAATTTGTCCTCATACAGCAAGCCTGATTTTGAAGACTGGTAGTTTTATGCCTCGTACGGCTTTAAATAATGAGAAAAAGAGAATTTAAACTATCAGGTATATTAAGAGAAGTAATTACTTTGTTTTGGAAGGGGTTACACAGCTAAATATGCCCATAGAACAGTAGGTAAATAGTTGATAAGTCTGCTACGGACTTTTATTTTTTTTCTCTGGTTGACCTTGGGTCTTCTTTGCCTCGTACGGCTTAAAATAATGAGAAAAAGAGAATTGAAACCATCAGGTATATTGAAAGAAGTCAGTACTTGGTTTTAGAAGAAGTTAATTCATGATACACGGCTAAATATGCACAAAAAGGAGGAATAACTAAATCTACGGACAAAATTTGTCCTCATACAGCAAGCCTGATTTTGAAGACTGGAGTTTTATGCCTCGTACGGCTTTAAATAATGAGAAAAAGAGAATTTAAACTATCAGGTATATTAAGAGAAGTAATTACTTTGTTTTGGAAGGGGTTACACAGCTAAATATGCCCATAGAACAGTAGGTAAATAGTTGATAAGTCAGCTACGGACTTTTAGTTTATTCCGAGGTTGACCTTGGGTCTTCTTTGCCTCGTACGGCTTAAAATAATAAGAAAAAGAGAATTGAAACCATCAGGTATATTGAGAGAAGTCAGTACTTGGTTTTGGAAGAAGTTAATTCATGATACACGGCTAAATATGCACAAAAAGGAGGAATAACTAAATCTACGGACAAAATTTGTCCTCATACAGCAAGCCTGATTTTGAAGACTGGAGTTTTATGCCTCGTACGGCTTTAAATAATGAGAAAAAGAGAATTTAAACTATCAGGTATATTAAGAGAAGTAATTACTTTGTTTTGGAAGGGGTTACACAGCTAAATATGCCCATAGAACAGTAGGTAAATAGTTGATAAGTCAGCTACGGACTTTTAGTTTATTCCGAGGTTGACCTTGGGTCTTCTTTGCCTCGTACGGCTTAAAATAATAAGAAAAAGAGAATTGAAACCATCAGGTATATTGAGAGAAGTCAGTACTTGGTTTTGGAAGAAGTTAATTCATGATACACGGCTAAATATGCACAAAAAGGAGGAATAACTAAATCTACGGACAAAATTTGTCCTCATACAGCAAGCCTGATTTTGAAGACTGGTGTTTTATGCCTCGTACGGCTTTAAATAATGAGAAAAAGAGAATTTAAACTATCAGGTATATTAAGAGAAGTAATTACTTTGTTTTGGAAGGGGTTACACAGCTAAATATGCCCATAGAACAGTAGGTAAATAGTTGATAAGTCCGCTACGGACTCTTATTTTTTTCTCTGGTTGACCTTGGGTCTTCTTTGCCTCGTACGGCTTAAAATAATAAGAAAAAGAGAATTGAAACCATCAGGTATATTGAAAGAAGTCAGTACTTGGTTTTAGAAGAAATTAATTCATGATACACGGCTAAATATGCACAAAAAGGAGGAATAACTAAATCTACGGACAAAATTTGTCCTCATACAGCAAGCCTGATTTTGAAGACTGGAGTTTTATGCCTCGTACGGCTTTAAATAATGAGAAAAAGAGAATTTAAACTATCAGGTATATTAAGAGAAGTAATTACTTTGTTTTGGAAGGGGTTACACAGCTAAATATGCCCATAGAACAGTAGGTAAATAGTTGATAAGTCAGCTACGGACTTTTAGTTTATTCCGAGGTTGACCTTGGGTCTTCTTTGCCTCGTACGGCTTAAAATAATAAGAAAAAGAGAATTGAAACCATCAGGTATATTGAGAGAAGTCAGTACTTGGTTTTGGAAGAAGTTAATTCATGATACACGGCTAAATATGCACAAAAAGGAGGAATAACTAAATCTACGGACAAAATTTGTCCTCATACAGCAAGCCTGATTTTGAAGACTGGAGTTTTATGCCTCGTACGGCTTTAAATAATGAGAAAAAGAGAATTTAAACTATCAGGTATATTAAGAGAAGTAATTACTTTGTTTTGGAAGGGGTTACACAGCTAAATATGCCCATAGAACAGTAGGTAAATAGTTGATAAGTCAGCTACGGACTTTTAGTTTATTCCGAGGTTGACCTTGGGTCTTCTTTGCCTCGTACGGCTTAAAATAATAAGAAAAAGAGAATTGAAACCATCAGGTATATTGAGAGAAGTCAGTACTTGGTTTTGGAAGAAGTTAATTCATGATACACGGCTAAATATGCACAAAAAGGAGGAATAACTAAATCTACGGACAAAATTTGTCCTCATACAGCAAGCCTGATTTTGAAGACTGGAGTTTTATGCCTCGTACGGCTTTAAATAATGAGAAAAAGAGAATTTAAACTATCAGGTATATTAAGAGAAGTAATTACTTTGTTTTGGAAGGGGTTACACAGCTAAATATGCCCATAGAACAGTAGGTAAATAGTTGATAAGTCAGCTACGGACTTTTAGTTTATTCCGAGGTTGACCTTGGGTCTTCTTTGCCTCGTACGGCTTAAAATAATAAGAAAAAGAGAATTGAAACCATCAGGTATATTGAGAGAAGTCAGTACTTGGTTTTGGAAGAAGTTAATTCATGATACACGGCTAAATATGCACAAAAAGGAGGAATAACTAAATCTACGGACAAAATTTGTCCTCATACAGCAAGCCTGATTTTGAAGACTGGAGTTTTATGCCTCGTACGGCTTTAAATAATGAGAAAAAGAGAATTTAAACTATCAGGTATATTAAGAGAAGTAATTACTTTGTTTTGGAAGGGGTTACACAGCTAAATATGCCCATAGAACAGTAGGTAAATAGTTGATAAGTCAGCTACGGACTTTTAGTTTATTCCGAGGTTGACCTTGGGTCTTCTTTGCCTCGTACGGCTTAAAATAATAAGAAAAAGAGAATTGAAACCATCAGGTATATTGAGAGAAGTCAGTACTTGGTTTTGGAAGAAGTTAATTCATGATACACGGCTAAATATGCACAAAAAGGAGGAATAACTAAATCTACGGACAAAATTTGTCCTCAAACAGCAAGCCTGATTTTGAAGACTGGAGTTTTATGCCTCGTACGGCTTTAAATAATGAGAAAAAGAGAATTTAAACTATCAGGTATATTAAGAGAAGTAATTACTTTGTTTTGGAAGGGGTTACACAGCTAAATATGCCCATAGAACAGTAGGTAAATAGTTGATAAGTCTGCTACGGACTTTTATTTTTTTTCTCTGGTTGACCTTGGGTCTTCTTTGCCTCGTACGGCTTAAAATAATGAGAAAAAGAGAATTGAAACCATCAGGTATATTGAAAGAAGTCAGTACTTGGTTTTAGAAGAAGTTAATTCATGATACACGGCTAAATATGCACAAAAAGGAGGAATAACTAAATCTACGGACAAAATTTGTCCTCATACAGCAAGCCTGATTTTGAAGACTGGAGTTTTATGCCTCGTACGGCTTTAAATAATGAGAAAAAGAGAATTTAAACTATCAGGTATATTAAGAGAAGTAATTACTTTGTTTTGGAAGGGGTTACACAGCTAAATATGCCCATAGAACAGTAGGTAAATAGTTGATAAGTCTGCTACGGACTTTTATTTTTTTTCTCTGGTTGACCTTGGGTCTTCTTTGCCTCGTACGGCTCAAAATAATGAGAAAAAGAGAATTGAAACCATCTGGTATATTGAAAGAAGTCAGTACTTGGTTTTGGAAGAAGTTGATTCATGATACACGGCTAAATATGCACAAAAAGGAGGAATAACTAAATCTACGGACAAAATTTGTCCTCATACAGCAAGCCTGATTTTGAAGACTGGAGTTTTATGCCTCATACGGCTTTAAATAATGAGAAAAAGAGAATTTAAACTATCAGGTATATTAAGAGAAGTAATTACTTTGTTTTGGAAGGGGTTACACAGCTAAATATGCCCATAGAACAGTAGGTAAATAGTTGATAAGTCTGCTACGGACTTTTATTTTTTTTCTCTGGTTGACCTTGGGTCTTCTTTGCCTCGTACGGCTCAAAATAATGAGAAAAAGAGAATTGAAACCATCTGGTATATTGAAAGAAGTCAGTACTTGGTTTTGGAAGAAGTTAATTCATGATACACAGCTAAATATGCACAAAATGGAGGAAAAAGTAAATCTACGGACAAAATTTGTCCTCATACAGCAAGCCTGATTTTGAAGACTGGAGTTTTATGCCTCGTACGGCTTTAAATAATGAGAAAAAGAGAATTTAAACTATCAGGTATATTAAGAGAAGTAATTACTTTGTTTTGGAAGGGGTTACACAGCTAAATATGCCATTAGAACAGTAGGTAAATAGTTGATGAGTCCACCACGGAATTTTATTTTTTTCTGTGGTTGACCTTGGGTCTTCTTTGCCTCGTACGGCTTAAAATAATGAGAAAAAGAGAATTGAAACCATCAGGTATATTGAGAGAAGTTAGTACTTGGTTTTGGAAGAGGTTAATTCATGATACACAGCTAAATATGCACAAAATGGAGGAAAAAGTAAATCTACGGACAAAATTTGTCCTCATACAGCAAGCCTGATTTTGAAGACTGGTGTTCTATGTTGAAGGAGTGATTTGATAAAAGTACGTATGTTCAAGAAAATCTTTATTTACATTGATTTCTGCATGTAAATGTACATCAGTCTATATAATAAGGTCAAAAATCGCGAATTTCGGTAAATCGTCTACGGACTTTTATTTTTGTCCGTGTTATCAGTCATTTGACCTTGGGTCTTCCAGTCTTCCAGTCTTCTCGGTCTTCAAATTAGTCCGACCCATAAACTTGAGTGCACAATTATTTCAAATCTGATCAGGATGAGTCAAATTGAGTATAGTTCATGCAACATGATTTGAATGAAAACATTTTTTTCAGGTAAATACCCAACTTTTTCAAGTTTTGATAAGGTACCTACTGATTGAAATAGGTTTTCGATTCGGAAATTTGCATACCAAGTAGGTATTTGTAAAGTATTCTAGTGTACGAGTTTGGTGAAATATCAGAAAACCTATGCTAGAAAATTAGAGACTGAAAGCGAGACGAAAAACTTGAGTTAATAATCAACTCAGAAAGATCTACCTCTGTAAAGCACGTTTATAAAGTGCGTAGCGACGAGAAAAGGCTTTTGGAAATTTGATTTTGAAATGTTTTGAAAAGTCCGACTCAATTTTGAAGAGATCGTAGTGCATCTGCGAGTACATAAACCAGCTCTTTGAGTTGGCTGTTCCAACACTTTGACATTGAATAATCTTCCCCACAGGAACATCTCTACGAGTTTATTAATTATTAATGTTCATTAATTTTAACAAACCTCTTTGGCCCTTGTCCCCAGCGGCAGTGATTTGCGGCACTTCGGGAGGAATCCAAAATTCTTGTTCGGCGCCCAACGCCGTTCGCATGCGAATCCGATATCCCACTGAATCACAAAACCGCAACTTTCAGGACAATTAACCGTAATCTTGATGTTAAAATTAAACACAATAAAAATCTCTCCTTTGAACTTAATCGAAAAACCTTGTATTTTTATATCTTGATCCCTAATGTTACATTAGCGTGACGGAAAGATGATCCATGCTTGACGCTTGGCAGTAGCCATGGAGAAGAGATTACAATCACGGCGTAGGTATTGATCAAAGGTGTTGAAAAAAGGTATTTATTAAACGAGAAGCTGATAAATTTCAATAATTAGGAAGAAAAAATCAAAACTGGAAAAAACTTTTTTTTTTCGTTTTTTTTTTTTGAAATTTTTTTCCAAGTTTCCTTTTTTTAATTTTTAAATTTTTTTCAGACGTCCATCCTGTTTCACCCATGTCCGTCATATTAGACCCTGCCCCTAGGCTAGACCTACAGCCATATTCACAAACTGCACTAAGTGGGGCTTTTTACTAAGTGAAACTTGAAAGCTCCACTTAGAGCTGTACTTTAGAGAAAACGCTATTCACGAACCAAACTTTGGAAGAAGTGTCTCTTTAGCCGCTCTTTACCGAAGCTGAACTTTCGTCAAGTTACACTCTCCGGGTAAGTGGCTCCTACCACACTTTACTGGCCCTCAGTTCAGCTTTTGACGAGAAGTACGTCTATTTTGCTTGCTTCGACAGCCGTTTTACGAAGTTTTTCCGTTCGGATTTAAATGGAAAATTTATCAGTTTTCCTTCAATTTCCTTATCAGTTGAACCTAAAGCTGAACTAAGAGCAGCTACACTAAAAACGATTGTGAATAGCGATTTCTCCTCAAGTTTCACTTTGGCCTAAAGTAGCACTTTCGTAAGTGCGACTTCAAGTGTCACTTTGGTAATTTTTGTGAATACGGGCCCCAGTCGTGGTATCCGAGGATTTCCCTAATCCCAATCGTTCAAAATACTCATTAAGCAAGATGATGATCCAACATCATTTTGAAATATAATAAAGCACAAAAACAGGAACATCAGACTTGGCGGTTGATCAGCTCTCCCTTCGAAGTTTCGTGGCGCAATAAGAACTTGATCTCTTGACGGATAGGTACCTAATCCAAAAGCCGTAATATTTAAAAACTCATACCTATAATAATAAAAATAATACTCGTACTTTTTGATGAATGTTCTAATTTTGTAGGACTGGTGTCATTATGCTGCCGTTGAAAAAGACTGTGATGTTAACTTAGGTTTGGTTTATTATTTTCGTAAATGAACCTTTGGAATCGAGCAAGATATAAAAGATTTTGATGAAATTTGGTATTACATGAATTCCACTTGTGCCCCGAAACTTACGCTTATTGCCTTTTGGTGTAGTGTTGAATTGAATTTTTAGAATCGAATGCAACCACCCAAGGACTCAAGTGTTGGACTTACAATAAATCGGAGACATGAGTGTGAATCGCAAGTGTTAACTGGCTGAAATAGGCTTTAAAGAAATACAAAGCGCTTAGAAAGAGACGGCACTTTTTTTATTAATAAGAAAATTTACAACTCGACGTTAATTTAACCTACTTTAATATTAAATAAATTGATTTCTTATTTCTTTACAAATACTCATTTTTAAACACACACATACACATTTAGTACACGACTAATTACAATAAAACCCCGATTGTAGGTACAGTAATTTCAATGATAAATTATAAGTAATCAAGTTTGAGGTCATATCTCGTAATCTTTTCAACAAGTACATAACAATAAATCGAGGACAAATTTACAATATTGATGGATAGGAAATTACGAATAATTCTATAATGAATCAGACTGTGCTGAGGTAAAGCCCTTCGGGCACCAATATTCAACTACGTAGAGATTCTATTCAGTGTTTAGAGGAAATGGCCTTAAATTCAGCAAGTACTTGTTGCAGCCTTTATGTGACAGATTTCTACACATTTTTTACTATAGATTAACGATGGTTGTGGTCAATATCCAGGAATGTAACCTTATGGAAGTTGATATTAGAAATGACGGGTTTTCAATCTCTCCACGAAGTCAGGTGTTTACTGCGGTTTCCGGAAATGAGCGTTGAGAGGCCCCTGAGAAGAAAACGTAAAGTGAAATTATTTTTGACGACGGAAGTATACTTTATAAGTACAAGTATATACTTTACGATATAAATACCTGCCTATCAGAACCTTCATAATATTATGGATTATCACAATAGGTCCAGCCCGTGCCAGCAGGTGAATCTTGGATATATTTTTGGAATAGTTTGATATGGACTAGTTTGTACAGGGCGTCCCATATTAAGGACCGAAAAACTTCGGGAGTCGATTCTACAAATAGTTTTAGTCAGAAAGTGTCTCATATACATTTTTTGTTAGACACTTAATTTTCGAGTTATTTTAATTTTAAGATTCTTTTTGTGTTTTCGACCTTTAACCCTTTAGCGGGCAAAACTCGGGCGTCATGGGAAAATTTTTTTTCCGATCTAGTCGGGTCTTTATGGATCTATTAACAATATTTTAGCCTTTTTGCGAAAAAAAATGGTTCACGCGCCATAAAATGGCATGGTACAGCATGTGTACCAAGGACCACCAGGTGCACTTTTCGGCCATGATGTTCCTTGGTACAACATTTGTACCAGTAAAAGGTAATCAGGGAATGATCATAATTTGAGTTTATTCTGGATGATCCTGCTTTCAATCAATATAAAACAGATGACAAATTCGACAGCAAACAACATTTCAATAGGACTTGTTGCGTTGGCATGTGACGCGTCCTATCTCCAGGGAGAAATCATGGGGTGCACTTTTCGGCCATGATGTTCCTTGGTACAACATCTGTACCAGTAAAAGGTAATCAGGGAATGATCATAATTTGAGTTTATTCTGGATGATCCTGCTTTCAATCAATATAAAACAGATGACAAATTCGACAGCAAACAACATTTCAATAGGACTTGTTGCGTTGGCATGTGACGCGTCCTATCTCCAGGGAGAAATCATGGGGTGCACTTTTCGGCCATGATGTTCCTTGGTACAACATTTGTACCAGTAAAAGGTAATCAGGGAATGATCATAATTTGAGTTTATTCTGGATGATCTTGCTTTCAATCAATATAAAACAGATGACAAATTCGACAGCAAACAACATTTCAATAGGACTTGTTGCGTTGGTATGCGACGTGTCCAATCTCCAGGGAGAAATCATGGGGCGCCCGCCCCGAAAAACTTCAATAACATCGTTGCGAGTACACGATTCTAGTGTTATACTTTCGTTATGGATACTTGAATAGCTATAGAAAAATTACGTTCCTCGAAGAGAAGACGAAATTCATCTGTGTGGACATCACCGCGTAATGTTTTGGTTTGAATAAAAAACAACAGCAAAAAAACTTCGTCGTTAGCGTTCCTTGGTACAACAGTAGTACCGCAAAACACCCACTTTTGCAATATCTCGACATATAGGCGGAGCTAAGAGATGCTACCATTTTTTCCATGATGCTGCACCCTATTGAGAAGGAATGGAACGAAAAACACGCCAGAATTCAAACTGCTTCTACCTTGGTACAACAGTTGTACCAAGGAACGCTAAAGGGTTAATGTACAACAGTTGTCATACCTGGTCGACGAACCCAGCAATCTCTTGAGGAATGACGGTCGATTCTTCGACACTCGTGCAAGGTCGACACATGCATTCCAAAGGTGCTTTTGTCACCACCTGCAGGGAACATCAAACATGGATGAACACAACATCAAAGGCTATAATGAATATAGTCAATAACATTTTTTTCTGACTGATACTACTAGGGGGTGCGCCTGATTTTATTTAAAAAATTTAATCAAAAATAGACCTCATCCTGAGAATTTAGACACCAGCCGTTCTCTTTTTGGATGCGTAGATCTTTTTCTAAGATTTTTCAAAGTTTCGAATGTTTATGACGTCACACGCTCCTCCCGCCTGGGCGAACCCCAGCCCACTGTGACGTCATAAACATTCGAAACTTTAAAAATCATAGAAAAAGGCCTTCTCACTCTAGAAGGTCGTACTTGATGAACTAGAGGTCTAGTTTACATTAAAAATAACAGTAAACAGTTTTTCCGACCCAGGCGCACACCCCAATGATACAACAGTATAGGTCTGCCACAGAAACTATGCATCCCTTTGGCGCTTATTACTTATCTCGTATCATCAAGAAGATTCCCACGCGTGCGATCATTTTTCGGGAATTTATCCCCTCAAAAGTGACATGATTTCCCTCCTACTGCAGATTGAAGTTCGTGGATTTCCGAAATTGAAATTTCGTGGCACTACACGAACATCAAATTTTTCACGGCTCCAATTTCCGTGTCAAGGTTTCACCATTGAAGGTTGACTCGATTGTTATAGTTCACAGATCCACCACCTAGGGGGCGCCACACGGATGCAAAGTTTCTGTGGTAGACCTAAGTAAGGTAATGCCAGTCAAAGCGGTTTTTGGCGGGAGAGAAGCTTCCACAAATGCTCGTTCTAAGAGCACCTGGAGCTTGGGAAATCTTCGAATTTTCATCGACGTCACTGTTATAACTGGATTTTAAACTGTCAGAAAGTGATGGGTTTTCACTGCATTCTAACGGGTCTTCGTCCATATTCCAGACATCGTAAGTACCAACCTACATTATAAAATAATACCTATTCAACATTATAAATATTATTCAATTTCTTCCATGTTTTTGGCGTCCCCAGAGATAGTTGCACTATTAGTCTCAATTACTTGACTCGATTACACCCCGTCAAACCGTTGATTTCGTTGGAAAAAATATGCACGTTTTTCCGCGTTCAAACAGACATTTCTCCCTTAAATTCGATTGTAAAATATTTTTTGGTTATACCGTTGGAAAGTTGAGATTTTGGCGCACTTTTGAGGGAAATTTCACAATGAGAAATTGCACCAAGTCGGAATTTCCTATTTTTGACCCCAAAATCGGATTCAGCACCTCGAAAAACCCCTTACAGCAAACTTTCAGCCCGTACTTCCTAATTTACGAATAAACAAAACAGTGTAGAAAATATGAACGTTTAAAAAAAACCGGGAGGATGACGTCATCCTGGAATAGTTCATTTACCGCCACTGGGAGGAGACGGCGATCCAAACAGCGAATCGGCGAGCATTCCCGCTTCACGTTGAAGAGGTCCGTTTTCCCGGTTATTTTTTGAAATCATAAATTTTGATTGTCTCCCAAAAATAACAGGAGACTTATTTTCCGAAATCAACCCGATTTTCATCTATCCCACACCATTAACTATTCAGGAAAAATGCAAACAGAATTCGGTGAAATTCCTCATTCTGCGTCAAGAATTGATATGGTTACCGGGCGACTGAAAAAACGAGCAGTTTCAAGATTTTGACGAGTTTTGCTTTTCATACGTCGTTTGCACATCTCAACTCCACTTCGAAAAATGTTATTGGGCATCAAAAATATTGCAAATTTAACGCTGTCCAACAGATTTTTTGACATTTTCATGTCTTTCATATGGCACATAAAAAAAAAAATCGTCACGAAATTTGTTGCGACGAAATTTGTCCCAAGTCGCCACAATGATGATTATGACCATCAGAAGTGAAGTTGTTAGGTACTTTACAGGTAGGTACTTTACAGTTAGGTAGGTACTTTACAGTTTGATATTACCAGATCAGCTGAGTCGAAAATTGAGCTCCCAGATCAGCTGAGTCGAAAATCGAGCTCCCAGCTCAGCTGAGTCGAAAATCGACTTCCCAGATCAGCTGAGTCGAAAATCGAGCTCCCAGATCAGCTGAGTCGAAAATCGAGCTCCCAGATCAGCTGAGTCGAAAATCGAGCTCCCAGATCAGCTGAGTCGAAAATTGAGCTCCCAGATCAGCTGAGTCGAAAATCGAGCTCCCAGATCAGCTGAGTCGAAAATCGAGCTCCCAGATCAGCTGATTCGAAAATCGAGCTCCCAGCTCAGCTGAGTCGAAAATCGAGCTCCCAGATCAGCTGAGTCGAAAATCGAGCTCCCAGCTCAGCTGAGTCGAAAATTGAGCTCCCAGATCAGCTGAGTCGAAAATCGAGCTCCCAGATCAGCTGAGTCGAAAATCGAGCTCCCAGCTCAGCTGACTCGAAAATCGAGCTCCCAGATCAGCTGAGTCGAAAATCGAGCTCCCAGATCAGTTGAGGCGAAAATCGAGCTCCCAGCTTTCATACTTTTCTCATCACCGCCCATTACTCAGTGTTACCGCGACAGATGAATGTTTTTATTTAGAGTGTTACCGAATTAGTAGTTTATGTAGTTTATGGGAGGTATGTAGTTCATGTGTCGGGAGGGGAGGGGGGGGGGGGCATGAAAATGTTTCAATGTGTTGCAGACTCGTATGCAAGCGTTTTGTGATAATTAAGTAAAACATTTGATGATAGTTCTTTCGTACATATCGCGAATTTATTCTCTCCGTTGAATATACGAGCTGAACCGTTCCTCATTTGCCATTGAAAGCGGATTGCTCTACTAACCAGTGATACAATAACCGGCGTCTTCTGTATCTATAAACCCTTTCCCTTAGCCAAGTTATTTTCAATTCAATTTTAGATTTGAGCTAACCTTTGAATTGAGGGAGTTATGGTAGATTTATTGAGCAAAGATCAAAAACGCGAGAAAAAAATGTAAAAGTGAAAAAAAAAGCCAAATAAGAAGAAGAATACCGAAAAATGTCATGAGGCACTTATTAGAAGTAGAACTCTTATTAGTAGAACACGTGGGAGAAAGATCATGAACCACTCGTATTACACTATGTATAAGGAATTGTCGTCGTAAGTAATCGTCGACATAGTTGTAGTGAGTCGACTCACTTTTCTGAATTTCCTTTCCCCTGGTTTGGCTTTCGGACAAAAGAGCGAGACACTGGCCTCCCGCTCTCCACTTTCCTGGCAGCACATGCAAGACCGCTCCATCTGCCAGATCTTGGACCCTGACACCTGCATGGGGAAATTATTCGATGCGTTACTACTACATTTAAAAATGATGCATTAAATATCTTATAATTTGCCTATTAACAATTTAGTTTTGTATTTTATTTCAAGAACAATTTTAAAACTGAATTTGAATAAACAAATAGGCGTCCTCCTTTAGTAGGCCTCTTTGGCCATCTTGTACGTTGTCTCTCTCAACCACCTGAAAGTAAAATCGTCGGTCTCAGAGCAACACATTTTGTCGAAAAAGAGTTTTTGGAATCATTGGACGCGCTATCTCGTGATGAATCAATTGAACTACTCAGTTACACCATTTGCCAGAATGTGTCACGATCCTACTTTTTTATAAGGGACAAACCGAATTGGTTTGTTCCCGATTTGTTGGAGCTACGCCTTTAGGGATATCTGATTCATAGAGATATGAATCGAGATTCTCTTCAGGCCGGCTGATTAATCTAATCACTGGTTTGAAGGGGTAGGGTCGTCACACCCTCCTCTGACTAACTTATGAACAATTAGGTGAATTTCAATCTAAAATTTAACCTATATTGTTACATGGTAGCAGAGCGTGGTTTGGTGGAAATGCACTGAATTTACTTCATCATTTCCCCTCCACTTTTTCTTGGGTATTCCAGAAGGAATCACTCAAAGAGATATCCAGAAGGAATCTCTATATTAAATTATATTCATTCATTAAATATTGCCAATCCGGCAATTAAATTCAGTCTCTTGTTAGGCTTTGCCAATCTGGCATTTTATTAATTTCAATTACGTTTTTCTTTTATATAAGCCTTTTCTGCATTTGCCTTTTCAATCATTACACTTGAATGTTTCGTCGTTCGTATTCTTTATTTAGTATGCTTTCTCCTCAGTTCCATTGATTTATTCTTTTATGTATAAATGGCCCATTCGTGGCATAAATGACCCATTCGTGGCATTCTTCCTCTTCATCTTCTTTTTTCAATAGTACGATTACGATGGAGGAATTCCCTTGAAGCTTCCAGACGTCCTTTCCTGGGCTTCATGCTATTTTCAGTCCCTTTGACTTGTTTTCAAACATACTTCTGTTTGAAACCCAGAAGTATGTTTTAGGGAGGGGAGTGTGACGATCCTACTTTTTTATAAAGGACAAACTGAATTGGTTTGTTCCCGATTTGTTGGAGCTACGCCTTTAGGGATATCCGATTCATAGAGATATGAATCGAGATTCTCTTCAGGCCGGCTGATTAATCTAATCACTGGTTTGAAGGGGTAGGGTCGTCACACCCTCTGACTAACTTATGAACAATTAGGTGAATTTCAATCTGAAATATAACCTATATTGTTACAAATGAGAACGCTGATATCGCCATTCATGTAACCACACTTCAGGAATCTTTGATAAATGACTGACGCTGATGGTGATCCTCGATAATGAGATGATAATGAATCGCGTTTATCATGTTGGTGCAGCTTGTTGTTTGATTATCAATTAGTGAACCCGTAATAGACAGAAACGAGAGAACAGATCGCAAAATAAGTTGAATATTGTTAAAATAGGAATTTCAATTCCCATTACCAATTCCAATTACTTTAGGAACAAAGTAATTGCCATTACCATTACCCATTCCTGTAATGGGAATGGAATTTTCAATTACTTTTTCCAATTCCCCATTACTCGTAGTTGGAAAAGTAATGGGTCCTTCCAATTACCCATTACAGGAAGAGTAATGGGTAATGGGAACCCATTCCCCATTACCACCATTCAATCAGTAAGTTGGCCATCCTCCAATTCATTGGGGACTACCCTCCAAATTCATAGGGGGCCATTCCTAAATTCCTTGGGGACCATCCTACAATTTAAGGGGGACCATTCCCAAATTCCTTGGGGACCACCCTCCCAACTCATAGGGGGCCATCCCACCATCCAATTCATCGGGGACCACCCTCCAATTTATAGGGGACCATTCCCAAATTCCTTGGGGACCACCCTCCCAATTCATAGGGGGCCATCCCACCATCCATTTTGTTGGAGATCATCCTATAATTCAAGGGGGACCATTCCAAAATTCCTTGCGGACTACCCTCCCGATTCATAGGGGACCGTCCCAACATCCAATTCGTTGGAGACCATCCTACAATTGGATATAATCATAATCACAATCCTAATCACTTTACTCATTTCATTGCTAATAAGAAAAGTAATCATTACACAAAGTAATCATTACTTTACAACTCTGACCCGCATCAACCCCTATGTACAAAGATCTGCTTGTTTCTCAAAACTGATCACTTTTCACCAACAATTTTTCCCATTTTTCTCAGGAAATAATCATCCAATTTTCATGTTTCTTGTGGAATTCTTCTTATTTTTATAATCTACACGAATGCACTCATTTAATTCCAAAAGTAAAATTCCATAATTAAAATTGGGTGCCTAAATTTGAAATTTTCAATGATTTTTGAATTTATGATCGATGAATGATCAATGATTTATTAGTGCATTTATCTAGGGAATTGAAAAACTAAAAGATTGCCACTGGAATCATCAAAATCGACCAATAATTGCCAGAGAAAAGTAGAAAAATTCGTTTATTCACTGACTGAGACCTCCTTAATTGCTTCCTTTTGTCACTCGATCCTCATCGAACCTCCAATAATATCACGAAAATTCAATTTCAAACGCTTCTTGAGGTCATTTCAACCGCTGAATTCCACTCTACCTAATTGAATTATAATTTACACTTCACCTGTATGTAACTGCTGCATCTTCCTTGACAAGCAAACGATGGTATTGGTTTGGGGACGCAGCCAGGGTACTGCAGGACGTGGATCACCGGAGTTACCTGTAAGCAGATTCAAGTAAAACTTGGTGAACAGCAGATCAAAGTATCTACCAGCTATCATTGAAATCGTTACAATTTGCAGCCTAGACATCCCACAAACGAAATTGGCCGACACTGGCTGCCATTTGTTGTCACTCTGTAAACTACTTGATCTTTCCAGGTAAGCCCTGCATTTTTTTAAAGGAATTATAGGTCATTTCGATTCATTTAAGACGTGATTTTATGATTTACAGCGTTCATAATTTGGTATCGTGATTTTCGATATTTCAAAATTATGGAAAATTTTATTCTCTTCCCAGAAACTTGCTTATCTTAATGGTGCCCCATCGAAATGGGTTTACAGGTTTGAACGTCCGGAGGGTACCAACGAACGAATTACCATTGAATCTGGTTTATCGTTTTCAATAATGAACCTTTGGAATCGAGCCAGAAAAAATGCAAGAATAATTCTTCTTCTTCTTTCTTTCTTTACGTACAGCCCTGGGTGGGCCTTGGCTTCCCTCACAATCTTCCGCCATCCAGTTCGGTCTGCGGCCTTCTGTTTCCTGTTCCTGGTTCCCAGACGTCTCAGATTAATTATGTAAAATAGGAAAACATGTTGTTTTGTTTAGAAAACACTGGATCAATGAGGCTCTGGCTGAAGATACAGCAAAATTTGCATTTAATGCAATTTTATTTGCATTTAATGCAAGAAACCGAAAAATACAAAATGTGGATAAATATGCTGTTTTTAAAGAAAACCTCCTTTGTACTCCCACTTGTTCACATAATAGTTTGAGGGAACACCACAAATCGTTCATATACCTGGAAAACCATGTAAGTCGGTATTTTTTCGAAAATAAGGTTTTGAGCTCTCTAGGTAAAAGTAGGGTCGCTTGATCCATTTAGTGAAGCCGTTTTCCAATCTGATGAATAGTTTTTTATCCAGAAGGCGTAGAAAAAACGTGTAAGTCGGTTTCCTATTTTTTCGCCGGAAAACCATAGGTTTGTTCGGCTAACAATTCCGAACCAGTTCCGGACGGAACGCGATTCTGAAAGTGGAAGGGATAGAATCAGTTCGGAATCGTTGTTAACCGAACGCCTTTGGAACTCGTTCGGAATCGATAGCCTGCTTTGTAACCTCCTTCCATTTGTCATCTCCTGTTGTTGTCTCCTTCCATTATTTATTAATAATCCATATTCGCAGTTCAGCATTCTCTCGTTTTTCCAATATAGAGAATAAATAATGTATTCTCTATTCTGCATTTTCAACTCTTCTTCAACAAACTCTAGTTGTATTAGGGAAGTCAATGTTTTTAAAGAACTTTTTTAAGAGAGAGAAAATCATTAATTTATTGAACATTTTAGGAGTATAAAAGTTAGACAACGACTCCATTAGCTGTCGAAAATGTTTTTAAAGAACTAATTTTGATTTTCAGTTTTCTAAGTAGGTAGGTATGTTTAATAAAGTTTAAAGTAGGTATGTTGTATTTTTTGAAGTTCTTGAAGCCTCTACTTAGATTTAACGGGATTTTTAAAGTTTAAGATTGAATGATTCAAAATTATTGTTGTACCTACTAATCTCTCATCCTTTAAAAAAAAATCCCCCTACAAATTTGACCAAACACCCATTTTTCCAATTTTCACTGAGTCAATGGAAACTTTTCAACCGAATTGAAAGGCGTAAGGACAACGGCTACGATTCAAGTGTACAAAATATTCAATTTTTTAAAAAATCAGTATGACTTGATACAATCAATCTCACTCATCACAGATTGATCACAAAATAATAGGGGTCTTCCCCAGGAACAATGTTCTTTTATTAAACAATAAAAAATTTAAAATTTGCCATAAAACCGTTACGAATGTTTTGAAACATAGTACGACTCACGATGAGTTACTTCCTGCTTGAAATGTAGTGAGACACTCGAAAAAGTTTGTAATTCAAAGCTCCACTTTTGTTGTCAACAAATCAATTTTTGCTCCATTTCACATAGGTACTAATCACCCCATTTCACGATCAATATTTTGCAGAAGAGAGAGATGATGTGAACTTCCTTGAACCACTATCCAAATAAATGGACACAGTGGAATAATTATTGCGTATTTGTGAAAAAAGAAAGACCTAATCAAAAATGGCTTCTGTTAGAACGTAATTTCCAAGAATTTCGAAATTTTCACAACAAAGGTGAAAACGTTTAAGCACATTGATTAACAAATTGCGCGCTATGTACTTCAAGTAGGAGGAATAACAAAAGCAAATTATTTCACAACGGTTTATTATGATAAAAATATGAAAATACGATTTTAAAAAATCCACAATAGAAATATCTCCAAGGTCGGCATTATAACAAAGATGAACGTCACTGTCTCTTCAAGATTATACTTATAAAAAATCATGCCTCCAGAATGAATTTGAGATGGCACAACTCCCGAAACTTTGGTTTTATGATGCCTTGTTCTGATGCCCACAGCACCAAAATATAAAATACCAAAACACGATGCTCAGCCTCCTAGGCCTTTGTCTCGTTCGAATAACAAACGCAAATTATTTCACAACGGTTTATTAGGTAAGAATTTTCATAAACATAAACATTTTCATAAAAAAGGATTTTCATAAACGGACTTAGCTATACCGTTTGGGAATCTGCCCCTTGTTCCTGCTCACTACGAAGTGTTCGATGATCACGTTCATTTAGAAGCAAGCACAGTGTTCTTTAAAAAGTTCTTATTTTTTGGATGGTCACGAAGAAGAAAAAACATTTTAATTTATCATCCGATTCCGAAACTTCATGAGAATCGTCAAAAGGAGTAGGATTTGGATTACCAGAAACCCCCAGATGACAGACCACAGGAGACTACGATAAAATAAACAAAAAATTGATGATAAGCGAAACGATAAGACTATCTGATAAGCGTAATATCTAGTGCGCATGTGCGGAACTGTTGGTCCTGAGAAAATCTCAGAACTGGCAGAACTGATTCTGGACGGTTCCGGATGCCTAGCCGAACAGCGGACTGACAGTTCCGAACCAGTTCTGGGCCTAACCGAACGCCCCAAAGGAGGTCGGAACCGTCCCGAACCGTTCGGAATCGTTAGCCGAACAGACCTCATGTAAGTCCTGTGTATGCCTTCATAAAAGTGAGCAGCTCACGCCGGTGGCAAGTTTCCATCATAGTCAGTTTTTTTTTCATGTAAAAGTTTATAAAATTCAAGTTTTATAAAATAAAAGTTTATTAAAGTTCGGAGAAAGTGATCATAAATAGAAACCTTTTTATAAGTCTCAATTTCAGCAATAAATTCCACTCCTTGTGTTCTGCAGACACGTGATTTTCCATACCGTGGCCAACCTTAAGATCACGACCTACCTACGTGTTTTTCCGCATTGTTTCTAAATTATTTTTACATTATTTAGGAGGATAGTTTCAGATGAATTAATTGATTTGTTGGCTGTTTGACGTAGCTGTAATGCAGATGTTGCTGAAATCCAGCTCTGACCTATCCCTGACCCCTTACCCTCACACAACCAATCCATAACCCATACCTAACTTATCCCTAGTCCATACCTAACCCATCCTCAGCTCATACCCTACCCAGCCCTAACCTATCTATAACCCCTAAACCATCCTGTCCCTGACTCATCCTTATCCCATCCATTACCCATCCCCAACCCAGCCCTGGCCTATCCCAACCCGTAACCTGTCCCTAGCCCATCTCCAACCTATCCTTAACCCCTATCCCATCCCTAACCTAACTCATACCTAACCTATCCTCAATCTATCCCTAGTCCATCTATAACCCATCCCCAGCTCATCCCTAACCCAGCCCTGACTTATCCCTAACCCCTTACCCTCACACAACCAATCCATAACCCATACCTAACTTATTCCTAGTCCATATCTAACCCATCCTCAGCTCATCCCTAACCCAGCCCTGACCTATCTATAACCCCTAAACCATCCTGTCCCTAACTCATCCCTATCCCATCCATTACCCATCCCCAACCCAGCCCTGACCTATCCCAACCCCTAACCTGTCCCTAGCCCATCTCCAACCTATCCTTAACCCCTATCCCATCCCTAACCTAACTCATACCTAACCTATCCTCAATCTATCCCTAGTCCATCTATAAACCATCCCCAGCTCATCCCTAACCCAGCCCTGACTTATCCCTAACCCCTTACCCTCACACAACCAATCCATAACCCATACCTAACTTATCCTTAGTCTATTATCGTTATTTTATTGATAGGATCAATGAATAATAGAATCTGACAATTTTATGACTTAAGAGTTCAATACGCACCTCACATTCGTTTCTGCGCTGTTTGGATTCTTCACCGCACGTCACCATAATCGTACTCAACAGCACTGAAATAAGTAGACGATTCTGTGTTATTTGAATGAATAATTATAATATGATGTATGATTTAAAAATATTACAGGTGATGATTTCGAGGTGAATGATTTTCATTCTAGAAAAGTCAAGTCAACTTCATAGGGAAACAGGTAAGGTAAGTGCTAGGTAGGGTACCTACTAGAAATAGCCAACTTTTAAATGTTCTTAAGGATAATAATTTTCCCGGGCGAGTAGGTAACAAGTCTTGTTCATTCATTAGTTGTTAACAAATGTCGAAATGGCAGATAGGTTACAGACATCGCAGTACTTAGCACCTAATCTGGAGATTTCAGAAGAACTGCGACCAGCGAAGAATCAGGACAGGATTATCTGCTCAGAAAATAATAGTGTAACATTCTGCAAGTGTTTTTATTACTGAAATTTCACCGATCTCGAGTTTAACAACAACAAAACCAAAAAAACAAAATGTCAACAGAAGTAATACGAAATGCATTCGCTAGAGTGGCGATTGGGAAGGGTTCCCGCGTAAATACAAAATAATAGCGGACCATCTACGCTTAACCCTCTTAGTTCCCCCCAATGTTAGGAAAGAATTAAAATTATTTCCATGGCATTTCTACGTTAATTATTGCCTAAATAGACGGAAAAATGAAAAAACCCTTTAAAACAATGATACTATTAAATTTTGTGAGTTGTTCGTTAAAAGGAACAAAATCACTCTAGGGGTACACTATAATATGCTTGATGAATGGACCATTACAGTAAAGTTGTGGGAAATAAAAAGAAACGTTTAACACACAAGAACTTTGTTTATTCAGTATAAAACTTTAATAAAAATAATGATAAAATGGAATAGAATAAACTGTTTTGCAAACATTATTTTCCGAAAGTTTGGTTTTTTTACTGAAAAAGGCATACATATAGGACTTTGTATACATATTCTGGTTCCGTCAGTCTTTTCACCATTGAAATTATGAATGCCTAATAGAAACCTTACAATAGGTAAATGCCAGTTTCTAGGCAAGATTAATTACTAAAATTATCAATAGGTACCTAATAGAAACATCACAGCAGGTAACTGCCAGTTTTCAGGCAAGATTCATCACTAAAATTAGCAATACCTCATAGGAACATCACAATAGGTATATGCCAGTTTTCAAGCAAGATTCATCACTTTGTATTACAGGTAACAATTTACTAAGAGCAACAGGAACTGAGACTTAAGTCTCATCAGTCTTTTCTTATCCTATAACATCAATGAGACCAGGAAAATAATACCTGATAAGTAAAATAGAAACCAAAATACCTCGAGTTAGGAAAGTATAAATGAAGTAAGAAAAGTAAAAACATTTGAGTGAGCTGACAGTGCTAAAAAGCTAAATGAAACCATCGTTTCATTGTATGAAAACAATAAAAACCTCCCATCAGTCTTTTCTTATCTTATAATATCAATGAGACCAGGCAAATAACAATAAGTAAACTAGAAACCAAAATACCTCGAGTTAGGAAAGTTATAATGAAGATTGGAACGTAAAACCATTTGAGTGAATGACTCATCTTCGTCTTCAGACTCATTCCTGGGTGTCGCAGCAAGAGCCAAGTCAATCAGTTTTTGTGTTCTGGGCAAGAACCTTCTTTTATACATCTGAAAAAAGTTATTGGGAACCGTAAATATTGGTTTTATTGTACATTAGCAAGCCATCACAACTAAAAACGGGATTGGGCATAGCTTCCCGTGATAAGACATATGTTCCTCAAAAGGAACAACTATCAAATGTGGGGGTATGACATCTGTTCTTTGTCTCACTGAGTCAAATGATGACAGTGTCATTTTCGATAAGTCTTGTGTCATCATGATACAAGACTTATCGAAAAAGCAGTCACTGATATTTTGGCCAATTCACTTTTCGAAAATTGTCTTAATTTCTGTTAATTTGTATGCCAATTTTTCTATTACTAGATCGGCCAAGTTAAACGTTACTACGGTCGACAATAAGGTCAAAGGAATGTTTTAAATGTCCATCCTCCTCCCCACATCGCAAGTTATCAAACCACCCTGTTCATAATAACACTAGGTTCTGAACATCAGATTAGTTATCTGATCAGTGATCAGTTCGTGACCTGCCTACACATCTACTTGTATCATGGCAACTTTTTCCAATCAAGAGTATGCCGATATGCTGCTGGTTTATGGTTTCAGAAACCAAAACGCCAGTGAAGCTGTATGGGAATACCAGCGGACTACGCCGCGCGCATGTGTGAGTAGTATTTTGTAGTATCCAAGACGTCCTCCAAGGGTTTCTGTGCACGGATACTTTTTCAAAGACAGTTGGCTAGCAACGTCACGATTGGCTAGCTACGTCACACCGTTCAAATCTTCAACTTTCCTTAGCTTCTCTGATTTTTTAAAAACATTTTCTCGACGAACAGACCCGATTACCGTTGTTCCTGAGCCATACTCTTTTGAACAAAAAAAATTGACTGAAATACCCCATTGGATCTCGTAAGATACCCTAGGGAACCTCTCGCAAGTGTTATGTGGGATTCAAACCCACTGAAACCTCACCTCCTTATCCTACGTTGGATATCCTATCCTGGAACTGTTCAACACATTACTTCAGGCAACAGAAGGCATGAACAGTTATGGACGTGATAATGATGCCAAGTGTTGTTCTATGTTGTGAAATGTGCCCAAAGCCATTCAATTCAAAGCTGATCTCCGAAATTGTCACTGTTTCATGTTATAGAAATTTGAGGAATGAAAACGATAATGAGACAACAATCTCTAGAATGGTAGCTATGGTAATCGGGAGTGGTAGTTAGTTGAAGTGGCAGGAGGTAGCGCTGAAACCCGACAAGGATTGTTGGGGGCTACACTCTCATCAGGTAGACCAATCCTCAATCCTTAATATCTCCTTTGACCCTGAATAAGCCTCACAGTTGACTTCTAAACGTTGCAATGAGGATGAGAGGCATTCTTACGGGACACTATGAGTTCCTTGGAATAGTACACATTATGGATGATTGGATATCACCGATGTTCATGCAAACAAGAAGATACTCGATTGATCCAAAACCATGGGCTCCTCGAAGAAGTTAAGGCCAATCATCCCCGATTTTAATAAGATTTTTTTCACCAGATGGCAGCACCGGCGATTGTAGAAAAAGGGGCAGTCGTAGTTCTAGTTTCTCTCTCCACCAGTTCAAGCGATTTTCATTTTGAAAACGGGAATGTACTCATTATTAGTTTCCAAATGGCGCTCTGCCAAAATTTTCAAAATAAAATTGTAATTTCAATTTTATTCAGAATTTTAAAGTTTTTTTAAAATTTTGAAAATCATTTCACATTTTTCAAAATCTGAGCTTATAGCGCCAAAGCTCTAACTCACCTGAGTACGAAAATATTTTTTCATTTGAAATTTATTGAATATATAAATGTACGTAAAGCGACGGCAGCGAAAAACAAAGGAATTCTGAGAAGGGGGAGGTGATTATCTCTGAACTACAGTAGATAAGTGTATACCTTATCCCTAGTCACTATAAGAATACTCACTTGCCGCGCAAATCCTCAATCTCTTTCTTCATTCGCTCGTTGTCAGCTCTTATGACGGCCGGGTCATGTTGAAAGTTTTCCATTGGGACCAGATCGAAGAAAAGTCTATGTGCTCGATTATTCGTCACAGCGCACCTGTATCAAATGCAATTCATTAGAACAGTACCAAGCCTTACAGTTTTTCCAAAATCAAAATTTCCGCTCCCTTTTTACACCTTCCTGAAAATTTTTGGTTTCGTTTCTGTCTGTCAAGAAAAACTATACGAAGTCATTGTCCGATTTAAATGAAATTTTCAGGAATGGGGTATTTCAGTCAATTTATTTTATATACTTTTCAAAAGAGTATGGCTCAGGAATAACGGTAATCGGGTATGTTCGTCGAAAAAATGTTTTTAAAAAATCAGAGAAGCTAAGACAAGTTGAAGATTTGAATGGTGTGACGTAGCTAGCCAAAATTCTTTGAAAAAAGTATCCATGCACAGAGAAGAGATGAAACCCTTCGAGAATCTCTTGGATACTACAAAATTGGGGTAAAAGTTGGAGTTTGTTGGTTTTCAAGGGTACTGAATCCAAATTTGAGGTCAGAAACATGAATTTCCGACCCACCGAAATACCCCATTGAAGAGGTTGGCGTGTGGATGGTCCCCTATGAAAATCGTCACCCTCGAATCGATAGTAGTAAAGTCGTGGAATAAGGATAGGAAACAAAGTTTGAGTGGTACAAAAACTTAAATACGTGAATTTGACTGTATACTGCGAATGATGGATAACACATGATCCACTGCCTACCTGCATTTTGGGCAAGTTGCCGTGGTTCCGACAGCAGTCTCATGTAGCCGTCTGTTGATGCAGTTGTTGTGAAAAGCATGGCCACACAGAAGGGCACTGATCTGGGATCCAGCCCTAGCGTTGAAAATATCCAAGATATCTTGACAGATGACACATTGTACGTCCATTTTGTGTGTTTTTAGAGAGAGGTGTTTTAAGAGAGGAGCTGAAAACACAAAACCAATGAGATACGACAACAAACAACGAATGAATGTAAAACGCTGCAAATTATTACACAATGGTTTATTATTTTTTGACCGACTTCAACGCGCCGAAGGCGCGCGAAAGAGGAGGTACTCAATTCGGGTTGTCGTGGGACGACGATTTTTTTTTTGTGTAAGTCTGAACACCTTGCATTTCTTTATTCTGGTACCAATCTGTCTGATTCTTTCTGAAATGTGTTCTACCAGTATCCGTGGTGGTCCCGTTTCAAACAGATTTCATTTTGCCTTGTTAGAAGTCTCGAAAATTTGTGAAAGAAGTTGAAAAACGTGGTTCCCGTTTTTGGGAATATTGGTCCGCATTCACTCCTCTTCCCCTGTGGCTTCCGAATGAGCCAATGACGGACTATTTGTGTATAGTCAAATTGAATGTCTGATTGTTAGCTTCAAAATGATATGCTATATGAGGGGGTTCCGATAACTAAAAGGTGCTGCGGGGGATGAGAAAGGGGGATATTATAGTGGGTTATTAGCTCAGAACCTGCATGAGCCATATCAAACGTGTTTATCAATGCTCGAATATATGAGTTTTCCTACCATATACGTATGAGGGATAATTATAGTACTGTTAGTTAGGTATTCTACCAAGTGGGTGTAGCACATAGCTTCCTCGTAATCCTTAACATGGTTGGGTAGGTAATGTATAGGACATTGTTGGAACTGAATAGTGCCGTACCAAATACAAGATATGTAGTGCAACTAGGTGATGAGAGGGTATTCTACCATGTGGGTGTAGCACATAGCTCCCTCGTCATTCTTAATATAGTTGGGTAGGTAATGGTATAGGAGGTTGTCGGAACTGAATAGTGCCGTTCCAAATACGAGATATGTAGTACAACTAGGTGATGAGACGGTACCTATTGTACCAAGTGGGTGTAGCACATACCTTCCTCGCATTTGTAAATAGTTGGGTAGGTAATGATATAGGAGATCGTCTGAACTGAATAGTTCCGTACCAAATATGAGAGAAATAGTACAGTTAAGAGATAAGAGGGTTTTCTACCAAGTGGATGTAGCACATAGCTCCCTCGTCAATCATGTCATGGTTGAGTTGTTGAATTGTGTTGTCAGAACTACCAAGTACCTATTAAATATGAGGGAAGTCAAAGAGTTAGGGGATATGATAGTAGATTGCTAAGTAGGAAAGTGGACCAAATACCACCTGAAACTGATCCAAAAACGGAAACTCATCTATACATTCGGAAACTGATCCGGATTACAGAATGTGGTCAACCCTTTGGCTTCTGGTTCACCTTACTGAAATGATTCACAGTATGGAAATAGATCTACATTATGGAAACTGATCGAAAAACTGCGGGTAAATTAATTTCAGGTTTAAATTGAGGACCACTAAAAAGTGGAAAATAAAAAATACCTAATGTAAAATGGAAAAATAATAAAATAAAAAACCTTTTTAACAAAAAAATGGACCGACCTCAAAAAATGTGCCCGTAAACACCAAAAAGGGAAAAATAACAATCTCATCGAAAATTTACTCATCTAGTAGGTTGTTGGACATAATTATCTAGTCAACTGATGATAGGTATGTTGGAATACAAACAATTATTTATAGTGTGATTCACACTAAGTGTGAATCACACTTAGAATTATTCTAATTCTAATTCTATTTTATTTATTCTAATTCTAATTCTATCTAATTCTATTTTATTATTCTAATTCTAATTCTATTCTAATTCTATTATCAGAATTATTCTCACTTCACGGAAAGGGGCAAGATTGCTGTAATTGGTTTTTACAAGAACACATCCCTTGGCTAAGCTTTCCGTATTCATTTTTAAAACTGTCACCTGGGAAAACTGTAAAAGGAAAACAAAACACAAGGGCAAAGTTGACTTAAACCGAACGAAAGGCATCTTCTTCTTCGCTTGTTTTATTATTAGCTCGTTCCCGTATAAAAAACAACAATCGGGGGTCATGGTGGAAGCATAGCAACGCAGGTAACGTTGTGCAACAGAATGGGCACTTAGGTTTGTTTGGTTTGAAATTGATAAACGAACCGCTTGGAGCTATACAATCGCTCTGAAACTTCTTGAGCAGTTGTCTTATGGCACATAGAGTCCAAATCCGTAGAAAAACGCATTTCTCAAAAAATGGCACTTAGGATGTTTTGCATATGGCGGTCTTCACTTATCTATACTGTACGCATTGAAGTCGCTGCCGTGCCCATCTGTAGACATAAACGTCTTCCAGCTCTTCTACTTACCAACATATTATTCTTTTTCGCAAATATACATACCTCCCACACTACAAACATGCTTCCACACCGAGTATGAACGTAAACATCAGTTAGTTTAATATTGTGGGAGTTTTGAACGTTGATTAGGTAACAACGCTCCCGAAGGTATGTTATAATATGTCCATCAATATAAGAAGCAGTCTCATGTAATAATAAAGTCTCAAAATACTCGTCACAACCATTCCTAGGGAGGTTCACACTTACTATCATACTCATAAGGCAGTAGAGACTTACTAGGTACCTGATAGTTTGGGGAGCACATTTGGACTCAATGGTACTTACTCTTGTATTGCTAACCAGATCATCGAATAAGGGAGGTAGTTAGTTTGTGTCTACAGATGGGCACAGCAGCGACTTCAATGCGTAGGTACAGTATAGATAAGTGTGAATCACACTATAAATAATTGTTTGTATTCCAACATACCTATCATCAGTTGACTAGATAATTATGTCCAACAACCTACTAGATGAATAAATTTTCGATGAGATTGTTATTTTTCCCTTTTTGGTGTTTACGGGCACAATTTTTGAGGTCGGTCCATTTTTTTTGTTAAAAAGGTTTTTTATTTTATTATTTTTCCATTTTATCTATAGATCACTCGTCTGCAAAGCCACCAACCATCCAACTTGAAGAAAAACATCGATCGTATTTCGGTCAGATTAGGCCTCTTTTGCGATTCACACTCGTGTTTCTGATTTATCGTACGCACGATAAATAACTAATTTATCGTACGCACGTAAAACACTTAAATTCCCGTAGCGAGCGAACGGTTTGTCCTACAGAGCTCCGTGTGGTTTCAAAAAATTCTAAAAATTCTATAGAATCCTAAATTGAAGGAAAAACTATACCTTTATATCGAAATTTTTTGAGTTAGGGCGTTTTCAAAATTTCAAAATTGATTTTGGAACCCTTAGAAGTGACCTACATCAACCAAAATCTTCGGGGCACAACTAGACCCCAAATGGAGCCTACATACCAAATTTCATCAAAATCGGTCAATGCTAAGTGGCAAAAGTGCCGCGTACGGCGGACGGACGGCCAAATTTTTATGCGATTTTTGGATTCTACGTACCTTGAAACGTAAACCATCAAATTTTGAGGGGGTGTTAAACATTTTTTTTCTTGGTCGATTCCAAAGGTTCATTATTGAAAATAATAAACCAAAATGCGTAGAAAACATAAACATAAACAAAAAATGCGTACCTAGATACTGATGGAACCTCCTTGTGTGGTCGACATCAGATGCATAATTACAGACACAAGGGAGAATCGTATGAGCACGTGGGAAGATACCTACCATACGTACACGGGAATGCAGTACATTCCAGATTTTGTATATTCTATGAATGTAACATGTGTTTCCACGCAGGTACATCATTTCCTGGAAGGCAAGAGATAAAATTTATCTCCATTTAATGGGGAAAATTAGATGAAACGTGACTTACCTTTTCAGAGCTGTAATCGACGAACTCGAATGTTCAACTGTAGCTTCGACGACAAGGGTCGGATTTCTTTTCTTTTTAGGGATGTTCCGACATGATATTCTTTTCACATGAACGAATTGTGGAATCTCAACTATGAACTGCCTAATCCAATTCATGATTATTCAAGCTAACGATAACAGAGAGTAGCGATACGTTTTGTCACTTGGAACAGATTCAGAATGTTTACAAATACAAATTCAAAGTCTTATTTCTTATCAACGAAGAAAGGCGGGTAGAGATTTGCAGGAAGAAGAAATTGATTCCTTCTGTGAGTAAAGCATGGAAGTAATCTTGTTGGTTCCTAGGAAGTTTGATTGGGACGGTGGCGCCCTCACCCCAGCTGTTTAATAGTTAATATATAATCTGTCACAAAAATTAATTAACAAAAATTAATACTAAAGACACTATAGTATCTGGTCGGGTTAATTTATTAGAAATATTATAAACACACGGAACCTGGGCTTTATTATTCAACTCTAATAATCACACACATTCGATAACTCTTATCAGTGATGTCATTACATAAAGTAGGGATACAACATCCCTCCCAAGGAACAAAACAAACTTAACCCTCCAGTGGTAGACCTAATCTCATCTCGCAAAAGGTAGACCCAGGAGCGCGGCGCTCTTTCGGTACTTCCTCCCGAAAAAATCAATATTTATCATATTTTTTAATTGTTTTTGGTCAGAGTGAGATACTCAACTCATCTCCTGGTGTATCTAAAAATGTTCAATGCAAAACATATTGGTAAAAAAGTTTTTTTTATTGAACTCAGAAATACGTATTGGTAAAAATAGGTTTTGCTCAACTCTGAAATACAAATAACTGAGCAATCAAAATTTAACTAATCAAAGCCGTTTCAGTCAGATGTACGTTCTGCCATATCGTCAGAATCTTCCTCAGACCACTGAAGCCATTTCTTGGGATCAGAAGAGCGCTCAGACTTAAGAGCGATCTGACACATTCACGTTTTAGTGCAAGAAACCGATTCTCACTAACCCTGAGCGGTTTTGGGGACAGAGAGGAGTGTACAGTCCTGCGTAGAGGTGGTTTCTAGAAGGGAACTGTGAATCACAGCCCTCAGGATAGCCACTGTGAACCACAGTATTCGAAAAATGGGCTGAAGGAGCGCCGCGCTCCGGGGTCTACCAGTGAAGGGTTAAGAATGACTAATAGGAAGAAAAAAACAAAAATGGATAAGTAGAACACCTGAAACAAATTGGATCAGTTATTTGAATTTGAATGTCTGAAAGTCCCCATCAATCCATCACAAAACCTTCAAAACGCGAAGGTAATTTTGTTTGACGCGTTGGTCTCCTAGGGGTTGGAGGTGTCACGTCCTTTTCTTCTTTTTGAGTATCCTGAACATCATCGGGTGCTGTGTCGATGTGGGATGACTTGGGAACTTCAGAGTTCTCCACTGTATCGAGAGACGGAATTTTCTTCAGAAGCGATGCGTTTCTTACAATTAATTGGTCATCTCTTCTAGCAGTTATTTGGCTCCCTCTGACATTGACCACTTCAAGCGGTTTCGGGTTATATGGAGTTGAATATTTATCTTGCTTATTCTGTCGAAGCAGTACTGTGTCCCCCTCCCTCAAGGTGTTCTGCTGAGTTTTTCTTCGTGAATCAGCATAATTCTTCATCTTCTCTTTGCTCAAAGCATCTTGTTCTCTCAAAGTATCATCCACCTCTTCTTCAAAAATTTCCACAGGCATTTGAGGGAGAAATGATTTGAAGTTACTCCTTAACCTTCATCCGCTCGCGTGGGCGGCAAACTGCCGCCCGCGATGAATTTTGCGCGGCAAAACGTAACTGGCACGCAAGAGAGCGGGAAAGTGCAGTTGTATTCTCTAGTTGGACTTTCCTCAACAAGATGTCGTTAACCTTTTCCTCTTGCGTTACGTTGGTGGCTGTCAATACACGTTCAAAGTTTGAGTGACTAAGTTCGGCGGCTAACTGCCGCCCCGCGATCGGCAGTGCAACATTTTTTTGAACGTCCACGGTGAAATGTAAGTATATTTTTTTACTTCATTCAGCCTCGTTATGAGTAGCTATGTATGTTTCGGAAGAAATGCCGATAAAAACCTGAGTTTCATTTATCATTTGTGATGTTTGCTTTGGTACCTACTCGTGATTCGCTTTTTTCGTAAGTACGTTATTTTTCTAGTTTTCTACCAGGTACCTACATACCTACCATTTTTATCCTTAGGTAGGTATTATTTCGTAATTTTGCATGGTTTCTTCTAAAGATTTGATATCTTCTGCTATGAAGGACAATTTGATTTATCGAAGAAAATGTGATACTTTAGTCACTAGGCAGTAAGCTCAAGAAAAATATTTAGACGTTATTTCTTTTTTACCAAAGTTTATAATAAAATTTTTTGCATGGTTCCTTCTAATAATGTGATTATATATCTTCTGCTATGAAGAACAATTTGATTTACTGAACAGAGTGTGATAGTTTAGTCACTAGGCAGTAAGCCCAGAAAGAATATTATGACGTTATTTTTTTAATTTTTGTTTACCAAAGATTATAATTATTTTCAATAAAAGTTTTTCATTCTAAATAAAGTGTATGAACTCACTTACAAGATGACCAACCCAAATCCTTGTCGTTATCGAGTTGAAGTACCAAAAAATCCATTGAAATAAGGAAAAATGTGACGGGCGGCTATCAGCCGCCCCGCGATCGCTAGTGTGACTCAGGGGGGCGCGAGCGGATGAAGGTTAAGAGCGCCTTGGCTGGAGAAATGTGTGTTGCCGAGTGTGGAGTCGATCTATACTGAATGAGGAATTCTGGCAAATGGAGTTCCCATCTTTTCCCCTCCATGATCATGGTCCGAATGGTTTTGTTAAGGGAAACCATAAAATGCTCAACGCGTCCATTGGCCTCTGGCCACAGTGGTGTAATTTTTTTATGATAAATCCCGAGTTTCTCGCAAAATAAACTGAAAAGGGGCTCCATTGAAGGGAGGTCCCCCATCAGACTTAATTTGTTTAGGTATTCCAAACATACCGAATATTTTAAACAACAGTGGGTTAACAACTTCAGCAGCAACTGAATGTATAACCTCAACAATGGGATATTTACTATATTCATCAATGAGAACGAGAACATGTTTACCGTTAGGAAATGGGCCTCCAAAATCTATTGCAAGATTCTCCCAGGGTGCTGGCGGCGTTGGTGTAGGCCGGATGGGGTCTCTAGACATCTTCGTTGAATTCGCCAAACATGGTAGGCATTTACTGGTACATTGTTCCACCTTTTTGTTCAACCCAGGAAACCAAATTGACTCACGCAGAAGCTGTTTGGTTTTAGTCGTACCTTGATGACCAACGTGTGCCAGTTTTACCACTTTTTCTTGTAACACTGCTGGAATTACAATACGGTGACCGCGCAATAAGATTCTATCACTTGAGATTGATAGTTCGTCCCTGATGCCTTTAAAAGGATGAAGCTCCGGGTTGTTCCACTCTTGAGAGGCAATGGCACCAATGACTTGATTCAGGACCTTATCTTTCTTGGTAGCTTGAACAATTTCTTCTCTTTTCACTGAAGTAGGTAGAGAAAAATCAATTATTGCGTTCACATAAAAATCGATGTCATCTTTATCCTCTCCATATGGTTTCACTGGGTGGCGTGACATGTAATCTGATGGGTTCAATTTTCCAGGGATATGTTGAATTGTGAAATTATACCCGAGTAATTTGAATTTCAAGCGCTCCAAACGAGCAGACGTCGGCTTGCTCTTGCCAATGAGGCTAATAAGCGGACGATGGTCCGTTTTTATGACGAAATCCTTTCCGAGCAAAAACATCTTGAATCTATCAACACCCCAGGTCACCGCCAGCATTTCTCTCTCGATTTGTGAAAACCTTTTTTGAGTAGGGGTTAAACTACAACTAGCGCAAGCAATTATCTGATCTTCGCCACCATTGGCTTGAGTCAACAAAGCGCCAAGCCCCTCCGGTCCTGCGTCAACGTAAAGGGTGCAGGTTTTATTAACGTCAAAATAACAATTCATTACATGCTGCTCGACAAGCTTTTTAATTCTTGAAAATGCGGCCTTTTCCTCCTGTCCCCATTTCCAGGGTGTGTCCTTAGTTGTGAGATCCCGAAGAGGTTTTGTGGCATTTGCCAGGTTGGGGATAAAACGGGCCAGGAAGTTGACCATCCCTAGTACACTGCGGACTTCAGAAACATCGGTGGGGGGATCCAAGTTTTTCACTGCCTCAACCTTTCGAGGATCTGCTTGAATACCCTCTCCTGACAGGATGTACCCCACAAATCGAACTCGCCGTTTCTTAAAAACACACTTTTTTGAGTTGACAGTAAGACCAAGGTCACGAAGCCGTTCAAGGACTTTGCATAGAGCAATATCATGATTCTTCTCATTGTCTGAAAATACAAGTATGTCGTCACTCACATTAATAACGTTATTGATACCTGCCAATGCTTGACGCACGATCTCGTTGAATTTTTTAGGTGCAGAGTTAATGCCAAAGCTTAGCCGCTTGTAACGAAACAATCCCAAATGCGTAGCAAAAGTTGTGATGTGGCGTGACTCCTCGTGCAACTCACACTGATGAAATCCCATCGCTAAATCGAGTTTTGAAAACCATTTTGCTCCATTCAATGTAGCAAAAATGTCATCCACTGTAGGGAGTGGATGTCTTTCTCGAATAATTGCTTTATTCGGCAGTCTCATGTCCACACATAGACGGTAATCAATGTTATCTGCTTTAGGAACTAATCTAGCTGGGGATACCCAAGTTGTAGGTCCATCTACCCGTTCTATGATGTCGTTGGTCGCAAATCATTCGCAAATTGTTTGCAAAAACAAGGAAACTTACCGGCTCGACCTTGATCCTAAGCTTTTCTCATTCAAAACCGCTGAATCATCACATTTTGCTTTTCAAAATGAATTATTTCATGTTGGGAATATTGTGAATAACGCCGAAACAAGTAACTTTTTCGACAATCTGACTTCACCAATGGATCCGGCGGGAAATTTTGAATCAAGAATGATGTATAACTCATTTTGGTAAAAAATTGAGTTATTGCATGCTGCCGCTTCACCGACGAAATTCGAATTCTGCCTTTTCTTCTAAAAATACATCTACGTTATTCTGATTGTAAAGGCCTTAAGTTGGAAGTACACGATTTCATCGAAAATCGCGATTTTCCCTCCAAAACCCTCATCACTGTTTAGCCACAAAATTTGACACCCTTCGTCTTTTTTGTATTTTTATCAATCAATATTGACGACCATTACAAGGGGGCTATTGACATTCAAATTACAAAAAACAATGTTCAAATTGGTTATAAAATTGAATTCAAAAAAATTCAAGACGTTTTGATGCCCTTACACAATTGAAAAACCAGAAAATAGGTTGAAAAACGTCATTATTCACTTTTGTACCCCTCTTCAGTAAGTAGGTACCTACTTGTGTGAATCTCCCTGTTTTGAGTACATGCATGCAATTTTTGGCCGAAAATTATGGGGCTCGGTGCATTCTATATATTTTTCAATTCTACGGGAGCCTTAGCTATTTCAAATTATGAATTAGTTGTAAAATGTGAAATTTCTTGAAGTGAAGATATTTCGATGCCCCTGGAGAATCGGAAAACAAGAAGTTTCCCGCAAACCGCTTTTAAATGGGATGACAATTGACTGAAAAATTGTGAAAAAAATCATTTACTTCTGTGCTTGTCGTAAATGAGTACCTACTTTTGTAAATATAAGACGATTTATATATCACAGAAGATTTATAGTACAGTTGGATGGTGAACATTGCGGGAAGTCTTACCAAGTCCCGTAGGATGTACGACTCCATGATGTCAGATATATATTGTTAATATAATTTTAAATAATCTAAATTAAAGATGGGATTGAGAAACGAGAAATTTACCACAAACCACTTTTAAATAAACTTGCAAGATGAAAGTTGGCTGAGAGATGTATGAAAAAATAAATCATGCACTTCAATCTCCCTGCATTGTCTACAAGCTTGAAATGTTTGGCTTGAGGCATTTTAAACATTTTGAAATTCTGTAGGGGCATCAACTGTTAATATTTAAATTATGAATTGGTTGTGAAATTTGAAATTTTCCAAGTTCAAGATGTTTTGAGGCCTCTAGAGAATCGAGAGTCAAGAAATTTGCTGCAAATCGCTTTTAAATATGACGAAAATTGGCTGCAAAATCGTGAAAAACGACATCATTCACTTCTGTGCTTGTCTCCGATGAGTAGGTACTTTAGTAGGTACAAGAAGGTTTATAGAACACAGAATATTTAATAGTATTGTAAAGCACACTATTTCCGGTTTTAACAATATATTTCAACAAATAACTCAACAATGTCCGGAATCATAATGACAACCAACTTTTTGGAATCATCAATAATCAATCCTAACAAGCAACCAAAACATGTGTTTTGTCACAGTATTGATGGATAGGTGAACATTTCGAGTATTCTTACCAAACTCCCAGGGGATGTACGACTCCATGATGAGAGATATAATTGGTAACATAATTTTAAATACTCTAAATTAAAGGTGTTTTGGTGTCCCTAGGGAATTGGGAAACGAGAAATTTGCCGCAAATCTCTTTTAAATTAGATGAAAATTGGCTGAGAAGTGAGAAAATCTCAAATCGCACCATCAAGTTGCACGGAGTAGGTATTCTCGGAAACACCGGGTTTTCCGCCTTCTATGACTGCTGAGGTGGCACGGAGAAGGTATTTCCCAACTTGTGCGGGGGGGGGGGGGGGGGGACATACGTACATACGGTTGGGTTTTTATGTATTAGGATTGGTGTAGAATCGTTTGACAGAAAACTTCGGGAAATCTTACCCAACTCCCAGAGGATGTACGAGTGCATGATGTGATCGGGGCGATGGCCGATGGCGAAATAGAGGCGATGGTTTACGTTCCTTCAGTTTTTATAACTTCACCGCCCCCTGCTAAGCCACCCTCCTTCCGACCCTTTCAGGCCCCAGTTCTTGTCTTGAGCCGACAACTAGCCCTAATCTTCGATAATTCAATAATAATAAGGGAGTTTTCAAAAATAGTATCAAAAAACGCTGCAAATTATTACACAATGGTTTATTATTTTTCTATACAGATCACTCGTCTGCAAAGCCACCAACCGTCCAACATGAAGAAAAACATCGATCGCATTTCGGTCAGCTAAAATTTGAACGGAGATTAGTCCTCTTTTGCGATTCACACCCGTGTTTCTGATTTATCGTACGTAAAACACTTAAATTCTCGTAGGGAGCGGTTTGTCCAACAGAGCTCCGCGTGGTCTCAAAAAATTCTATAGAATCTTAAATTGGAGGAAAAACAATACCTTTATATCGAACATTTTTTGAGTTAGGGCGTTTTCAAAATTTCAAAGTTCATTTTTGAACCCTTAGAAGTGACCTACATCAACCAAAATCTTCGGGGCACAACTAGACCCCAAATGGAGCCTACATACAAATTTCATCAAAATCGGTCAATGCTAAGTGGCAAAAGTGCCGCGAACGGCGGACGGACGGCCAAATTTTTATTCGATTTTTGGATTCTACGTACCTTGAAACGTAAACCATCAAATTTTGAGGGGTGTTAAAAAAAAAATCTTGGTCGATTCCAAAGGTTCATTATTGAAAATAATAAACCAAAAAGATGAAAAACTGTCCAAACTGACAAACTGAAAACTGATAAACTGGACCAAATTTGAGCATCGTGTTCCCCTGAGTTATGCGCACCAGACGGGAGGGAAGGGTGGTTGAAGAGAGGAGGAGAAAAAAACAAATAGACTTCAGGGGTTTGAATCTCCGTTAGTTTCATCCCACGAAAATCGTTCGCCACTCGTTGAAAAGCCCTCAATTTATGCGAAAATTATACAGGGTGTCTACAAAACAGTTGTAAGGAATTCAAGGGGTCGATTTTACAACTAATTTCCAACAAAAAGTGTCTCTTAGAATTTTTTTTAAACGCCTCTTTAACCGACTTTTTTTACTTTCAAGTTTTTTTTCGTATTTTCGACCTTACACCATTAAAACGGTCATTACTCTCTTAAATTACACTCAAAAATTAAAAATAAGGATACCGTTGGAAAGAGCGTCAAATTTCCTATCTCCCTGATACCAAATAACAAATTTTCAGTTGAATTACACGGGGAATAAAGCAACCTAAAAAGTGAACTTAGTAAATTTTCGAAAAATTCCCGTTTTTCAACGCCTATTAAACTAAATATTACCAGGTAAATTTCTGTTGCCGGAAAGCCTAAAAACTGCGCCAGAATCTCAGCTCTCCAATGGTATAATCAAAACATATTCTATAACCGTATTTAGTTAGGGGAGAAATTCGTGTTTGAACGCCGAAAAACGTGCATTTTTTCAACGAAATCGGCGCTCTGGCCTCCTGTTTCCGGAGGCCTCGCGGTCTACTGCGGCGCCGACCCACCCACTGCTGTCGTCCGACCCCTCAAATCGACTAGGCGGAGCGCCGATTTCGTTGATAAAATGCACGTTTTTCGGCGTTCAAACACGAATTTCTCCCCTAAATACGGTTGTAGAATATGTTTTGATTATACCATTGGAAAGCTGAGATTCTGGCGCAGTTTTTAGGCTTTCCGGCAACAGAACTTTACCTGGTAATATTTAGATTTATAGGCGTTGAAAAACGGGAATTTTTCGAAAATTTACTAAGTTCACTTTTTAGGTTGCTTTATTCCCCGAGTAATTCAACTGAAAATCTGTTATTTGGTATTAGAGAGATAGGAAATTTGACGCTCTTTCCAACGGTATTCTTATTTTTAATTTTTGATTATAATTTAAGAGAGTTATGACCGTTTTAATGGTGTAAGGTCGAAAACGCGAAAAAAAACTTGAAAGTGAAAAAAGTGGGTTAAAGAGGCGTTTAAAAAAAATGTTAAGAGACACTTTTTGTTGGAAATTAGTTGTAGAATCGACCCCTTGAATTCCTTACAACTGTTTTGTAGACACCCTGTATACTGACAAAACAGCTGTAAATATGGACGAAGCTGAGATGTACCTCTGATTGAAAAGAACTGTAAACAACATTCGCGGTGAAAACCAACATCGATTTATTTTATTGGTGTTGTTGGTTGGCTTGGTTTTTACGAATGTAACCAGAGGATCTTGAAACCTAGGCGGGATTTTAAGAACGCGGGCATTTAGTTGTGATGAGTTCTTCGACGCTTTAGATGTTTTCGATTTCTTAAAAATAACAATACCTTGGGACTTCAAGAGGTGAATGAAATGACGAGCGATTTGAAAAGCAGGCCCATAAAGAGCTAAATTAAAACAACAGACAACCAATTCCTGGTAAAAGGAAACAGCAAATAAACAAAACACGGCTAAAACATGTTCCATCTTTCAAGGTTTAAAAATAAAAAGCCTCAAAAAAGTCCACTCGTTTTACGTTTTAGACTTTCCTGATTATGGTTTCGTGTCTGTCTGCCTTACAAATCCTTGTGACCAACAAAACTGTACGAAGTTATTGTTTGATTTCGATGAAAATTTTAAAGATTGTGTGTGCTGACGTGCAGGGTAGTGGAAGGTACTTAGAGATTGATGTTTTGAGATCAACTACTATGCATCGGATCATCTATATAATCGGGTTATGGATACGAGGAAGCTATGTGCCACACCTACTTGACAGACTATTTAAAAATAAATGCTGATTTTCTGGACAATCTGATCATAATGCAACATTCCTGTTATCGCATTTATAAATCAGGAAAAAAAGTGAAAAAAATGGAAATTTTGCTTTGATAATATCGAAGTCACATAATTATTTTGTCCAATGAAGGGAAACCAAACATCTCAATGAGTAAGAGGGTCAGTCGCTCATGTTGACCTTCAATAAATGAATGTTCTCAATGAGTAAGAGTGAATGAACGAATTTTCGAAGTTATATTTTAATCTATGTTTTCAGCCTCCTTGAAATTCAAAAATCTAATTAAAAAAAACATGGAAATGTGAAAACAAAGCTTCCGTTACCTTGGTAGACTCGGAGGCAAAATTCTCTACCTTGTTACGACTTATGGAGTACCTACCTAATACACTGCAGTGTGTTGTTGAGGTAGAGTTCAAGGATCGATTACAAGCACCCTACCAAATACCCATGTTGTAATAAAGGCAACTATAATTTATCTAATGTCCCCTTTAGTGTTCTCTTTTGGCTAATTATGAATGTAACGATGAGTTGATGAATTAATCACTTCATATTGGACGTATTCCGCATTTAATATCCCAAGAAAGTTCCTGGTAGACCCGGTGAGGTCACGATACGATCTACTAAAATCTCAGTTATGAACAAAAAAAGATCAGTTCTTCTTGTGGAGTTCAGCATTGCTATAGCATTTCCGAATTGAGTTAAACTTTTTCCACTTAGGTTTAGACCTTTTCCATTTAGATTTAAACCTTTTCCATTTGGATTTAAACCTTTTCCATTTGGATTTAAACCTTTTCCATTTGGATTTAAACTCAGGAAATTATCGTGGAGTTAGAGGTAAAAGTACCCAAGTCACGAATTCAACACGTGGGAAAATCAAATGCAGAATATTATGATTATTTAACTGTTGTTATTATTGGTGATCAATATCATCAAACTATGAAACTAATTTATTATCATATTTACCAAACTAACTTTTGAAATTTTAATTTGATTTTCGCTCAATATGAATTAACCTCTTTGGTACTTTTACCTCTAACCCGACGTTATTATGCCACAACTTGAAAATTAAATCATGCAAGTGTTTTGTTATGCACAGAAATGTAATATAATATATTACATAATAATATATTATATAATAATGAACACATGTTTTTTGAACACAAGAACACAAGAATTTCTCATGAACGGAAGTTATAAATTAAGTACAGTATTTTTCTTTCATCACATCTGAAGTGGAACAGAATGTTTATGGCGCTATGCAAATGAGAATAATATTACTTACTTACTATGATGGGGCTAACTACTGACGTTTTTATGGAGTTCAAATCCAAATGGAAAAGGTTTAAATCTAAATGGAAAAGGTTTAAATCTAAATGGAAAAGGTTTAAATCTAAATGGAAAAGGTTTAAATCTAAATGGAAAAGGTTTAAATCTAAATGGAAAAGGTCTAAATCTAAGTGGAAAAGGACTAAATCTAAATGGAAAAAGTTTAACTCATTTCGGAAATGCTATATATGGCAACGTAAACCCATGAAATTCGACCGGGAGATTTTTGAAATAATATATGGAGAAAAAAAGTTTTGGGCTTAACGGGTTGATGAGGAATTTCACCGAATTCTGTTTGCATTTTTCCTGAATAGTTAAAGGTGTGGGATAGATGAAAATCGGGTTGATTTCGGAAAATAAGTCTCCTGTTATTTTTGGGAGACAATCAAAATTTATGATTTCAAAAAATAACCAGGAAAACGGACCTCTTCAAGGTGAAGCGGGAACGCTCGCTGATTGACTGTTCGGATTGCCGTCTCCTCCCAGTGTTGCCTGATGGTACGACAAAATCGTGTTATCTAAGAGGAAAGTTATCAAACAAAAAAACGCTGCAAATTATTACACAATGGTTTATTATTTTTTCTATATAGATCACTCGTCTACAAAATCACCAACCATCCAATATGAAAAAAAAAATCAAAAAAAAAATTTTTTTTAAAATCCAAATCGCCAACCATCGATTGCATTTCGGTCAGCTCTAATTTGAACGGAGATTAGGCCTCTTTTGCGATTCACACTCGTGTTTTGATTCCTCAATTTGAACCCTTAAATTTTCGTAGGGAGCGAACGGTTTGTCCTACAGAGCTCCACGTGGTCTCAAAAAATTCTAGAAATTCTATAGAATCCTAAATTGAAGGAAAAACAATACCTTTATATCAAAATTTTTTGAGTTAGGGCGTTTTCAAAATTTCAAAATTGATTTTGGAACCCTTAGAAGTGACCTACATCAACCAAAAGCTTCGGGGCACAACTAGACCCCAAATGGAGCCTACATACCAAATTTCATCAAAATCGGTCAATGCTAAGTGGCAAAAGTGCCGCGTACGGCGGACGGACGGCCAAATTTTTATTCGATTTTTGGATTCTACGTACCTTGAAACGTAAATGAAATTAAATTTGAATAAAATTTTGATATAATAAATATTTTTTGAATAAAAATTTGAAATAAAATTAAAATAAAACGTGAAATAAATTTTTTTTTTCTTGGTCAATTCCAAACGTTCATTATTGAAAATAATAAACCAACAGGGGAAACCTAATTTTCCCCATCTTGCTTTTTCTATTTTTTTCTTCAGTTGTTCGATTTCGATCTTTACTGGTTTTGTGAAATATTGCATCTGAGGACTAGATTTCACGATCTCAGCGCTTCAAGCGGCGGTAAATGAACTATTCCAGGATGACGTCATCCTCCCAGTTTTTTAAACGTTCATATTTTCTTCACTGTTTTGTTTATTCGTAAATTAGGAAGTACGGGCTGAAAGTTTGCCGTAGGAAGTTTTTCGAGGTGCTGAATCCGATTTTCGGGTCAAAAATAGGAAATTCCGACTTGGTGAAGTTCCTCATTCAGATACTAAAATGGAAATGACTAAAACTCAAGTATTTTCACGTCATTGAACCACTCATATACTGTCAAACGGTGGTACAAACAATTTCCAATATAACTTCGCAGAAACAGCACATACTTGATTTAAATAGTATTTAGGAGAAAACACATAATTGGGAATCAGAAATAAATCAGAGCTGCCCATGTTTTGAGTAAAGTATTCTCTGCCCTTCAAACTCCTCTTGAGGAATAGTTTTTGAATTTATTCGTTTTTTGGGGTTTACGAAAAGTAGGTCTACTAGAATCTAGTAGATATCTGATATGGATGGAAGTGATGAAGATTCTTATTCGTGTTTCAGTCATTTCTAGTTGAGTAGGCAGCAACACTGATGTCAAAATTACTCAACTACTGAATTCCAAATTGTTTCTATCTTCCAACGTGTTTTCGTTACCGCTTGTTTAACCTTAATTCGGCCACGGTGTCTCTAGTGTCACCGAAAACATCTTGGGAATTCCCTAGATTTAAATTGCAATGCATTAATGGATTGAGCTGAATTGTTTGAACCATTTTTGGTAAGTTATTAAAAGTCAAAAATGATGTTATGAGAAAAATTTTGAAATTTTGTAAGTACATAGGTAAATTTCCTTGGAAATTGTCATGATGGGGTATTTTGGTGGGTCGGAAATTTAGGTTTTTGACCTCAAGTTTGGATTCAGTACCCTTGAAAACCTATATACTACAACTTTAAGCCCAATGATACTATAACATGTGGTACAAAAGTTAATTAAAGAGATCACACGTTTGAAAAAATGCTTGCATACGAGTCTGCAACACATTGGGACATTTTCATGTCAACCACTACACAACAAGGTAGTGAAGTAAGGTTCTTAGTTCATGTACCCAAGCATCAAAATAAGAAAACAGTTTATTGTTCTCTACGCAACACAGTGAGTCAATTTATTTATTGGTCACGTGAGCAAGATTTGCTTAGTTTTCGTGACGATTTTTCAGTTCATATGCCAAAGCAAAGACATGAAAATGTCAAAAAGGCGGCCCGCCATGAACGCACACACACTACGCCATGCACGTGTGTGAGTAGTATTTTGTAGTATCCAAGAGATCCTCCAAGGGTTTCATCTCTTCTCTGTGCATGGATACTTTTTTCAAAGACAGTTGGCTAGCTACGTCACAATGGGGTATTTTAGTCAATTTTTTTTATTTATTTTTTTTCTTCAAAAGAGTATGGCTCAATATATGGTATTCCAATATTACCTTTTCGAAGTAAAATAAATACGAAGTCGGTCAAAAAGGTAGAGGAAACTTGCCTTCAATGGGGAAGAAATTGAGATCGATTGTCCAACTGATGTCATCGAGATCGAACATCTGCCATCCACTCTTCAGACGCCGCAACAGGCCAAAATGTATAAGGGAGCAATATTCACTTCAAGCGAAATGTATAAGCCAATGGGGTATTTCAGTCAATTTTTTTAATTTTTTTTTCAAAAGAGTAAGGCTCAGGAATAATGGTAATCGGGTCTGTTTGTCGAGAAAATGTTTTTAAAAAATCAGAGAAGCTAAGGAAAGTTGAAGATTTGAATGGTGTGACGTAGCTAGCCAATCGTGACGTAGCTAGCCAACTGTCTTTGGAAAAAAGTATCCATGCACAGAACCCTTGGAGGACCTCTTGGATACTACAAAATACTACTCACACACGCGCGCGGCGTAGTCCGCGGCGTATTCCTTGCCTAGTGTGTGTGCATTTATAGCGGCCCGCCTTTTTGGGACGTCCCACAGTAAGACTTGGGCGTCCTTATGAGATCGATCTGGGGTGAAGTTGGACAACACTCAACAGAAAAAAAAAATAACCACACAGTAATCCGTTTTAGACCATTCTGAATCCAAATCCGCGAAAAAAAACCATAGGTGTATGTCTGTGTGTGTGTGTGTGTGTGTGTGTGTATGTGTGTGTGTGTGTAACAAAATCTTGTGTACTCTGCACAGGCCTTAGTTCTCAACCGATTTTCCTGGTTCTTTTTTTGTTCGTCGCGGAAAACTATCTAGTTGTGCACTACGTCGCCGGAATTTCGAATTTTGCCTTTTAAGGGGGGGAAAGGGGGGGTTAATGCTCAAAAAACGTGCGTTTTTGGGCATAATCTTGTGTACTCTGCCCAGGCCTCAGCTCTCAACCAATTTTCGTGGTTCTTTTTTTCTTCGACGCGGAAAACTATCTAGTTGTGCACTACGGCGCCGGAATTTCGGATTTTGCTTTTCAAGAGGGGGAAAGGGGGGGTTAATGCTTAAAAAACGTGCGTTTGCGTGCATAATCTTGTAAAATCTGCCCAGGCCTCAATTTCCAACCGATTTGCGTGTTTCTTTTTTTGTTTGACTCAAATAACTTCCGAGTTGTACATGATTTTACCAGAGTACCAAAATTCGCAAGGGGAGGGGGTGAGTGGGGGGATAATATTCACAAAATATCCGATTTTTCAATATTTCGGTTCCTTTACTGTTTACTAATTGTACCCAAGTTTTGAAATTGAGGAAAAATTCTCATTATACCTCCGGATTGTCACGAATTATTCTCTGTACCACCATGGAACTAATAGTGGTGCCACCATGGTGCCAGGACATGGTGCCATGATGCCATAAACCGCTTATTTCGTGTTTTTTTTTTTTTTTTTTTTTTTTTTGTTGTGTTTCACCTTGAATACGGATGTGAACTTCGACGGACTTCCTACCAAAACTAACAGATGAAAGTTCAATGTTACGACGTATTTCCGCTTTGGTGCCAGACTGGGATGTGGTAGGGGGGGGGTGGGGGTGGTGAACTCGAATTCGCATGTTGGGTATCGTAAATCATGGATTTTAAAATGCTCTTCAGATTCGAGGCTCCCATGCCGCTAGAAATGTTAAGGTGGATAATGGTGGGGGGGAGGGTCAGTATTTCTGGCCTAAAGTAATACATAAATTACGTCGAGTGAAACAGTTTTATCACTTAACAACTGGTTAAACTGATCTAATGCTTATCCAATGGGACGTCCCCTGGAATGCATGCATTACTAAACAATATGTTTCAAACGTGCGATCTCTTTAATTAATTTTTCTACCACATGTTATTGTATCATTGGGCTTTAAGTTGTAGTATATAGGTTTTCAACTGTGCTGAATCCAAATTTGAGGTCAAAAACCTGAATTTCCGACCCACCGAAATACCCCATTGGCTAGCTACGTCACACCATTCAAATCTTCAACTTTCCTTAGCTTCTCTGATTTTGGTTTATTATTTTCAATAATGAACCTTTGGAATCGACCAAGAAAAAAAAATTTAACACCCCCTCAAAATTTAATGGTTTACGTTTCAAGGTACGTAGATTCCAAAAACCGAATAAAAATTTGGCCGTCCGTCCGCCGTACGCCGTACGCGGCACTTTTGCCACTTAGCATTGACCGATTTTGATGAAATTTGGTATGTAGGCTCCTTCTGGGGTCTAGTTGTGCCCCGAAGATTTTGGTTGAGTTAGGTCACTTCTAAGGGTTCCAAAATCAATTTCGAAATTTTGAAAACGCCTTAACTCATAAAATTTCGATATAAAGGTATTGTTTTTCCTTCAATTTAAGATTCTATTGAATTTTTAGAATTTTTTGAGACCACCCGGAGCTCTGTAGGACAAACCGTCCGCTCACTACGAGAATTTAAAGTTTGGACGTACGATAAATCAGGAACACGGGTGTGAATCGCAAAAGAGGCCTTATCTCCGTTCAAATTAAAGCTGACCGAAATGCGGTCGATGTTTTTCCTCATGTTGGATGGTTAATGGCTTTGCAGACGAGTGATCTATATAGAAAAATAAAAAATAATAAACCACTGTGTAATAATTTGCAGCGTTTTTTAAAAACATTTTCTCGACGAACAGACCCAATTACCGTTATTCCTGAGCCATCCTCTTTTGAAAAATTTTTTTTTTAAATTGACTGAAATCCCCCATTCTATTTTGAGACTTCTAATAGCCCGAAAAAATCTTCTTTCCATTAAATTTAAAATTGTAATTTTAAGTTTGGTTACTTACTCCGGTGTATATCTCTGGAGTTTCTGACTTATTTTCGGTGACACTAGTGATACCATGGTCCAATTAGAGTTAAATCATACATAGGAATTCAAATCACTAAAAGCAACCGTGGAAATCATTCTTAAAAAGTAATTTTACACATACAGCAATCGGGTAGATTCACATTCATTCATGTTGAAGCACAGTCAGGTTGAAGGAATCTAAGGAACAACTGGAAGGAATCTATTAGCCCACTTTGAATGTTACTGGTTTTTGGCCTAACAATAATTGTTACAGGTACAATTACATGCAGATACAATTACAGTTACAATTACATACGGATACAATTGCAATTAAATACAGTTACAATTACAATATTATTGTAATTACAGATACAATTATTGTATCAAATAAATTATAAATCACCTATGAACTGAAATAATATGGAACTCGAACGAAATTTCTTCTTTCATCGTATAAAATTGGTATTTGTGGCTGATATGAGCACTGTTCGTTATGTAAGAACAGGGATGCTTGTTTTTTGTGAAATTTTGTTTCTATCCGATTACACTGTATGTTGGCAAGCTCTGCTGCGGCATCTAATAGTCCGTCAACTTCATACTTCTGATTATTGGGAGCATTAATACGTGCAACTCATCCCTTGCAAGACGATTTCGGTTATTGCTTGGAATTCCACCCTCCAAATTTGAGCGAAATTGAGCTATTTTTCCCCTGCTTTTTGACCGACTTCTCCTCCCTCACCACTATTCGGCCTGAGTTACTTTGAGTTTGATTTTCAGGGGTAAAAAGGATCAGAAACCAGAAAATTTTAGCTTACTCTGAAAAGAGGGGTTTTCTATGATATTCTCGCTTCAAATTTTGGTTTGAGTACATTTTTCGCGATTTTATTTTTATTTCCAATAATTGTTTATAATTGTTATCAATAATAATGTATCGATGTTGAAAAATCATTTCGTGAAGCCGAAAGGACCAAGAGCGCACACAATATTATGCGAATATCATAGGAACTATCAGCGCTTTTCAGTTTGATTGGCTGATATCTCTATCCCCATTACATAAGTAATCAAATTGAACGTGTCATCACAATTTTCGTTTCCTCTAGTACTAACAACAGCTGATCAGAAGTTCGTAGCTGGGAAATTCGTGTCGAAATTTTCGTATGATTGCATCAATATTGATGAAATAAATTGCCTCTAATCCGACCAGCATCAAAAATGTCATCGAAATCGGATTATGATTTCATTTAGTTGAGAATGGGACAAGGCTTTAGACAGAAAGAAGTTGTTCAAAAAAATCTCTGAAAGGCAAAGTTCAAGTTTTTTAAAGGCATTTTTGGGAAGTTTCGGACCTATTTTGTTTACCTTATGCGCGAATACGATGCAAAATTCAAGAAGTTCGAATCAAATTTTTCGACAGCGACACATCAACGTTACTCGAATTAGCGTGAAAATTGTTTTGCTCGATTCAGGAGGTTGTTAATCATGGAAAATATCGGAGTAAAACGTATCCGCTTTGACAGGGTCGACGTTTTTCTCGTTTCGCGGGCCTCATAGCTGAGTTTCGGCACCCCCGCAGCGATACAGCCGACCCTAAGTGGTGTCGCCGAGGTAAAATAACGCTTTTACCTCAACTTTTCCTTTCTACCAACCTTTATCGAGTGACTTCAATCACCTTCTCCGTGTTATAAGGAATATAAAGAGTTTTCTAGTATCACTGAGATGATCGAAATTGAGAAGTGCACTCAAATGTGTGGATTCTTCCCTCATGTGACCTAAATGCTGCATAAAACGTTTGTTAGGCACATAGGTTTCTTTTCCCCAGAGCCCCAACCACATAATTCCTGAAAATTTCTTCGAAATCGATCAGAAACTGTAGGAGGCATGAATTCACAACCATTTCTTTGCATTTTTATCAGTAGAAGCTACAGTCTTGGGAAAAGTGGAAATTTCAAATCGTCCCGTTCAGTACTTCTTTTTTTAACGTGATTTATTATTGCAACTGAATATTAAATACAATCCATCTCTGCCGTCCAACGGAAAAAGGCAGTAACACGAATTTTTCGAAAAATGGAATGTTTTATATCGTTGGATTCGTCTTCCAAATCTCAATCCAATGCAACAGTAAAAAGAAGTATTTTTGAAAAATAAAGACGTAATTCGGAAAACAATGTAGGCTGCTTTTAGATTTTACACATTGGTACAACAGTAGAAAGCAGTATCATATCACACAACGCTTAGATGCAGTAATGTTGACCATGCTGTTCTCTTCCATTGATTTTGGGGAGGCGTAAGTGTCTCACGTAGCTACGCTACCGCCCCACTGGTAGCGCTCTGAGGCTGTTTTTTATCGTTGTTTCGCGTGCCTACTCATTGCTAAATTATTTTACAGTGTATGTGATACGTCTGCTGATTTTTCAGTTTTTCTCGTTTATTAAAGCAGTTTCAGTTGTTCAAAGTTATGTTCAGAGCAAATACACTTTCATGGTGGTACAGAGAATAATTCATGAAAATCCGGAGGTATTTAATGAGAATTTATCCTCAATTTCAAAGCTTGGGTACAATTAGTAAGCTATTAAGGAGCCGAAATATTGAAAATCGGATATTTTTTTAATATTATCCCCCCACTCGCCCCCTCCCCTTGATAATTTTGATACTTTGGTTAAATAGAGTGCAATTTGGGAGATTTTTGAGTCGAACAAAAAAAGAAACAAGCAAATCGGTTGGAAATTGAGGCCTGGGCAGAGTTTACCGCAAACGCACGTTTTTTGAGCATTAACCCCCCCTTCCTCCCCTTAAAAGGCAAAATTTGAAATTCCGGCGACGTAGTGCACAACTAGATAGATTTTCGCGTCGAATAAAAAAATTAATCACAAAATGGTTGGAAATTGAAGCCTGGGCAGAGTTTACAAGATTATGCCCGCAAACGCACGTTTTTTGAGCATTAACCCCCCCCCCCCCTTCACCCCCTTGAAAGGCAAAATTCGAAATTCCGGCGATGTAGTGCACAACTAGATAGTTTACCGTGTCGAACAAAAAAAGAACCCCGAAAATTGGTTGGAAACTAAGGCCTGTGCAGACGACCCAATATTTTGTCACATACACACACAGACACACCTATGGTTTTATTCGCGGATTTGGATTCAGAATGGTCTAAAAGGGATTACTGTGTGGTTATTTTTTTTCTTCTGTGGAGTGTTGTCCAACTTTACCCCAGATCAATCGCATAAGGACGCCCAAGTCTTACTGTGGACGTCCTAAAAATTCAACATAGTAATTATTTTGTATCAATTTCATAACTAATTTTTAATAAAAAAAAATGTGTATGTGTCTACAGCCTGTAGAGTAATACAATTCAAAATTGACTTATTTAAAGAGTCGAAAATATTGGTTCGAAAGTAATAAATGGAATAGGAAATGCTTTCATACGAGTCTGCAACACATTGGGACATTTTCATGTCAACCACTACACACCAAGGTAGTGAAGTAAGGTTGTTAGTTCATGTACCCAAGCATCAAAATAAGAAAACAGTTGATTGTTCTCTACGCAACACAGTGTGTATTTTATTTATTGGTCGCGTGAGCAAGACTTGCTTAGTTTTCGGGACGATTTTTCAGTTTATGTGCCAAAGCAAAGACATGAAAATGTCAAAAATACTAATAATTAGTTGAATAACCTTACCAACAATAAGACATTCTTCTATAAGTAACAATAAATTATATTTTAATAACAATCAATCATTGTTCACTAACAAAACTGTTTTTTCCGTTGGTTTCGTACCTTGATAATATTCGTTCATGCAAAAAAGAAATACAGTAACAGGAGGATCCAACGGAAGAGAACAGTACGTAGAAACTGCAAATATGAAAATCTATGTTCAGACAACAATAAAACACAGCGCGTGACGTAATGCAACGATTAAGAGCAGCAAAGTTAGATTACTGTTGTACCGCCAAGGCAACATCAAGTTTAGTACAACTGAAGAAAATAGTTCATTGATTTGAGACATATATTTGATGATGTTTTCCCATAGAAGTGATTTTTTTAGTAAGAAGAAAGTTTCAACAAGAATTGGGGGAAAAAATTAGAGAGTTTTTGCTTCACACGGTGGCGAGCTCCCGTGAACGTGAAGCTACGGAAAACTAGAGTTGATGCTAACCTCCCCACTCCTTTTTACCACGGGACCGTGACTGTTACCAAGGAAACGGGACGCTCCGTGGATTCTGTTATCATAACCTGACACCAAGAGACCTTGACTGAGAAGTTGGCCACCATTTTCGTTCTTGCTGAAGTGGAAGGTACAGAATGGAACTAACTACAAAAACCTAGTTTTGAGTGATCAAGCATCAAAGTTATTTCAAGTTTGTAAATCAGGTGATAATTTTATTGGAATTTCCTTCTTTTCCTCTCAAATTTAAATTAATTCTGCCTCATTTCCTACTTTGAGAAAATGCAATATCTGTTGTAGAACGCCTAAAATTCAAATTATATGTGGCTGGTTTCTGTCTGAGATTTTGGAAAACGCTGTTACCAAATCTGAGTGATGAACCAACTCAGTTGGTTCCATTCTGAGGAATTCTAAACGACTATTCACACTCAACCTTCAGTTGTTCGCAATCCTAAATTCATCATCATCATCTTCTAGAAGAAAGCGATACCTTACTCATGATCTCACCCTCACAAATTCTCAAAATTCTATTTTTATAGGTTTTTATATAATCCTGTTTCAATTTTTTATCCGACCAAACAATATTCTGAGTATTATTGGTAGGTGAAGTGGTAAACAGGGTGTTTCACCAAAAGGTTGCACCCCCCTTCATTTCCCCAAAATTCAGCGTAATAAATTGGGACCATCGCTATTCTTCATGGTTTTTTGTAAGGAATCCAGGAAAAATACTTTCGCGCAAAATACTTGCATGCAGGTGCGCAGTTGACACCAACTTCATTTATTCAAATGGACCCCCCCCCCTTTATCACAAATTCGTCAAATTTCATGACAAATTCATACCCGAACCAAATTTTTTTATTGCGCGCAACCTGACTTTTTGAACGTTCTAAGTTGCGCAACTCCACAATGGGGAATTTGCCTCAATTTTAGATTCCGGAATTTCTACTCAAATCCTATAATAGAGCCCTAAAATAACGTTCAACGCCAGGAATAACCGAAGGAAAAAAATTACCGTACAAAAAATAGGTTTTGGAGGACCCTTAGTGTGGCACATGTTTTTCCATCATTTTTTGAATCTGAATCACAGGGTGTCATCCGTTTTTAAATTTGACTGGTATTTTTCTATTTTGCGCGAAAGTATTTTTCCTGAATTCCTCACAAAAAACCATGAAGAATAGTGTTGGTCCCAATTTTGTACGCTGTATTTTGGGGAAATGAAGGGGGGTGCAACCTTTTCGTGAAACACCTTGTATATGCAGTTTGATGCATAGTTTTACTATCAAATTGCAATTATAATTAAATTGTTGGCAAACTTCTTATAAACTCATGAACACAATTGGCATTTTAGAAATAGCATATGACTAAAAATGATGATATTTTAGGCCTATCTTTTGTTATAAGTTTTTCTCTGAGTCCCAAAATTTTCTGAGTTCACGTATGGTATTACACCTAATTAATAAATACTTACATTTTGAAATATAATAAATGACAATAAACTCGGGAAAGTTATTATATTTTTTTTAAATGCACAGGGGTTAGAATGAGTTTTAAATGTGTTATTGCCTGAACACATTTTTAGATCAGTTTTCTTTCACTATTAATCAAGTGAAATATCAAATGAAATTATGATCAAGTGAACTACCAACATCATTCGTGATTATATTCGGACCTCAAAATTCAACATGTGTTAGGCAATGTTTATCATATTAAAATTACTTTTTGCATGGGGGAACTATACTGCCGTCCAAAGTAGAAAAGCAGTTTTTCCAGAAAACCAGTTTTGAGAAAATCAAGGTTTTACATTTTGTTCCATAAAAACCTCAAATTTGATCAAAAATATGATTTTCTTTTTGCAAAATATCTACGCACTCTTTATTTATTTTATTTTATTAATTTCACGCGCGAAATACTGGAAATTATATTTTAAATTCACCGAACTGTTTTTCTCCATTGTGTTTTATCGGAATCGCCGTGAGGGTTCCTACAGTAATGGCGTGAAACTGCTTTTTACCCTTGCAACATTCACAAAATGTTTTTTTCCGTTGTTCAACCCTCAGTTTACAGACAACAGTTTCTTGCTTACTGTTTTCTTCCTTTGCATGTTATAATTGCTGTTGTTTAGCTTTGTATGGATCAAAAAGTTGTCTTGCCAGGTCAAGGTAAAAACGCTGCAAATTATTACACAACGGTTTATTATTTTTATATAGATCACTCGTCTACAAAATCACCAACCATCCAATATGAGGAAAAAAAAATCGAAAAAAATCAAAAAAAAATTTTTTAAATCAAAATCACCAACCATCGATTGCATTTTGGTCAGCTAAAATTTGAACGGAGATTAGGCCTCTTTTGCGATTCACACTCGTGTTTTGATTTATATATATATATATTTCAATATAAACCCTTAAATTTTCGTAGTGAGCGAACAGTTTGTCCTACAGAGCTCCGCGTGGTCTCAAAAAATTTTAAAAATTCCATAGAATCTTAAATTGAAGAAAAAACAATACCTTTATATCGAAATTTTTTGAGTTAGGGCGTTTTCAAATTTTCAAAATTGATTTTGGAACCCTTAGGAGTGACCTACATCAACCAAAAGCTTCGGGGCACAACTAGACCCCAAATGGAGCCTACATACCAAATTTCATCAAAATCGGTCAATGCTAAGTGGCAAAAGTGCCGCGTACGGCGTACGGCGGACGGCGGACGGACGGCCAAATTTTTATTCGATTTTTGGATTCTACGTACCTTGAAACGTAAACCATCAAATTTTGAGGGGGTGTTAAAATTTTTTTTTTCTTGGTCGATTCCAAAGGTTCATTATTGAAAATAATAAACCAAAAGGAAGCTTTTGTATTGATACCTTAAGTTAAATCACCAGTCGTTAGATAATTACCTGCTAGTTCCAAACATAAATGCGAGCTGCAATCTCGATTCAATTACAAATTAATAGAAGGGTAAAAGTTAATAAAATAGATACTCAGAAAGACGATGTTTATGGATGGAAAACAGTTAGTTGAGATCTTTATTTTTAGTTCTTTAACTTTATTAAAGAAGAAAATAATAATATTAGTCGGTATGAAAAATACAAATTTTTTAGGAGTTACGAAGTCGTTATATTTCATTCTTAATATTCCTCCTGGCACTCGGGTGAATCAGGACAACTAGACAGACCTGCCGTATTGAAAATGGACCAGATACTATAAGACATGTGTCCATCCAAAACGAATGAATAGTACCTATCCAATCTCAGTGTTGGTCCAAAGTCTAGATTTCATGTTCACCGATTCCTGCCTCACTATCTAAAAATTCAAGTTAGAATGAATAATAGGTTGGTGATTGATTATAATGTTGGGATAGATCCAATGACTCTCTTGACAGCCCCTCAAAACCAACCAAAAGATACCAACAAAAAGATAAAGAATACCAACGAAAAATACCAACAAAAAGATACCAACAACATAGTTTTTTACTTTTCTGACATATTCCAGTTCCAAAAAATCTTTAACCTTGATAGTTACGTAAAACTATTGTGAGAATCGATTCAGATACTTTTGTCATTACGACCACCCCTCCCAAATAGGTATCTAGGTACCTAAAGAGGTTGGTGATGCTGAGATGAGTGCAATAGGCAGGGCAACTCTGTGGAGATAGTAGTTCAGTAATATTGGATCAATTTTGTGGTTTTTGAGGGCCTGTCACGAGTGGGTTTGGATCTCACATTTTAGTTACTCGTAACAATTACGAGTAATTAATACTCGTATACACCTGCCTCACTGATGAACTCGGTTTTGCTCCTACATGCATCTTCGTTAGGCAAATTCTCCGCTTGCTCTTCCAACCTAAAAAACAGTTTCTTCTTCGCTTTCTCTTTGAAATTCCTGGATCATATCGATAATTTCCATGTCATAACCTAAACAAATCATGATTGAAATGAGTTCCACAACCAAGCGGACATTGATTTTCTCACCAAGAACCTTCAACATTAGATGCAAACTAACAACAAGTGGTAGGCATTTAGCTACTACTTCATACAAGTGATGCAGATACTGTTTATGATATAGAAATTTATTCCATCAAACGTAGGTACACGATTTACTTACCTGGGTCCTTGATTGGGAAAATCTCTGAGGCGAACTCAATACTGATTCTCAACAACGCGCCGTCCCCAGGTGTCAACCTCCGTCGGAAGCGAATTCTCTCGCTTCGATGAACAAATTTTCATCACTTTTAGTTTTTTTGCACGCATCGACCATTTTTGAACATCGAAACATGTTTTGAAAACTATATTTTCGCTTTTAAATATTGAAAAACCAACTAAAACGAGGAGAAAACGACGAAAGCTGAAAAATTTGACGTTTCAAAATGTTCACGAGATGCAACGGAAGAAGACAGTTTTTCGGGCCAGACGTGCAAACTGCAAGCGAAATTTGCCGAATCTAGGATCAATCCAACGGTGAAAAGCAGTGCTTCGAGCGCTGTTTTCCTAAGAGGCAGCTGATACAACGGGAAAAAACAGTCTGCTCGCCAAACTGTTGTATTTCACTTCAGATTGGCCTACCCAAAGCAACGGAAAAACACCGCTTGTCCTTATTACTGTTTTTTTGGATTGCACGAGGCGAAACTGTCTTTTACCCATGTTCCACCCTTTATTATTAGAAAACAGTCTACCTATTATTGCTAATAACTTTTTTGATTTTCATAGAAAACTGTTTTTAACGATTGCAAAAGGTAGAGATTGAGCTAACGAATCCAACGATACCAAAAAGTCAAAATGTGAAAAAGTCGAGTTACTGCTTTTCTCCTTTGGACGGCAGTATAGGTACATATATTTTTGTAGAGTTAAATAAACCTCTATTGAAGTTCCACTGCAGTGCTCTGTAATAACCTAAAGTAGTTTCAATGTGAGGTAGGTACTCATTTTTAAAGTATATTTTGGCAAGAATTGAAGAAGAAAGTAAAAGAAATCTTGCGATTCGCAAAACCAAAGCATGTAATAACTGCTATCAGTGTGTAACCTACCTAAAGGTTGCATCTTGCGGTGGCAGGAACCCGACCGCGGGAGGCGACCGTGTGAAGAGCGCTTCAAACGGGCGGGCTTCACGAACGCGCGGCCCCGCGACAACTTCGGGAAACTTCGTACCTTTCCGGTCATCATCGGACCTCGTTATTTCCACGGACGGTGCCTCCCACGGTGCGCCCGTGTGAAGCAAAAACTCTCTTATATCAAATTACGATGAAAACTAAGGATTTTATGGCTAGAAACACAAAACCCGAATTTTCTCAAATTGTCTCATTCCGAAGTTACTGCCTTTCTCCGTTGGACGGCAGATCTAGCAATATTACATATCATTATTACACTCCTTGAGAGCCCGTTTACAGTAAAACGCAGCCCCTTCTCATAACAGTATCTTCAACACTGAGTTATAACTGCACTTTAACAGCACTAACTAAGTCCAGTGGTTTTTTTCGCTTGAGTCGCCGGAGTTCATCTTCGTTGTCCAAAACTTAGAGCATTTCCAGGTTCTCATGATTGTGGAGGCGTTGTTCGTGCCTCCTTGAGTACCTTGCGATAATTTCGTGGACTGTTTCCATCCCCAAGTCTCGATGAATATCATCGTTCCTCATGTACCAAGGTGCACGCACTATACTTCTCAGTATTTTATTTTGGGAGGTTTGGATTTTGTTTGATTTTTTGGCACAGCCCCATAACTGAATTCCATAGGTCCAGATAGGGCGAAGGATCTGCTTATAAATTAGCAGTTTATTGTGGAGAGAGAGACGAGAATTGCTTCCCATCAACCAATACATCTTTCTGAATTTGATTTTAATTTCCTCTTTTTTCTTTTCTATATGTTTTTTCCAGTTTAATTTGGAGTCGAGGGTCATACCCAAATATTTAACTGCATCGGTATGGGGTATTTTATTTGAATTGATCTCAACATCTATGACTGGAATTTTTCGGTTAGTGAAGTTGATGTGAACTGATTTTGATTCGTTCAACTTTATTCTCCACATATTGGTCCACTTAGAGACCTCAGTGATTGACTTCTGTAGATTACTAGTTGCAGCTTCGATATCATCATCAACGGAGAGGATAGCCGTATCATCTGCAAAGGTGGCAACAGTTGTACCTTCTCGTTGGGGTAAGTCCCTTGTGTACAGTAGATAAAGGACTGGCCCTAAGACACTCCCTTGCGGGACCCCAGCTTTTATTGGCTTCAAGCCAGAGTATTGGTCATCTTGCTTCACCCTGAAATGTCTGTTTTCAAGTGTAAGCTTGGGCTTCACTGTTGAATTGAAGATTCTCGAGTAAGCCCTTTTGAAACCGACCCAAATATAGGTTGAGAGGCTATATTTACACAAGTGATAGGTAATTGAATTTACTATTATAAAAATGATAAAACTGAGATAATTACCTGGTTGACAGCTGTAGCGGTTCGGAGGTAGCTGAAGGCTCTTAAAAATCAAAATAATACCTGAAGGGTCTAATGCTGATATCTGGTTAAATATGTTATTGGTCTGAAGGACTGAGATTAACTTCCTGAAGGGAACTATAAGTGCACGAAAAGTGGAACTGTGCACGGTGAACGGCGCACGCACTAAAAGGGTGCGTCGCACTAAAATGATGTGATTTGCACTAAAATAGTGTGATCGCACGAAAAGGGTGCGGTCACACGTAAAACCTGTCTGTTACGGAATTTAAGGTAGTTGAATAAGAAATGCAGTTGTACAAGCTAATAGGAACGTTTTAATGTAATTAAATGGCAATTTGACTCTACTTTAAGATTTCGTTAGCAAAATACAAATTATGAACAATAAATGGTTTTACATGAAATTCGTGCGTTTCTTTCAATCTCCTTCTTATAACGACTTTATAATTGACTCGAGTGATGACTTTACTAAATTTACACAATTTGATGCTTTACTCGACTGACTGACTGAAATTCTAAACTGTTCATTTACTTGACTCGACTCGTTAATTTCTACACAGTTTGCAAACAATTACATTGGCCAATGTATAGATTAGTTTTTACACTCACAGCGGTGGGGCCCGAAGGAAATCCAAAGGTGGTGTGATGAGAAGATCTCGGGGGGGGTTGGTCCAAACGGTTTTTCCACACAGTTTTCCGTTGGAGGAAGGGGGTTGGCTCGAATACTCAGACTCGTGGGCAACAGGGCTATCTCGGCGGAGTGGTATCGAGGGGAATCCAAACACTACTTGCATTAAGGGGTTCGATAAATGTATCTAGCTTTATGCAGAGGAGCGCGGATTTAAGCTTCAAAGATGGGGACGTAATGGCCGCTCCACGCGGTGACTAGTTCATTTGATTCCGGAGGCCCCCACCCTCCGTCGGTGACTTGTGATTGGCGGTTGGTGACGTCAATCCGACGTGAGCGCTTCTGGTGGTGGGCACCTAAGGTGGTGGTGGCGCCCTGGAGCGGGGACGTTACAAGCCCGCTCCATCCTGCTGGTCCTAGAGGCGGGAAGGGAGCGATGGTGGTGGTTGCTCAGCCTCATCACTGCTGGGTTAAAACAGTGAGCGGTGGCTCACACAAGGTAGGATTTTAGCAGTAAGTAGTACTGTTTTGGGAGATCTCTGTGCAGTTTGTACTCCAATCCCTCGTGCCAAACCTTGTCAAAGGCCTGTGCCACATCCAAGAAGATACTAGCACATATTTTCTTACCTTCGAGGGCCTTTTCTATTATGTTAGTGATTCGATGGACTTGATCTATAGTTGAATGTTTTTTTCTGAATCCGAATTGGTGATTTGGAATTAAATTTCTATCTTCTATCAATGGTTTGAGACGTTTAAGAAGCAATTTTTCAAATAGTTTTGACATAACATTGAGGAGGGATATTGGTGGATACCCCGTCTTCTCGTTTGGTGACTTTCCTGGTTTGGAGATCATGATGACTTCAGCAACTTTCCATTGGGAAGGTACGTGTTTCAGTCTAAATGTAGCATTGATAATGTGAAGCAATTTCATCACTGCTTTATCGGGGAGCTCTTTCACTGCACGACCTGATATCAGGTCGTAGCCGGGCGTTTTTTTTTTTTTGCATTAATGTTGCTTTCATCTTTAAGTTCAGTAATGCATGAAACAATCCGATCGAGTCAGCTCACGTTGTCTGGTATTCTAGCGAGGAAGCTACTCAACTCGTTATTTTACACTGTAGCCGCAACTTGTCAACCGCCAACAAATCAGGCTAATTGAATGCGGGAAATTGTATTCCTGGCATCTTCTCAAATCGAGCGACACTCAGAATTAATGCCCCCCCCCCCCCCCCCCCCCCGGTAGGCCTGGGGAGGTGGTTCTGTGATGCGGCTCGACTGTGTTTGAATGAGAACAGTCAAGGGTAATTAGGAACCTGATGATAACCAGCAAAAGAACTTGGAGTCGTCAACATGTGGAACATCTTACCGGTTTTGATGGCATCTCTCGTGCTTCCATCTTCATCAGCTGATGCAAGTTCGTGTTTTTTGTACTTCAAGTATCAAAGTTGTGTTATGGAGGTTTTTTTAGTTCGTCAAACCACCTAGCGAGCAGTAATGCCATTTCTTGTTCAGTGGTTCCAGTAGTGGGAGCCAGAGCTTTTGGCTTACATAAAATAATGTTTTAAATCTGTATTTTGCTACCGAAGTAGCGGATGCTTTGTTGTTTACTTTTCAAGGTTGAAAAAAAAGTTCACCAAAATCTAAATTTCCATTCACGTTTTACGTTTCAGACCTTCCTGAACAATTTTGATTCCGTGTCTGTCTGTCATGAAATCCTTGCCACAGCCATAACTTCTACAATTCTTATCAGATTTCGATTAAATTTTCTAGGATTGTGCGGGTTGGCGTGTAGACGGTCCCCTATGAAAATCAATGCCCCCAAACTGATAGTAGCCGCTGCACTTGCTCAAACTTATATAACTCCTTTCAACAGCCATAACTTCCACATTTTATAGAAGTGCAAGAGGTTAGTGGAAGGTACTTAGAGATTGATGTTTTGAGATCAACTACTATGCATCGGCTCATCTATACAATCGGGTTATGGATACGAGGAAGCTATGTGCCACACCCACTAGGCAGACTTTTTCCATTATTTTGATTTCAACTTCTTAAATAGAATGTACGAGAACATTATGTTTTGCCCTCCGAAGAAGAAAAACCCTCTTGATTTCGTGTACCTTATTTCTGTTGATATTCATTAATTCATTCATTAATTTTCATCTATAATTGTGTTAATATTTCTTCACGTATCTTAGCTTTTCAACAATACAAGAACTATTCTTTTACAAGAATTACCCTGATTTTAATCAAATTTGGATGTTGTTTGAGCATTTTCTTCAAGATTCCTTTGAAATGTATCTCAATTGGTCCCACAAACACTCCTGATGATGCTCATGCGCATTTCGAGTAGGTATTTGTTGTTGGAGCCGAGACCCTAAAACTGCCCTACCTAACGAAATTTAATTCCCGAATTATTCGAAATATAATGTTTACATTTTAGCCAATACTGAAAACTTGAAATTCGTTGTCAGAGGCGAAGTGAAACCACCTATTTCACAAATACGTAATGAGTTATGTTTTTGGGCGTATTAAGTTGTATGTTAACAATAACTGACTTCTCTGATGCGATAACACTTACTTGAAAGATATCACTTACCACACTACATTCTTCATAATATGATTATTATCATTGAATATAGGTGTGAAGGCTCTTGAGGTTCAGTCAAGAGCCTTCACACCTATATTCAGTATCAAGCAGTCGAAAAATTAGAACCATTATTATTATTATTATCATATGAGAAAATAATATTATTCTCCAAAAATATTATTCAATATTCAATATTATTATCAATTATTATATATCAATTATTATTATAATATATTATCAATTATTATTTTATTATTATTATTCAATTCAATATTGTTATTATTAATATTATTCTCTCTAATATTATTATTCTCTATTTAATATTATTCTCTGGTGAGGAGAATACTCCTCACCATGGACCTTCAAATGACAAGAATTTCCTCTAAGAAATGGCGTCCTTTCTTGTCCACGTTGGGGATGTTGAACATTGTACGTTTCCATCATGAAGGGATGTAGGTAAACATTAAAAAGGTATTAGTGAACTTACAACCTAGCGGCACTTCGCCAAACTAGTGAATAATGAGGAATTTCACCGATTTCTGTTAGCATTTTTCCTGAATAGTTAATGGTGTGGGATAGATGAAAATCGGGCTGATTTCGGAAAATAAGTCTCCTGTTATTTTTGGGAGACAGTCAAAATTTTTAATTTCAAAACTAACCGGGAAAACAGACGTGCAGCGGGAACGCTCGCTGATTGGGCTGTTCGGATAGCCGTCTCCTCCCAGTGTTGCCCATTGGGACAACGAAATCGTGTTTTCTAAGAGAAAAGTTATCAAACAAAAACAGAGGAAACCTAATTTTCCCTATATCGCTTTTTCTATTTTTTTCTTCAGTTTTTCGATTTCGAACTTTACTGTTTCATGAAATTTTGCATCTGGGGACTAAGGATTTCTCGATCTCAGCGCTTCAAGCGGCCATAAATGAACTATTCCAGCATGACGTCATTTTCCCTGGTTTTTTTAAACATTCGTATTTTCTACACTGTTTTGTTTATTCGTAAATTAGGAAGTTCGGGCTGGAAGTTTGCCTTAGGGGGTTTTTAGAGGTGCTGAATCCGATTTTGGGGTCAAAAATAGGAAATATCGACATCGTTAAATTCCTCATTAGGCTTTGCGCGTTACCAATATAGAAACGGCATGTCATGCTTATGTCTCGTCCTTGACCCTTGGTGTGTATAGAGCGTCTGATAGACACGAATGAAATTTCAGCGAAGTATGTTGACATAAGTGAGCATCTAGAATATTTCAGGCGCTCAGTACCAGGCCTCCCACTGTAGAAGATTACTTTGATCCGTAGTTTCTGAAAACCATTGGGTCCTTTAGACACTTTACGCACAGACAACCAAAAAATGTACGTTTTCGGTCATAATATTGTGTACCTACTCTGACCAGTCCTCTATTTCAAACCGATTTGCGATATACTTTCTTGTTCAGATGACTTCCGAGTTCCGCATTATTTCGCAAGAGTATCGAAATTACCAAGGGGAGGGAGCGAGTGGGGTATAATATTCACAAAATGTACGATTTTTCAATATTCCGGTTCCTATGAAGCTTACTAATTGTACCCAAGCTTTGAAAGAGAGCTCTGGATTTTTATGAATTAAATATTCTTTTTGCCACCATGGAACCAATTAGTGGTGCGAGGACACCAGAAACCGCATGTTTCGTGGGTTTTTGTGTGTTTCACCTTGAACATGGATGTGAACTTCTGCGGCCAACTACCAAAACTAACGGATGAAAGTAACGACGTATTACAGCTTTGGTGCCAGACTAGCCCCGTTGATGATGATGGAGGAGAGGGGGAGGGGATGAATTCCAATTCGCATGTTGCCTACCGTAGATCATAGTTTTTGAAATACTCTTCAAATTAGACTTCCATAAGTCTATTTACTTTTAACAGTTAAAAGTAAATACATTTTTCGTCAAATCAACATTTTATTAGTTACTAATAAAATGTTGATTTGACGAAAAATATATTAATTAACACCTCATGTGTCTCAAAAAACGACATTCCAGTTGCTGCGTGTCTGTCAGACACTTTATACACTGGTATTCAGTTAGAGGGTTTATACTCACCAGGGGTTGAACGTTCGTGTAAAACATTTTCTCGAAAATATGAAGTATTTAAAACTGTGGTCTCGCGTAACTTTTACTTTACCCACTGGGGACTTTAACTTCAACAGGAGATTCACTCATGAATGGACAGATTGGCTCGCTAAGGGTCGGTAAAACATGTTTAAACATCTCACATTTTGCATCTCTTTTTTAGATTCAACAGTCGAGAAAATTTGCTACGATGAAATTGGGTGCCTCAGCATCAGAAGCCCTTGGGATGGCTTGTGGGGCTGCGTACCTCAGCCGCCTTCTTACATGGGTGTTCACTTTTACCATCGGAGCAGGTACTTTGTCTATTTAGTGCTTCATCATTATTTAGTGAGTTTTAATTTGAGTTATCCACCCCAAATTATTGTATTAATTTGTATTATTTTGCATTATTTGTATTATTTTGGGTACGTTCTAACCAGAGGTGTTAGCCTAAAGGGGGTAGGACGGCCCTCCAGTGTGATTCTCAGATAGATGGTGCTGTCGTCGCATTGAAAGTCCAGATTTTTCCAGTATTTATTAGCTTCTAGTAGAACTTTTTTCTATTGGAAAACGAATGTATTCAGAATGAGTAAAAAAAGGCTCGAATCATTAAGTTCGGCTGGCTTGCATAATCAATGTTAATTTGTAAACTTGTGATTAAAAGAATAAGCACGCACGCATTGAATCCGATTGAATACTTTATTTTCTTCTTCTGTAACGAACACATCTTGAGATCGAAACAACCAGGAGAGTCTGGACCCCAGAAAGTATTGTCGGGTTTCAGCGCTACCTACCGCCACTTCAGCGAACTATTATCCTTTTTCAGCTCGATGTGAGCGTGGTCAAGCGGCATTTCTGAAAAGTAGGCTTACCTCGATTTTACCACTCTCTAATTTCTAAGTTTGGCGGCTTTGCTTCCCTGCCTATTTAAATTGCGAGGAAAAGGAACAGGAGAGTCTAGCCCCCAGAAAGTGTTGTCGGGTTTCAGCACTACCTACCGCCACTTCAACAAACTACCATTTCTGAAATCTTATCAGGTGATCACGCTCGCAACCGCATTACTATCGCTCCTCTAACTTGCAGTTAGTTATCCTAAGATAACAATGTAGCAGGCAGTATTCTCTACTGTAATAATGCATTCTGCTTGATTCGTTGCACCGAAACACAAAAATGCAATAACAAGTTCCTATTCCTCGCAATTTAAAAAGGCAGGGAAGTAAAGCCGCCAAACTTAGAAATTAGAGAGTGGTAAATTCGAGGTAAGTCTACTTTTCAGAAATGCCGCTTGACCACGCTCACATCGAGCTGAAAAGGATGTAGTTCGCTGAAGTGGCGGTAGGTAGCGCTGAAACACGACAACACTTTCTGGGGGCTAGACTCTCCTGAAACAACCTGTCCCTGGATACTCATAATTCCTACATGGATCATGGATTCTACAGTTAATGATCGAAGCATGATAGCTTTCTAAAAATTTGCATTGCAAAGTTTTTTGAACAAGAGGAGTTTCACCGATTTCTGTTTGCATTTTTCCTGAATAGTTAATGGTGCGGGATAGATGAAAATCGGGCTGATTTCGGAAAATAAGTCTCCTGTTATAAACTATCCATCCCAAGGCCGCCTTAAAGCAACCGTTTTGGAATGGCAGACTTGAATTTTCTATCTCAGAATGGACAAGATTTCCATAATTTGTCGTCAAATCGTATCCCTAAATGAAGTGCCATTTTCGGCCTCGGCTCCAGGACTATTTATTTTTAAAAAAAATCGGGTATACACGGTTCTGCAGGTATACTATCGATATGGAGAAAAAAACACAGAAAAACAATGTTTTTTAAAGTTGTAGCTACCAGTTTTTGTCAAATTTGGAAGGTAGTTGGAGGTTTGATTCTGATCACTGCGTTCTGCTTTGCCAAGAAGCTGTACCACCCACCAGACTTGGCAGACTTTTTAATTTATAGAAATTTGGAATCTGCTCAAAATTCCCCATCGAAGAATTTTGTTTTCGCGTATTAAGTTTTAAAAAAGTTACCTATCTGAAACTTCGTGGACTAGACGTAATGACCCAGCAATGGGCCACGCCCCTCAGGCACCAACAATCAGAGAAACTCCATGCCAACCTCCATACAAGCAACAGCATCATAACAAACCTCTGTCCGCCATAAGCACACACACACACACTTCGAGCGCCACCATCGCCTCCTCCCCATCGTTGACCAAGATGGCCGAGGGGATAAATAGGGGTGCCCCCACCACCGGCGCCTCAGTTTCCAAGTCACGCGTCTCGAACCTAGCTTGTGAACTCATCCCCCATAACTGTAACGAAGACAGTACGAACTGAGAACCCACTTGTGCTCCTTCGCGAACGTCAAGTAAAAGTCGAACTGTCTACCCCGCCAGTCAGTGATCGGCGAGTTATTGTTAGCCAAGGCCCAATCTCCCGGACTCTGCAGCCTTCTCCATTTTTGCCGATACGGTCTTCTGGTACGCCGAACGACCCCCGAACCGAGGCAAGAACGCCCCGCTTCCAGGCACCCCCTACATACAAGCCTTCTAGAAACGAGGCCCTGGATACAAACCTGCTACGGAGATCATACTACGATCCAAGCTCGGCAAGGGTGAGCCCATTCCCTCATAGTTTCCTAGTAAGCGCTTACTATTCACTCAAAATCTGGCACAATCCCCCGTAATCATATAAATACCCTGTAAAGCTAGTAAAGTAAAAGCAAAGTAAAGCAAACTCGTAAATATTGTAAAACGCATAAACAATTGTATATTTTGTATTATGTTGAAACTTATAAGCATACATATAAAAAATAATCAAGCTTATTTGGTCCAAGTCAAGTGAACTTAAACATAGTCAAATTTGAGTCATTGTTGAGTCGTATAAACGAAGTGTGCATAATAACAAGTATTTTTGTCGGACTGACATAGCATTAATAATAATACCATTTTCATTGTATGGTGAAGTAAATAATTCTTGAAGTACTATCTTTTGTAATTGCAATAACTCCTTCAGAGTGAAACGTAAATATTCCGCTTCACGGTAAAGATATTTTTATTTTCTTGAATAAAAACCCTACGTGTTTCTTAAACTTGAGTAGGTACTTATTTCAACAGATCTACCTTCAGCTCCCTCAAGGTAACTTGCAGGTAAGAAGGGTTAATAATCCCTGATCTTTTATGACCAGGGTGGTGGCAGCGACCGCCTAGGAATTTTACCAGAAAAGGGTAGAGTTGGTGACCTCACGGGCCTTCTGCCCTAAGTCCCTTATCTACCTGAATCCCTAGGTATACACAGCAAATGATAATCATAACCAAACTAGGAAGCTAGGGTTGGAGACAAATAACACGTAACGTAAAACAACAATTTATTATAAACATAATTACAAACACACGCATAATTATAATTCCAGTATCAGCCTTGCGCACTACCCTAATCTCTTGTAATGAAATTTGGTAACTTGTTCTTTGGAAGCCCAAGTCTTCACGTAAAATAATAACAGAAACCTTCTTGTGTGTAAAAACGTAAAACTTGGTAATAGTAATTTTTCTTCCTAACACACCTATTAGGAAAATCCAATCAACAATTCGAATATAATAAATTTGTTGTCGACGACGAAAATCACGTCCGTACGTTGGTGAATAGTCGTCAGGAATAAATAAATACGTTAAATAAACCCCAATCAAAATTTATAAATATATAAACCCATTTCTTTTCCATCACATAGTTATCTAGCATGTTCGTTTATTTCGTAAGGAACCATCCGGATAGGACGGAAGTGAATTCTGAAGAGATGCTCTTGTCTGGAGACGACTACGTGCGTCGATGGGCTGCTGAGACCAGGCGCGGCTGCACAGTTATTTTCCACGGCTTCGCCAGCTCCAGCGCTGCCTCCTGGATCGCCGATTTGGAGGAAGCTCTCTTCACGATGGTTCGTTTTCGTTGCTGTTGCGAACAATTAACACGAAATAACTGAGTGAACACGTTAAAGTCTCGTTTTAGTTTCGTGTTTTTTATTCGTTTTAGTTGCAATATAAAGTTCGAGTATTTTTTCAATGCCGAGGAAGTATTAATCAGTAAAATTTTAAACTACAGAGGTTTTTTTGTTTGTTTTTAAAATTTTTTTTATCTGGGTATTTGTTAAATGTTTTACTTCCAAATTAGTGCTATCGGTTTCGCACTAGGTAGCATGGAAACTTGTCGCTATTTTTATACAAATATCGATATCTTCAAATTTGAATTTACTTGGTAAAACGCTGCAAATCATTGCCCAAAGGTTTATTATTTTCTGTATAGATCACCCTTCTGTACAGATCCCTCCCTACCAACCGTAGGTACCTACTACCTACTAGGGCTTACTAGTTTGAAATTTATGATTTCAAAAAATAACCGGGAAAATGGACCTCTTCAACGTGAAGCGGGAACCCTCGCTGATTGGGCTGTTGGCGGATGGCCGTCTCCTCCCAGTGTTGCCCGATGGTACGACGAAATCGTGTTATCCAAGAGAAAAGTTATCAAACAAAAAGAGGGGAAACCTAATTTTCCCCATCTTGCTTTTTCTATTTTTCTCTTCAGTTTTTCGATTTCGAACTTAACTGGTTTTGTGAAATGTTGCCTCTGAGGACTATACGAACAGAGATTTTTCGATCTCAGCGCTTCAAGCGGCCGCAAATGAACTATTCCAGGATGACGTCATCCTCCCGGGTTTTTTAAATGTTAATATTTTCTACACTGTTTTGTTTATTCGTAAATTAGGAAGTATGGGCTGAAAGTTTGACGTAGTGGGTTTTTCGAGGTGCTGAATCCAATTTTGGGGTCAAAAATAGGATATTCCGATGTGGTGAAATTCCTCATTGGTAAAAAAAACGATACGTTTATTTCGAGTTTTCGAGCTAGGACACTCTTGAGCATTTCAACCCTCAATTTTCACCCCTTAGAAGTGACCGACATCAACCAAAAGCTTCGCGGCACAACTAGACCCCAAATAGAGCCTATTTACCAAATTTGAACCAAATCGGTCCTGTGTTGCTAAGAAAAGTGCGGCGTATGGCAGACGGACGGAAAATTTTTTATTGGATTTTCGGATTCTACGTACCTTGAAACGTAAAACATCAAATTTTGAGGGGCGGGGGGGGGGGTTAAATTTTTTTTTTCTTGCTCGATTCCAAAGGCTTATTATTGAAAATAATATACCAAAAACGGGAGTTTCAATGACATAATATGGGAATAACACTGGTACATCTCCAAAAGTGTTATATACCAGCTGATGAAGCTTGACGAGCTCTACATGGGGGCGATAGTGGATCAACGGTAGTTGAAATGGACGCCGCTAGGGAGCAGATGAACCGTTGTGGTTCTGAACGTCATAGCCAGCGTGAGGTTGGTAAGAACAGTGGTTTATGTAAGTCTTGTACTGAAGGTCACTGAGTAGCGCATTTTCGGAGATGTACCAGTGTTCTTCCAAGCGTGTTGAAGTCAAAACCGTGTGAAAATCTTAAAATTTAAAAAAAAATGGAAAAACGGGGTAAACATTGTTATGAGACATTTTTTGTTGGAAATACACCTAGATTTTTGCCCAGCTTTAGTGTGAACACCCTTGATATTCTCGCCTCCAGATGTCAGCTACCTGAGAGGCTCGTTTTTCTTGAATGCCAAAAATCCTAGTTATTCCTTCGTCTCACGTTCACAACATGATTTTAGTGGGGATACGAATCTGTGCGTACAGGGCTCTTCTAAGGGGGGTACTTAACGACTGTATTGACCAATGACAAACCCTTGTCTGCTGATGGGTGATCTATACAGGAAACGCTGCAAATTATTACACAATGGTTTATTATTTTTATATAGATCACTCGTCTGCAAAGCCACCAACCGTCCAACATGAAGAAAAAACATCGATCGCATTTCGGTCAGCTAAAATTTGAACGGAGATTAGGCCTCTTTTGCGATTCACACCCGTGTTTCTGATTTATCGTACGTAAAACACTTAAATTCTCGTAGGGAGCTAACGGTTTATCCTACAGAGCTCCGCGTGGTCTCAAAACATTCTAAAAATTCTATAGTATCTTAAATTGAAGGAAAAAAGTACCTTTATATCCAAATTTTTTGAGTTGGGGCGTTTTCAAATTTTCAAAATTCATTTTGGAACCCTTAGAAGTGACCTACATCAACCAAAATCTTCGGGGCACAACTAGACCCCAAATGGAGCCGACATACCAAATTTCATCAAAATCGGTCAATGCTAAGTGGCAAAAGTGCCGCGTACGGCGGACGGACGGCCAAATTTTTATTCGATTTTTGGATTCTACGTACCTTGAAACGTAAACCATCAAATTTTGAGGGGGTGTCAAAAATTTTTTTTCTTGGTCGATTCCAAAGGTTTATTATTGAAAATAATAAACCAAAAACAAACCGTTGTGTATTAATTTGCAGTGTTCCAAAAATTATTTTCCCCGTCTCCCAGAAGTCAATTTGGTGATCAAACCCAAAGATTTGTCCAAATCGGAGAACGTAGTTACGAGCCTAGATGGGTTGAATAATTTACTTTCGTGTAGGAATAGTTTCCATCAAGAGAAACATACTAATTTACTGGTGTTTAAGGATGATTTGGACGTTTTCACTGTGGACTGGTCCCAAGGAGCGGCCGGCCCGAACTACTTCCAAGCAGTAGCCAACACCAGAGTTGTGGCTGTACTCGTAGCAAGGTATCAGTCTGAGTTGTGAACATATATTAGGTACTGCGAAATTGAATTATGAAGCTTTTCATCCTTAATTTTCATTTTAACCCTTTTTTTATATTATTATTATTATATTGTTGTGTCAAAACTACGGAAGGCATGGGAGCTTCGTATGAGAAGCAGGTCAGACAAATCTGGTCCTTCAAGTTCGAAATTTCGGAGATCGGTGCGAGATATTGAAATGCTCTTTCCAACGTCCATTTCCAAGTTGAGAAAAATTGATTTTTTATTTGTGCTTAATATGAGTAATGAGAAACATTTTAATGCGATTTCCTTCATCATGTTCCAAAACCCTCGAATTGCAAAATTTTGATGGCAAACCATTATGTTGACCTTTTGTTTCCAAAGCCACTTCAAAAATTGTGAAAGAAAACCAAAATTGTCCGACTAGACATCCACTTACGTAATGTTAAATGAGTTGTCTGAGCGGTGCACTAGCGCTTCCAGTGGGGTTTGAGTTAACCTTAATTGGGCCATTGTGTCACCAGAGTCACCGAAAACATGTTGGTAAATTGCACAGCTGTCCCTGGGTGTCACTAGATTTAAATTTAAAATTAATTTACAATTTTAAAATTAATGGACAGATCTGAATTTTTCTAACCATTTTTTGGTACTTGAGTATTAAACGGAGGCCACCATTACAAAACGCGCCGCGGCACTTATAGAAGGTTAAATTGTTATAGATGTTGTAGCAGAACTATTCTAGTATTGTTGTGAGTCGAGCGTTATCAGATGAGTCATGTGTCTACTCACAGAATCCCCTCCAAGTAAGCCAAGGTCAGGGTCGTTGACTGGAGCGCGCGCCAACTCGTTGACCAACTGACGCTTTCAACTCCATCCTGACTGACATTGCTGCGTTCTGGGTTGCACAACGTCAGAACCAGGCATCGGATTAATTCTAAACTTCACCTGTAAATCTATTAAAGTGTGTTCTTTCCAATTATGTAGTTATTTTTGGTATCCGGTACGAAATATTTTTATAGGTTAGGTGGCCTCCGTTTAATACTCAAGTACCCATTTTTTATTAGTTATTAGAAGTCAAAACTCGGCGCTCCACGCCTCGCCAGGAGTTACCTCTAGTTACATAGTTTGGACGAAATTATTGAAACACAGAATGTGCTTTAGCTAGGAGAGTCAGGACGCCAGAAGGTATTGTTGGGTTTCAGCGCTACCTACCGCCACTTCAGCGAACTATTATTTTCAGCTCGATGTGAGCGTGGTCAAGCAGCATTTCTGAAAAGTAGGCTTACCTCGATTTTACCACCTCGGTTTTATCACTCTCTAATTTCTAAGTTTGGCGGCTTTGCTTCCCTGCCTATTTAAATTGCGAGGAAAAGGAAGTTGATATTGCATTTTTCTGTTGTTTTCAATTGTTGTGTTGTTCTTCTTTGCTACATTGTAATCTTGGGATAACTGCAAGTTAGAGGAGCGATGGTAATGCGGTCGCGAGCGTGATCACCAGATAAGATATCAGAAATGGTAGTTCGTTGAAGTGGCGGTAGGTAGCGCTGAAACCCGACAATACTTTCTGGGGGCTAGACTCTCCTGTTTCAGCTCACGCGCTTCACATAATTTCGCAACTTTCCTCCCACTAATTTTTTCTTTTTTTTTAAAGTATCAATTTTGTGACGCGCTTTTCATGCTGTCTGAAAACCCCTTTTGTGGATTGAGACAGAATTTCGATCGTTTTTTCCTGGTTTCTCTTTATTCTTCTATCTGGAGTACTGCTGCACCGTCCTCTAGACCCAGAGATCGGATAGTCTTCCTCGTGCCCCTCAGTCGAAGGGACATGGCTCTGATTATCGACACCTGGGTCCGGACCTTCACCCACCCTAACACGTGGGAGTAGGGCCTGCTCCATATTTCTGCCAGTCTGGAAGCCAGCCTCTTCAAGAACACCTCATATTCACGGTGAAGGGCGCTGTCACAGGAACAGAAGAGAGGTGCAAACGATCCTTGAAGATGTTCAGCTGCTCTGTCATACTTGGCGTGTTTTTGTCTGGCGGCTGTCTGTGCTGTGGAGTCCCACGTTTGGGAAAGGTACGAGGCAGCGTCAGCATTAATAATGCGTGTGTCGAAAAACGCCGGCTTCGCACTTTCCCAAACTCCTTGAACTTTGATATCGGCCACTAACATCGGGCTTCTCTCGTTGGACTCTAGCAGCACTGGTTCCAATGTAGCACCACCCCATGCAAGACCTCCCACTAAATTGTTTGTTGACGTGTAAGTTGGTGTTGGTGTAAGTGTAAGTTTGGTGACGTGTGTTAACAAACTCTTACCGTGAAAGTTGTTTACAGTTCTTTTAACTTAGAGGCATATCTTGGTTTCTTCCATAATTACAGTGGTTTTGGCAGTATGTAATTTTTGCATAAATTTAGGGCTTTCCAACGAACGGTGAACGATTTTTCTAGTGACACGAATGACGAAGATAAAGATCTGTAGCAACGACTTAGTTGTAAGTGGAAATCATTGCAAAATAGGCGGATTTGCTTCCCATTTCGTCCCAGATTTCGTTAGCTTTTTTGGCGAGTTAGTCCATGGAGCATCTAGGGAAATTGGTGGAACAGCCTGAGCGCTGCCTGGCGACGATTAAATGAACCTTCCAGAGCTCAAAACCTACGTTATCTCTTATCAGTCCACTGATGTGATGACAACTCGGTAATATCATTGACACATTTTATCGAGGATTTTAGCAGTTTTGCCTTGGTGACTTTCCGCAGACAGCAAAACACAACCACGGAAAAGCAAAACAATTTTTCGGAAACAATGTTTGTGTGAGATCGAGTCTAACGAGTTGTAAACATACGATGGAAGTTTGTTACGAAATTTATCGAAGTAGCTCTGTCCATAATCCGTAAACTCTCTAATATCCAATTTTCAAATTAGTTCGTTGACATCCGTGAAGCTCACTCCCACCTCATCATTTCGTTCTACGGAACCTGGCTTTAGGAATCGCCTACATCACATCAGGCGACTGATAAGAGCATGGTTTGAGCTCTATAAAGTTCATCTAATCGTCACTTGGCAGCGCTCAGGCTTTCCACCAATTTCTCTCCCTAGACTCTAAAACACATTCTGTGTTGAAATGATGTTTGGTATGATAAAAATGTTGAACAAAATAAAGATTTTGATGCTTCCAATAGCCCACAAATAATTCTGCAGTTTTGGTTATTCCCGTGACACTTTGGGGTATCAGTGGAGTTACTAAGATGTTTTCGGTGACACTGGTGACACCATGGTCCTCTTAGGGTTAACTGGGCTCCTTCCCAAGACTTTTCAGCTGGTACCTACGTAAATGTTTGTATTTAAAGTTCCTGATCTCGTTTTCCGTATACCTAAACCAATCGACCTAATTAATGTCTAATAATGTTCAGTTATGTTGTCATACGGAATATAGTGAGAATGTTTTGCCGAATGGAAGTGTTGGAATCAACAGCAATTGCGCTGCGTTTCAGAGCACTCTGAACTAGATATTTCTGTTCCTCTTACAGGTATTCATGCAGTGATGCCTCTTTTTATCAATATTACACACACTATTGAACGATTTTCGAATTTCAAGGTTCTTAAGGAAATTGATTGAGCGTAAATGGTGTTCAACTTCAAGTTTACACCTGATCGGCCAAAGTCTAGGTGCTCATTTGGCGTCCTACGTCGCTACGAACTTAACCAACGTTGCGGAAATTACTGGTAAGAACAGTAAATAATCTCCCCATTGGTGGAATTGTGTAACCAATCGAGACTAGTAATTCTGAAATTCTATAAGCTCTGATAATCGATTCGGATTCCTTTAGTAAAGCCCTCCTTTCCGGATACTTTTTTAAAAGAGATATCAAATTTTGATGATAACATTGACGACAGATTTTCTTATTAAAAACGCTGCAATCGTAAGCCCGACCCTTAAGTTCTCGTAGGGGGCGAACAGTTTGTCTTCTAGAGCTCCGGGTGGTCTCAAAAATTCTAAAAATGCAATACTATTTAAAATTGGTGAAAAACGATACGTTTCTTTCGAGAGTTTTCGAGCTAGGGCACTATTGAAATTTTTAACCATTAATTTTCACCACTCAGAAGTGACTGACATCAACCAAGAGATTTAGATTTAATAGATTTTCGGATTCTACGTACCTTAAACGTAAAACATCAAATTTTGAGGGGGATTAAAAAAATTTTAAAAAATGTCGCTCTATTCCAATGGTTCATTATTGACAATAATAATAATCTATCGAATTGTTGTTGTGGTGTTTGAAAGTTAGTGCAGCAGCTGCTGTGATACGTATATGTGATGGATTGATGAAAACGCAATGCAAGTTCTTTAGGTTTTGGAGCAATACTGATTAACATCATTGATAAAAAGCCAAGACCTGTTGCATACTACAGCTGTTAGTGTCATCTCCTCCGCTGTTTCAGTGGTTAGGCCTGACTTATTTTTGCGCCTACTTGTGAGTTAGAATTATTTGCAGTAAATCTCCTATGTCCTGCCTAGGCGCTAAGTTCCCTAAATATCCTAGCCGGGGATTGGGTAAGCTGGAGTTTAAAGTACGTATGACTGACCTGGCGATCCTCTTGGGTCTAGATAATCTGTGCGTCTGACAACAGCAAAAGAACCACTCCATCAGAATCACGTTACTAGGTACTCTTAAGAGCTGAAGACCCTTGCTGTGGTTTATGCCGCAACGCATTCTCATAATTATTTTTCATTCGTTGTAGTAACTGACTGTGCTTCGCTTCGTGCAACACAGAATAAACAAGATCTAATACCACGAGTCCAAAGAAAGTGGTCCTTTTTGCAGAGTTTGAAACCCCATTGATGACAGTAATGATAGTAGGTACTCTAACTTCGGAACCAATCAACATCCCCATAGAGCAGCAACACCAAAAACTAAGACCTCATGTAAAACATCGTATATTTTATAAATCAACCTACCCCCGGGGACAGGTTGATTGTAATTATAATAGGAAGGTAAGGGATTTGGTATTTGACATTGGATATTTGGCAATTTGTGTCGAGAAGTATTATTGTTGGAGGCAGAAAGGCACTCCATTCAACCCATATGTACCGAAGTACTGGCCACTGCGGTTACAACGCAAGTTTCTCCACGTCGGGCATCCCCGATTCTTGAGGGAGATCCAACCCAGCCAACAGGCACACGGTCGGTAGGCTTTTTGTGAGCGATTTCACATGCCTGTGGCTGATCCCCACTCCGAAGAAACTTCGACGATGACACAGCTTCCGAAGTCAATGCCAGGCGCTTCATTCAGAACGCGCGAGAACTCGGCGGACTGTAGAGTCCTGCCCGAGTTGATCGTAAAACATCTGCGAAAGGATTATCACCCGCCGACTGCATCGAAATTGCGCGAAAACGAAAGAAAAAAAAATAAAACGGAACAAAAAGATCAGCAATCCACAATAAAACACTCGAAAAAACTCCGATAACAAGGAAACGCAGAATGATTTTTTCGAGAGTGAAAGAGTTGCTTCAGAACAACAAAACGTAATGAGGAAAATGGCCTTCGAGCGGGCGATGGGGACCTGCTAGCAGGGTTGCCAACATATTAGGACGAAAAATCTCAGTCGTTCTAGGGTTTTTACCCTAAAAATTCCTTTTTTCTGCGAAAGTTGTTGTATTCAGAGACAGCAGAGCCTGCTGCCAATGTCAAATACCAAATCCCGTCCTTCCGTAGTATAATGATCCTGATATTCTAAACACTTATGAAATTCATGGAGGAATGTTGTGTAGGAAAGTACAGAGACATACACGCACAAGATATCTTCCCATTATACCACATTCACTACGTTATGCTGGTGTCAACAATGTACACGAATCTCTTTCCATTTTGGATACGAAAAAACCTTAGAAGCACTCCATTCGCTAGCACACATGAATTTCGAGAACTGCTACTCGATTGATGCATAAGTCGATTTGACAGCGGAAAACTTGAAGTTAAGAGGTATTACGAAATCGATTTGGTTTTTGCACAGATGGAGGCGAGGAATCTAATCATATTGGATAACGCTTATCGAGGACCATATTAAATTGTTAAAGTTTTACCAAATGACCGCTACTTATTGCAGTCTGTTTCTAGAGGATCAAGGAAGTAAGTACTTGAAATACCCTCACAAACGGTTGCGCAAGGCTCCTAATTTTGATGGCTCTAGCAGTAATCCTGATGATAGCAGGGATTTATCGCAGTAATTTTGACTTTCTTGACTGTTTTTGTTCATAGTGGACTACTCACTGCTCTTCCAAGGTGACTGTGGATCCGCCCAGTCTTGTTCTTTTGTTGAATGTGGACTATCCCACCTATGTTGACTTTGTTGCCCCAAGTGATCATCATGTTGAATGTGGACTATCCCACTTCTGATGTTATGGTGGGCTTCTCCTCCCGAAGCTGACCTTCCACTTTGTCGGAAGACATGGTATTTGCAAAGGAACAACACTTCCGAATTGTAAACTAATTTTATTACCTAAAGTAATGGAACTCGAGTTAGCGATACTCCCCCTCGGACAGCATTTACTACAAATTTGAAGACTACAGGGGAAGAACGGGCTATCTGCTGATTTTCTACTTTCGAGATAAATGAAGTTGAATGCGAAAAACAAAATAAAATCAATAGTTAGCCATAAAAAAATCTGAAAAATTGGAGTACTTGAGCTGGGAACTAGGAAACTCATCGAAAGGACACTCATCGAAAAAATCATGGAATGGCGTTTTCGATAGGTTTCCAATCCAGAGTGGACACTCATCGAAAAGTGACGTCTGAGAAACTCATCGAAAAGTAGAGTCCACTCAATTTAATAGATTAATTCAGTTATTTGATCGAATAATTTTTTGATTCGACTTAAGTCCAGCACTGTCGAGACACTCCTCGAAAAATAGCTTCGGGACACTCATCGAAAGTAGAAGCTCGGGATACTCATCGAAAAATCTGATTGACAGGATATTCGTTACCTTCGGGTCAACCCTGAACTACCTGCTATTATAACAGCCCAAGGCCACCTTGAACACCAGGCCAAAACCCTCACCTTCTATAGCTCTGACGTAGCCCTACCTCCTTTGTTAGGGCTTCACTACCTTCAGTGAAGCTGTAGTTTGTCTAATTACACACAAATTATGAGATTATAAATTATGAGATTATAAATTATGTTCACAATTACCATGATCGTGTGTTGGAACGATTGACTCTCGCAACCATATGAAAGATGAGTGATTTGAATGGTAACACCCAGTCATACACATGATAGCAAATATCTTCGTTTTATTTTGTTTTTCAGTTATAAACTATTTAATTCAATACAATATTACAAGACAAGAGGAAATACAATATTACAATACAATATGACAAGAGGAAATTAGTAAAAAGCTTAAAAATATAGGTAGGAAGTATGGAAACTGGAAATAAGACTTATGAGCTACGCTTGGTATACACGAATGTAGGTGCATGTAACCCTACAAACAGGGCATAAACCGTTCGTCAGGTGTGAAATGCACATTTCACAGAAACTAAGGTGGCCACATGGCGTTGCGATGTGGGTTCTTGGATTCTCCAGACATATAACACAAGCCCGTGTTCCCCCTGTGGAAATACCAAGAAAAACTCGTTAGTCAACAAGAACTATAAAGGTTCACATAGAGACACTTTGATAGCTTGATGGAATCAGTCCCACCTACGGCATCCTGAACATTTTCTTGAATGTCCTCCTCCTCTTCTTCCTCTGCTCCCTCTATTTCTCCGATAGACAAGATAGAAACAAAAAACGCTGCAAATTATTACACAACGGTTTATTATTTTTATATAGATCACTCGTCTGCGAAATCACCAACCATCCAATATGAAGAAAAAAATATTTAAAAAATAAAAAATAAAAAAAAATAAAAAATAAAAAAAAACGCTGCAAATTATTACACAACGGTTTATTATTTTTATATAGATCACTCGTCTGCGAAATCACCAACCATCCAATATGAAGAAAAAAATATTTAAAAAATAAAAAATAAAAAAAAATAAAAAATAAAAAAAAAATAAATAAAAATCACCAATCATCGATTGCATTTCGGTCAGCTCTAATTTGAACGGAGATTAGGCCCCTTTTGCGATTCACTTTCGTGTTTTGATTTATATATATATATGTTTCAATATAAACCCTTAAATTTTCGTAGGGAGCGAACGGTTTGTCCTACAGAGCTCCGTGTGGTCTCAAAAAATTCTAAAAATTCTATAGAATCTTAATTTGAAGGAAAAACAATACCTTTATATCAAAATTTTTTGAGTTAGGGCGTTTTCAAAATTTCAAAATTGATTTTGGAACCCTTAGGAGTGACCTACATCAACCAAAAGCTTCGGGGCACAACTAGACCCCAAATGGAGCCTACATACCAAATTTCATCAAAATCGGTCAATGCTAAGTGGCAAAAGTGCCGCGTACGGCGTACGGCGGACGGACGGCCAAATTTTTATTCGATTTTTGGATTCTACGTACCTTGAAACGTAAACCATCAAATTTTGAGGGGGTGTTAAAATTTTTTTTTTCTTGGTCGATTCCAAAGGTTCATTATTGAAAATAATAAACCAAAAACGAAGTTATTGCAATGGCCTCAAAATGTTTTGAACAACAAATTTTGATAAAAAATGTTCTCCAAGGTTCAACAAACCCATAAGAGTTATTTTTAACGGAGCTTTTCTTACAAGACTTGGGTAATTAACACATCTAAACGAAAATTAAATGAAACTTACTTGTTGCATTCCTCGTCGAAGATGATCCGTAAGTCTTTGTTCTCCGATCCACATCTTTCGCGAATAGTCTTTCGTAGGGTATTTACCGCCTCAGTATACTCGGTGGGGAGCTCATGCAAATGTTCCTTGGTGAGGGTGACTGTTGAATCGGTCAAAGATTCCATTGGAACCATCTTCCCCGTGGCCTCACACTTCGTATCGCTACATCTAAGATACCACATTTTCTCAGTTCTTTTATAAACGGTATATAAAGAACCTCCGCACTCATACAACTTAACTTGACAACTTAACTCATACAACACTCACGTTGACCATCCACTAAGCGCACCATTTCGATGTGAAAAATTTCGGAGAGTTGAATAGCGAGAGCAGTAACGATAACGTGGGAAACTAGAATGGGTATGATGCCATGAGGATATGCGCCATCATTATATAGGTGGATGGGCATACTTGAAATTGTGCCAGGCAATATGGACTTTGGAACAAGGCATACCTAGAATAGAATAATCCAGAATAGGGATGGGTACCTACCGTTTTTACTAATAATACCTACCCTTTCACTGTGGACCACTTACGTTTTACTTCTATCCAACAGATTAACTTCGTCAGAATGTGGGTATCCCATCCCTCAGGTATCCCGCGTGTTTTGTCAACCCATGATGATTCATGCCATTGAATCAGTGGTAGGAGGTCCCTGTCCAATAAGGTTTACCTACACAGTGTAGAGGGTAACTGGAAACTTTCCCAGGTAGGTGTTATTGGGAAGATATTATCGTGACCTCTTCAGTGACCTACAGTGACTTAGTCACTGTTGTTTTGGGTCATCTCTATGCTTGCTTGTTGGAAGAATGGCACATTGTAAAATCGCCACTTTTCATAGAGATACCTTTTCAATAAAGGAGGGGGGGTTAATCAATCGAAGCTACATAAATTAAAATATTGAATACCTATGTGTTTCTTCCGCACAAAGAGGATATTCCAGGGCTCTAGGATGATTAAGGGAGAATTCAGCTCTATTGCTTACCCAGCTGATCCGACATTCCTGAGATCCTACCAATCACTTCCAGTGGTCTCCTAGAGGGTGCGTACCACAGTTTAGTGCTATAGGATAAACTGGAGAGAAGAACACTATGTTAGGAGCTTCATAGCTCATACAGCTGGTCTTGGCTCCTAGAAGGCAGTTCACCTATAACCTTGCTACAGAGTTCTATGAAACTCTGAGAAAGAAAAGTAAGAGGAAAATAGCGCCAAACGACTGTGAAGTAGTTTGCGATTATGTTGACGTTTCCCCCCGCTTTTTTGTCGTTCTCAAAAACGTCGTCAAAAAGTCGTCGCTCAAAAACACACTCGGGGTTCCCCCAAACTCGTTACTCTCGTCGGCTCCTGCTGATCTGACTCAATCAGCAATCCTCCTTGGACTAATCCCGAAGTTTCACGATCACGATGAACTCTCCGTCAAGGAGCCAACCCGCACACACCCTGAAAATTTCATCAAAATTGAACCATCCCTTCATACCCTTGGGGGGGGGGGGGGGGCAAGGGATTGACCACAGGCAGACAGACCGACAGACACGGAACCAAAGTTGTTCAAAAAGCTGTGAAACGCAAAATGCGAGTGGAAATTTTGATTTTGGAGGACCTAAATTTTTTTGACTCGCTGCACGAATACAAAGCTTTTTTATCTTTCGAATAGTTATCCTCTGTATTAGGGCTCTAGTTAACAAACGGTCAGAAAAAGCAGTTTCTTGCATGTTTGACAGTAAATGGGGTGTGCGCATGGTTTTTTTGTTTGTATATTTCCGAATGATGGATCTCAGTGAGAGCTTTCCAAAAAGGTGCAACATGCAAGCGGAAAAGGGTCTTGAAATGCATATTTGTGACGTCACGGGCCCCTTTCCAGGTGTTTCATGGCTTAACCAGCCGGAGTCTTAAGCTGAAAATTGGCAGATGGGGTTTTCGGGAGCGCCAAACTCGAATTTGAGGGTGAAAATGCGAATTTCCAACCCATGCGCACACCCTATAGTTGCATGCCGATCTAAGCTCAACCAATGGACGATGGAAAGACAATGGAAGCGTGTGAGTGTGTAACATGTAATTAGGTACCTATGTTTAGCGTGAATATGTACTTATTTATACTAATGTATAAAGAAGTTGACTTCGTGAATTCGAACTGATAATGATTTTTATTAGAAACGCAACATGTGGCAAGATGCCAATGGGTTGTTAAAAATGAAATAATAAAATTAACTGTAGAAACCGCCACATATGTACAATTAAAAAAATTATCTTAAAAAGGAAGCAGAAATTTATTTTAGATTATGAATAGATCCATTCTTTCTGGGGCAATCAGACAACCACTGGTAAGCGGGGGCTTACAATAACGAATCAACTGAGGAGTGGTGTGGCCTGTTCTATCTAACCTCCTTGGAGGCCCTGGCCCATGTACCTGACAGCGAGCGTTACGGTATAGGTAGTAAACCCTTCAGAGGTCTAGTTTGAGGACTTTCCTTTCGATGACTGTCCCTTAGGAGTATTTTCGACGAGTGTCCACAGGGAACGAGAAACTCATCGAAAATAATTATCAACTAGTTTTATCATTCAATTCATATCTCCAATGTCCGATTAGATATTTTCGACGACTTTCCCATCCTCCAGTTTTCGACTAGTGTCCCACCCTATGAGGATACTCCTCAAAAAGCTTCGAGCTCACGTTTTCGATGAGTGTCCTTTCGATGAGTTTGTAGGGACCCCTTGAGCTGTTACACTGATGCATGTGATAAAATAGTCGAAATACCTCCAGATTAAGTTTTACTCAAGTTAAAACGGTACAAAGTGTCCAATGTCCCGAAAAACAGCGAAAAACGGGCTATCTCTAATACGCGATGAGGGGAATGATGCAAGAAATGTTGCTAGTTGTCTGCTAGTTGTTTCCTCAACTGGTAACCACCGTTCCTATAATGAGTTAATGTTGAGTTGGCACCTTTGCGGTCAAATCATAAACAAGGTATTCCATCAGAAAACAATAAACAATGCTCCAGGAAAAGCGATTTTATTGATACATCTCGCTGGAAACATGCAACTTGAAAATAAAAAAAATTAACATCAGGTGACTTGAAAATAAAAAATTGATGTCAGGCGAATTTTGTGAATATAGTGGGGTAGGTCTCATAACTGACCGCATTATTTGGGTAAAGCTCCTCGTAGGTACATGTCGTGCATCTTTTTTACGTTTAGTTCCTCTGGAAGGTACAACTTTTTGGATTTATGCAAGCTATAATGGCTCCGTCTTGCCTTGAAGCTACCAATGTGGTTTTTTATGCGTGACAAGGTTTCATTTGACAATTTGTGGCGGTGCTTTCCATGGGATCCACGCTTGTCTTTCGGAACTCCTCCGGTCGCCTTTATACTCGATTGAATGGTTTCAATCCTCCTTCTCGTTACACCGTGCAATGAAATGAACGCTTTCTTACAAACTGGAAATTCGGTCATATTACTATCCCGACCAATTCTCACCTTGTAAAAAAAGGTAGCATTCTTGAGGGTAGCGTTTTCTTCAGCTTCTAGAGACAGAGCAGATCGTTTCATCACTGGGGCTACACTCATCAGACCAGCTAAGTGGGAACTCTGCTCATTCCAGTTGAATGTGACTGAATCTTAAATTTTTTTTTGACATCCAAAAGCTGACCTGTGATTTTTCGTTTCCGGGACAAAGTTGTAGGAAGCGCATGGTGGGTATCATACGGCGATGAATCGTCTCCCATGGTAGAAAAAACACCAACCAATCCACAATATGTGTTACCACCGAGTTCACAAGCACGTACTTTACACGAGAAAAATGATAATAGGTCCGCGAACAACAACAGGTACTCAGGAGGAACACTGTGGAGCACAGGAAACGCCCTGTGAATCACATTCTAGACTCTGATTGGGTGCGGTGGGGAGAGCGACGGCTCGACGTTAGCCCGTTCTTTCGCTGTACCGCTCGGATAAACACGTTCTTTCCCTGCATACGAAACACTCACCTGCGGTTTTGATGCCTTTAGACCCACTTTTTTGCTGCTTTGACCCAATGGCCGTGTTAGGCGTCCAAAATTACATATGGAGCAGCGCCTAACTCGATTTCGAGGAAAAAGGCAGTTAGCCCGTTCTTCCCCTGTAGTCTTCATTTGATATCATCAAAATGATCACACCTCAAAGGTTCACACTCAGGCGAGCTACAACATTAACTGTTCGAACAGAACTAGAGGAGGGCTTAACAGGTGCCCCCTCTCTTCTCTCAATAGTTTCAAAACCTGTCACGAGGGGATTTGTGAGCAGCTAGTGACGACACTACTGTGTTTCTCGAGTTTAAAATAATAACGATTGTTTAAAATAACAATGTCAGTAAATCTGATGATATTGCAAGTAAAATGGTAAACGTTAAATCGGGGTTCAATCCGGGTTTGAGTCTTCGTTTTCATCAATCCATCACATATAATTCTATTACACTTTAAAAATAGGCCAAAACCCCCCAATTCCACCAGAATTTTCTGATTTCCACTTTGTATTGCGTTTATCAGAGTACTTGAGACCAATAAGTTGAAAACAAATAAACCAGTCAAATTTCGTTGCGGTTATACATTTAAATTGTAATTAGTTGTCAGCTGTTGACATTAGGAATTTATATCTACCTCAAATTGGTAATTGAAGGGAGAGAGAGAAAACACTTTATTGAACATTGTAGAAGGAATAAAGGTGGACAAGGACTCCAGTAGTTGTCGAAACGTAATGGATTTGCCGAAAGTTCAAATTGAAATGCCAAAAGTTTGCCAAAAATTCAAATCAATTTATGCCAAAGGGGTTTTTTTGTGAGCAAGCGAGCGTGAATTGAATGTTTTTCGAAAATCGCATAATGAGAATAATGGGGTATTTCAGTCAATTTTTTAAATTTTTTTTTCCAGAAGAGTATGGTTCAGGAATAACGGTAATTGGGTCTGTTCGTCGAGAAAATGTTTTTAAAAAATCAGAGAAGCTAAGTAAAGTTGGAGATTTGAATGGTGTGACGTAGCTAGCCAATCGTGACGTAGCTAGCCAACTGTCTTTGAAAAAAGTATCCATGCACAGAAACCCTTGGAGGACCTCGTGGATACTACAAAACACTACTCACACAGGCGCGCGGGGCAGTCCACGGCGTAGTCCTTGCCTAGTGTGCGTGCATTTATAGCGGCCCACCTTCTTCAAACGTGTGATCTCTTTAATTAATTTTTCTACCACATTTTATAGTATCATTGGGCTAAAAGTTGGAGTATATAGGTTTTCAAGGGTGCTGAATCCAAATTTGAGGTCAAAAACCTGAATTTCCGACCCACCGAAATACCCCATTTCCGAAAAACATAGCTAAATTGATGAAAAGTTGGATGAGGGAAGTTCGAAATCTTTCACTTACTGGGTATCTTTGAGCTTTTGAAGTTTAAGATGAAAGAACTTTGGCAAATTTCTTGATTTTGTTGCATCAACGAATTTCGCCCAAAAGCAGCCTTCGAGAGTTGGTAGGTTCATAAATCTCCGATGTTCGAGGAAGGTAGTGCCTGAAAAGTTTGGACACCGTATATTTCTTTAGTTTTGTTCTAATAACCTCTTTATTTGATGAAACTCGCCAATTTACCTACTAGGGCTGGATCCAGCGCAGCCTTGGTTTGAAAACAACGCCTTGGAAACCCATCTGGACCCGCTTGACGCCCGATTCGTCCAAGTCCTTCACACCAACGTCCTTCCCTTTTGGCCGAGTTTTGGCCTCGGGATCAGTAAACCAACGGGTGTGTAAAACTATAAATACCTTGATATAAGATAAGATAAATATAAGAATTCAACATAATATAAGAAATGCGTGTAGAACGACTCTGGTCTTTTCATCGTTATCCGAGAGTTGTGTGTGCCTTCATAAAGGTTGATTTGGGTTCTTGGTTGCTAATGGGGGGTGCGCCTTGATTTTTTTTAGATTTTTAATCGAAAGTAGACTACATCCTGAGAATTTTGGCACCAACAAAGTTTCGACCGTTTATGACGTCACGCGCCCTCTCGCCTGGACGGGACCCCCCCAGCCAACTGTGACGTCATAAACGGTCGAAACTTTAAAAATTCATAGGAAAAGATTTACACTCGCTAAAAGGTCGCGGTTGGTACCAAAATTCTCAGAATGAGGTCTAGTTTAGATTAAAAAGAACAATAAACAGTTTTTCCAATCCAGGAGCACACCCTATTAAGGACTTGGTTGTACAATGAGCTTGTTCTGGATTGACAACTTCGACCGTCTCCCAATTAGCCAATGCATTTTTCTGAATTTTAGAAGGATTTCTTCCTTTTTTTTTTTGACATGGGCTTTCCATCTGGCGTCTAGTGTCATGCCTAGGTACTTGGCTTCATTAGCATTCGGAATAGCTTTTCCCATGAAATGTACCGGAATATACTCGATTCTCTTGGTGCTATTTTTAAAACATTTTTTACGATGGACAACAACGGAGTTACACATATTTGAAAATGGGAGCTCGTACTAAAGAACACCCCCATTCGCTCCCTAGAGGATTCAAGGGTTGAACGTTTAATCAATCAGAAACACGAGAGTGAATCGCAAATGACTGTTCAATGACAGAAAAAGGCATTTTTATTCAGATTTTAGCTGATCAAAAGCTATCTTTGTTGGTGTCTTCGGATGGAGTTTCATGCCACTCAGTTGTACTTAACACAGTACATATTATAGGTATTGAAACACATGTGTATAACCATCTCTTCTTTATGGTTCTAGGTAATTTTATGGTCCGATTGCCACATCAACGAATAGATTTCTATCTATATCTCTACTATGTGTTTATTATCACTATCTCTCTCTTCTTTATCGTTGTAGGCGATGTCGACTTCTACATCAACGGAGGAACCGTTCAGCCAGGATGCGCCAAAGAGGACCGCTTGCTCAGCTACCTATCCAACAAAATATCAGGCGAGTTTTTCCATGTACTCCAAAATTACGTTATGTTCCATTATAATATAATGGAATGGATATATTATGATGTCTTACGAAATGAAACTTCACATCTATGTGTTTAGATCTTTTGGTTTCGTAATTGCTGGCAATCTTAATGCAGGATTGATTATCCTCAAATATCCGTATTTCTGGAATTTTAATGCCTAAATTTTCAATTAGTTGCTTTATGAATACGGTTTCGCAAACGCAATCTGCAAGAGCATGATATTCGCTCTCTGCTGAGCTGAGGGCTTTGGTTGCTTGTTTCTTGGAACGCCATGCAACGGTATGACCATTCAGTTTAATAGCATAACCCGTTACACTCTTCCTATCATAATCATTGGCACAATCCGAATCAACATATGCACACATTTTAGGTTCGCATTTGGATTTTTCAAATTTTAGAGTAAAATCTTTGGTTGCTTTTAAATAGCGAATGACATTTCTAAGATACTTCCAATGTTCCCTACCATTCGCATTCTGGAACTGGCTAAAATATGAAATGCTAAAACTTAGGTCGGGTCTTGAACCCATCATGAGGTACATCATACTTCCTATAAGTTCTTTGTATTGTAAACTGGCGGGGTAACTTGTTTAATGATTCTAAGTTTACTCCGTTGGAAACCAAACCAAATATAAATTGAGAGTTTATACTGACATAAGTGAAGGTAATTGAAATATCTACACCTAGTTTATAATGAAAGTTAAATTTAAAATAGGTGGCGATAATTACCTGGTAGATAGCTGTAGCGGCTCGAAGGTCTGTGCAATTTCTGAAGTTAAATTCAACCTGAAGGGTCTAGGTACTCTTAGATCACCAAATGTGTCTATGTCTGATGGACTGAGGTAGTTTTCCTGGAGGGAAATATCAAGTGCACGTGAATCGTAGCTGCGCACGAAGTGCACGAAAAACCAAAGTGACGAATTTCCTAACTGCGCACGTTTTACCTGTCTGTGACGGGAACCAGGTAGATTTAAAGAATAAATGCAAGGTTACAACTAATAGGAACCTTTTAATTAAAATAATGTTGCAAAATTGACTCGAAAATGCAAGATATGATATGTGAATTTACAATGCGAATTTACAATAAATGGTTTACAACAATGAAATGCGTTTTTACTCTCCTTCCTTCCTTTCCTTCGATATTCAACAATTTTAAACGACTTTTTACAACTTTGGCTTGACTCTACTGACTCTGACTGAAATGTTCATTAAATGTACTGCTGACTAGTTTTACTTTCTACACATTTTGCATACTCTAACTTTGGCCAATGAATAGAATTAGTTTGTTACACTCACAGTGGCGGGGCACGTAGGAAATCCGGAGGTGGTGCGTAGAGAAGATTCAAGGGAAGGTCCAACTGGATGTCTCGGAGTCTTACATGCGGAATAGTTTGGGGAATGTTCAAAATTAATACTCGTGGGCACGGAGCTCTCGTCGGAATTAATCTGAAGGGGGGAATTTCTCACAACTTGTACTGAGAGGGGTATCGAAAAACGTTTCGGGATGATAGCATCAAGGACGTGGAGATAGCGTCAAAGACAGGGACTCGAATGGCTGCCCCACGCCGTTGTAACAAGCTTTCTTTCGGTGGGCCCCCACCCTCCTGCTTGAGGCGTCCAGCAGGGTTGTCAGGGGCGGATCGTCATTGGTTGGATTTGACGTCATTCCGACAGGAGCGCTTCTGGTGGTGGACGACCAAAGGTGGTGTTGAGTCGTCTGGGAGTGGGGATGGTTCTAAGCCCGCTCCCTCCTGCCAGCCCCGCCATGGAGGAAGGAAGTATGGTGGTAGGCTACTCAGCCCCCGTCATTGTGCAAATGCATCAGTGAGCCGGGGGCTCACAGTATTTTTGTTCCATCTTCCACATTTTCAAATTTTTTTTCAACTTCAGAAAAACTCAAATTTAACAAAACTATTATTGACCATCTTGACGATTATAGCTCGAAAATTTCTTGAAGAAATTGAAGAGTTTGATGTAATAAGTCATTATTTTAGGAATTGTGCACTGGGGATAACTTCTTTAGCATTTTTCTCAAAACTCCATTTTTGGACATAGCCCCTTTGTGGTTTAAGGTATCGAAATATTCCTTGATTACAGTACGTTTGTTTGCTTGTTGTTCTTACCGGAAAATATTACTGCCAAACAGCTCTACCGATGTAGCATAAGCATTTTTTTCCAAAATTAAAATTTCTTCTCGTTTTACGTTTTAGACCTTCCTGAACAATTAGGCTTCGTGTCAGGAAATCCTTGTAATAAAACTATTCGAAGTTGTCCGATTTCGATGACATTTTCGAAATTGTGCGCGTTGGCGTGTTGATGGTCACCTTTGAGGGTAGATTGATGTTCCGAGATTATCTGCTACGCTTCGGATCATCTATACAATTGGGTTATAAATACGAAGATACCTAATGTCAAATTCAACTTATTTTTCTTCAGGTATACTGGATTGGCTAGCTTGCAGCCACCACAAAGCTCAAGAGTACTACATCGACTCCATTTACCGCCCCTTTTCTTGCAAGTACACCGGAGTTCCTTGGGAGCCGTCTGAAAAGTTAGTCTTTCTACTACGTTTTGTTAGTCCTGCTTTACTTATTACCATTTCGGCCGATTTTTCTCCGTTCCTACTGAATATTTTATCATATATGGCTCTAAGGGTAGAAGGGATAGTATAGAAATTCAATCACTAATGGAACAAACATCTAGAGGTGTGTCGGTACAGCTGTACCGGGACTGTGGAACCGAGTATTAGGTTGGAACGGTTCCACGCAGTGACAAAAACTCGACCCTTACCGGTCCAGTTCCACGGACTGATAAGATATCTTGAAATGGCTCTGGACCGGGAAGAGATCATTCTGATTGGTGAGAATGGAACTGGACTGGTAAGGATGGAACCGGACCGATAAGATGTCATGGAGAATGGTTCAATGGCTCTGGACCGGGAAGGGTTTTGGACCGGTAAGCATGGATCTTGTTCTCAGTTCTGTTCCATGTTGTACCTGGAAGCGCCTTTACTACTTCCATGGACTGAGAATGGTTCATGGAATCATGAAATGGCTCTTGAGCGGGAAGTTATCTTCTGGACTTGTTAGCATGGAAGTTGTCTCCAGTATTATTAATTTATTATTGTCATGAGTGGGATTCGATCGCCTGTTCAGGTATTGGAACTGTACAGGTAATTTGGAACAGTTACATCTTAGTCACCGTAACCGTTGGAACCGTTCCAGGGAAATACCTGGACCGACACACCTCTTCAAACCAAGTTATTGAATTTATTGAATATTTATTTATGGAAATTAAACTCTCTTGAAACGAGACGAAGTGATTCGTGGTTTGTAGAGACCCACCAGCGAACATGGGGCAAGACTGCAGTGTGGACTCCTGCCAGCAGATGGGTCTTCTGTCGAGATTCCTCCCTGCTCGAGGCTCCTTCTACATCTCCACCAACCATACCGTTCCGATCTGCCGTAAGTATGCTGGGGATATGCTCCCACCATTTGGCCCAGGAAGCCCGTCATGTTCCCAGCCTGGGAACTATCGGGGAGTCACTTTCACACCATCCCTAAATTGGAATATACAGGGTGTCACCCTAACTCGAGGACCAAACTTCAAGGATCAATTCTACAACTAATTTGCAAACTTTTTTGTCTCATGACATTTTTTTTTAAAACGCTTTAAAATTATACTTTTTTCACTTTTAAGATTTTGTTCGTGTTTTCGACCTTGAGCCATTAAAACGGCCATAACTCCCTCAATTTACTGAATAAACTCAAATATGAGTATACCGTTGGAAAGAACGTTAAATTTCCTATTAGTTCATCAGGACACAAAAGCTTTTTAAGCCTTTCGTATAAGTGAATAAATTGGTCAAAGTCAGAAATTTAAAACTTTCTCGAAAATCACCATGTTTCAGGCTGACTCATCTTATGTAATAAACAGCCGTATCGGCGGGCACTCAACGGAAAAAACTTGCCCAGAATCTCAGCTTTCCAACGGTCTATCAATTTTTCTTTTTAACATTCAAATTAGAAGAGTAAATGAAGTTTGAATGCCCGAAAACGTGTGTTTTACAAGCAAATCCAGTGTTTTAAGCGGTTTCTGGTCCCCCTCGACCTCAAGATGGCTTGACGATTTTGGTATCATTTCCTATGTAATTTTCTACGCTGAATCAAATAGTGATACTTCCGAATGGTTCCGACTGCTAGAAAGTGGATTTTTCGAAGAAAACCTTCGTTTTTCGTACATAAAATACGCATTATTCTTAAATGTGGTAGTGAGCATGAAGTAACACCTTTGAACTCAATAAAAACACCGAATTTCTAGTTGATTGAAGTTTTTGTTGAGTTCAAAGGTGTTACTTCATGCTCACTACCACATTTAAGAATAATGCGTTTTTTATGCTTATTTTATGTACGAAAAACGAAGGTTTTCTTCGAAAAATCCACTTTCTAGCAGTCGGAACCATTCGGAAGTATCACTATTTGATTCAGCGTAGAAAATTACATAGGAAATGATACCAAAATCGTCAAGCCATCTTGAGGTCGAGGGGGACCAGAAACCGCTTGAAACACTGGATTTGCTTGTAAAACACACGTTTTCGGGCATTCAAACTTCATTTACTCTTCTAATTTGAATGTTAAAAAGAAAGATTGATAGACCGTTGGAAAGCTGAGATTCTGGGCAAGTTTTTTCCGTTGAGTGCCCGCCGATACGGCTGTTTATTACATAAGATGAGTCAGCCTGAAAAATGGTGATTTTCGAGAAAGTTTTAAATTTCTGACTTTGACCAATTTATTCACTTATACGAAAGGTCCTGACGAACTAATAGGAAATTTAACGTTCTTTCCAACGGTATACTCATATTTGAGTTTATTTAGTAAATTGAGGGAGTTATGGCCGTTTTAATGGCTCAAGGTCGAAAACACGAGCAAAATCTTAAAAGTGAAAAAAGTATAATTTTAAAGCGTTTAAAAAAAAAATGTCACGAGACAAAAAAGTTTGCAAATTAGTTGTAGAATCGATCCTTGAAGTTTGGTCCTCGAGTTAGGGTCCCATGTTAAGGACCGAAAAACTTCGGGAAAAAGTTTGCAAATTAGTTGTAGAATCGATCCTTGAAGTTTGGTCCTCGAGTTAGGGTCCCATGTTAAGGACCGAAAAACTTCGGGAGTCGATTCTACAACTAATTTTAGTAAGAAAGTGTCTCTTAGCAATTTTTCGTTAGACGCCTAATTTCCGAGTTATTTCAATTTTAAGATTTTTTTCGTGTTTTCGACCTTAAGCCATAAAAATGACCATAACTCGCTTAATTTACAAGCAATTCAAAATATAATTACAACGTTGGATAGGGCGTTAAGTTTACTATTTTTCTAATGGTTATACAAAAAATTTTGTAAGGTCGTGATGGGTGAAAAATCAACTCGTAAAGTCATTTTTGTAAAATTGTCAAAAATTCCTACTTTTTCTTTTGATTGTTAAGGTTTTACTTCCACATGATTTTTCACGTACCTCTACATAAAAAACTGCGCAAAGATCTCAGCTTTCTAATGGTATAATTTGTTTTAATTTTACTCCGCTGATTAGGGGTGAAAAATACGTTTGAATGCTAAAAAACGTCGTTGCGCTCATGGAAATCATGGTTTTCTGGTTCGTTGGGCCTCGGGCAGGTTCGACGAATTAGGGGTGGAATTCCACGTCATTTTCAACGCTATTAGACTGATTTCATCACCGTTGGTATGTGAAAGCTCAGTATTGAATTTTGGTAGGTCCGAATCTTTTTTTTTTAAATTTATTTGGTATTTATGCACGAATTGAATGTTCAATTCTCGCAACTTTCTCGATTGTATGAAAAAAGAGATGTCTCATACAGAATAGCGTGTAGATGTGGAATAAAAATAAAGATAAATAATAATATTTTAGAGAAAGTAAAAATTATGTTTATGAACAAAAATAATCTTTATGGAGACGGAGTAGAGGATAATTTATTATCTCATTTATGTTTAGTCAATAACGTACTTCGATGAAGATAAAGATTATTTTTGTTCATAAACATAATTTTTACTTTCTCTAAAATATTATTATTTATCTTTATTTTTATTCCACATCTACACGCTATTCTGTATGAGACATCTCTTTTTTCATACAATCGAGAAAGTTGCGAGAATTGAACATTCAATTCGTGCATAAATACCAAATAAATTTAAAAAAAAAAAGATTCGGACCTACCAAAATTCAATACTGAGCTTTCACATACCAACGGTGATGAAATCAGTCTAATAGCGTTGAAAATGACGTGGAATTCCACCCCTAATTCGTCGAACCTGCCCGAGGCCCAACGAACCAGAAAACCATGATTTCCATGAGCGCAACGACGTTTTTTAGCATTCAAACGTATTTTTCACCCCTAATCAGCGGAGTAAAATTAAAACAAATTATACCATTAGAAAGCTGAGATCTTTGCGCAGTTTTTTATGTAGAGGTACGTGAAAAATCATGTGGAAGTAAAACATTAACAGTCAAAAGAAAAAGTAGGAAATTTTGACAATTTTACAAAAATGACTTTACGAGTTGATTTTTCACCCATCACGACCTTACAAAAATATTTGTATAACCACTAGAAAGATGGTAAATTTAACGCCCTATCCAACGGTGTAATTAGATTTTGAATTGCTTGTAAATGAAGCGAGTTATGGTTATTTTTATGGCTTAAGGTCGAAAACACGAAAAAAATCTTAAAATTGAAATAACTCGGAAATTAGGCGTCTAACGAAAAATTGCTAAGAGACACTTTCTTACTAAAATTAGTTGTAAAATTGACTCCCGAAGTTTTTCGGTGCTTAACATGGGTCACCCTGTATAATAAGGAAAAATGAAGTTTATACTAAAGTTGATTTATTCAGGACGAGATATTCGAAACTTTTAAAATATAGATTCTATTCTCTCTACTTGCTATTCTATGAACCTCTGTACATTCAATACTTAAGTAAGTACTAGCAGTAAGTTAAATGTAAGTTATAACTAACGGACAAAGTGGGGAGACCTGGAATGACGGCGGAATGCCAAATCCTATTTGTGTTTTCCAAAACTATTTTGTATTATTTTATTTTGATTGAAAACATATGTTTCTCCTTCTTCCTACTAAATTTTCAAAAAAGGTCCCTTTTATCACCCCCTCCCCTGGGACCAATTAACGTAGTTTTGCAGAGGTCTTTTGAAAACATTGCTTTTCTATTAATTATCTCCGTCTTATGTTTCAGTGAAGGAAGACAGCAGCAACCAAGGAGTCGTAGAGTGGTTGGAGAGCTTCACTTCCATTTTATTGGAACAACTGACTAATTTAGGGACGAGAAGGTGAAAACGTTGCAGAATTGATGAAAATCGGTCAACTGTACTGTTGCACTGGTATATTGTACAACGAATATTATTAAATAAATTCTACTTCTATATTCCACTCAGAGAATTTTTCCTCCATTTTGATAGAAAATCTCACGCTGATCACGAATAAAACTCATTATATTGAATGTACTTCACAGCAGCAAAAATGTTGTTATCAGTTTTGCGTCCTTAGCAACCAGTAATAAAGAAAAAGAATAAACCTTTATGTAATAATTTGCAGGTCATCATTTCAAATTGTCCTTAAAAGCCTGCATATTGAGAAATTATGATCACATTTATTGATATTTCAGTTCATTTTGAATACTGGGAAAAGATTAAAATTGTCCCAGGAAAACTCAGGGAATTTTTTTTAGGGAATCGCTGGACACCAGGAGCATTTAGGGGAAGAAAGTGGTGGAACGGCGTGAGCGCTGCCTAGCGAAGATTAGATGCACCTTCCAGAGCTCAAAAACCCAAGTTATCCCTCTTATGAGTTGGCTTATGTGATGTAGGTTTCGTGTTTTGTATTCCTAATTTGTTCATAAACAATAGAATGCTTTAAAAGTTAATTTTGTTTACCTAGGAGTACGTAGATTTTCATTTCAGAATGAATGCCTTCCTTTGATGCCTCAAACAGATTTGATTGCCTTTTTTCATTGAGGGCAAATTTCTGGCTTTCTACAGATTAGACAGGGATCTACGGACATTACCACCGGTCAATAACGGAGGTGCATCCATCTTGCCAAAAAAGAAGAGAAGGTTCATCTAATCGTCGCCAGATGGTGCTCGGAGCCATTCCATCACTTTCTTTCCCTAGATGCTCCGCTAGACACCCTGTGAATCATCCATTTCTTTGCTTACTGTTTACTAATTTTCATGCCTGACAATAATTTAAGTATACTAGAACCACCCATAACAGTTTCCTAGTGTTCTCAATTACCCGTAGCTGAATCTGGGAGCCCGAGAAGCATTCTGATTGGTGGAGCTCCAGGACGTAGTTAAAGATGAGTGCAACAGATCGCGCTCATGATCGTTTGTTCCCAACCTCATCACAACAAGTCACCTTGTTTATCACATATTTTTCTCCTTGGTGCGTTAACGGTCGCATCTAAGTAATTAATTTGATAAAATTTAGTTATATTTCGGAAGGTCGGGAATTGGTAATTTACTGGCAGCAGGTTCACCCTGCGTGAATTGAGAACACAATTTCGTAGAAAAAAGGAAAAATTTCCTGTAGAACACAGATATTTCGTTCAACAATGTTGGCAACCCTGCATCCACAGACGCCTGCGTCCACCATTTTGTCATCACCTCATTCGAGTTTGTTCTGTTGTGAGTTGAGAACCTACGTTTTTTTTGCTTGCCGTTTTACACGTTTTATCTTCTTTTTATATTCGTTTATTCGCTTCAAGTCGTTCGAGTGGTGCCCGCGAGTGTTTGTTTTTCCCTTTTTGGATGGTTTTTATGTTGGGGGCGACATGAATTCAAATAAATTGAGTTCGGTTTTGCGCGCCCCGGTTGGGGTTTCGAGTGAGGCCACGTCGGTAATGGACGAACCGGCTTGCGGGTCGCGCTACGTCGTCCCTCAAAGGCGAAATAAACGCACAATTGATACTTCCGAGGTTGTTCAACCCAAAAGTTGCCGCCGTGAAGAAATATCGTCAGGGCCAGTTCGGTCTCGGGGTCCGCGTGTTATAGGCGCAGACCCTCCCGCTTGTGCTTTACCGAGCCTTTCGGGCCGATCTCAATCACCCGATTTTACCTTGCCGGGTACTTCGGGACCAGAATACACGGGAGAGGTGAGTTCCCCAGAATCGAATTTCTATGGTTGGGGTGAGGAGTTAGCCTCGGATGATGATTATGAGGATGATATTTTATCAAAACCTCAAAATTCAAAGTTACCCGAAGAGAAGGGCACTCCGGCCTGGTTGCAGCGTCACCTAGATGACGCGAAGGCTCCGCAACAAGAAACTCCGAAGGTCACAGGTTCGATTGTGGAACAGTTTTCCAGTTTTTTGCATTCAGGTTTACAGCCGGATTATTACAAATCTGTGATGGAAAAGTATGTACCGCGCGCTAACCTTGAGGTATTGGCACCTCCCCGTTTGGACAAAATGATTAAGGATGCGGTTGGAAAAAGTGCGATGATCCGTGATGAACTCGCGGTTAAGGGCCAAAATATTCAGACAGCGGCTCTGATTGCGTCTGGTGCGGCGTTGTCTATAGTTGGTTCAGACGGAGTCGACCTTAACTCCCCCGCGGTCAAGGATGCTATAATTGACTATTTATGGCACTCCTCTGCTTTACAGTGTGCGGGCATTTTTCGTGCCTCGAGGGAGCGAAAACGGGCTTTGTTGACCCCTTTCAATACCGACTTCAGGGAACTGGCAATGTCCGAGGACATTGGGGCTCAGTTTTTGTTCGATAACAAGGCTGCAGAATGGACGCAACAAATTCAGGAGGGGAAAAAGTTTTCTAATCAACTTTTACCCAAAAAGCCGAAGCCTGTTTATCGCCTGCCAGCCCCGCCTCCACCTCGTCCGGTACAGAACCAGGGAAACTCCTTTCGCCCTGCATCCCGGGATACCCTGCCGAAGGATGCCTCGAGGGGCTTCAAGGGAGTGAAACAGGCTGCTCATCGCCAAGGCCGGAGGCAGAACGTTCGCCATCAGGAACCATACAGGCAGACGAGCCAACAGTTCTCCAGGCGCCGATATTGACTCCAGAGGTAAGTTATGCAGGGCGTCTAGTAAAATTTCTGTCTGCATGGAAGGCTTTGGGGGTCCATCCCACTATTCTGGGATGGATTAAGGGGTACCATATCCCGTTTGTTAGCCTTCCTCCAACTACTGTGTCGGTTCGGCCAACACAGAATGTACCATTCGATCAGATACCTGTTATGAATGAGAAAATATCGAAGTTATTGAAAATAGGGGCAATCTCACGTTTTCCAGAAAATCGGGAATTTTTTCAGTCCTCTGTTTTTCTGGTTCCAAAGCCAGATGGCTCGTTCAGGTTCATTTTAAATCTCAAGGAACTGAATTCATGTCTAAATCCAGATCACTTTAAGTTGGATGATTTTCGTTCGGTCTTACGCCTGTTAAGACCCGAAATGTATGCAGGTGTGATTGATTTCACTGATGCTTATTTTATGATACCGATTTACCCACCACATAGGCGATATTTAGTATTTCATTGGGAGGGCCAGTTGTATAATATGAATGTACTACCTATGGGTTTGTCCACAGCCCCTCTTCTTTTTCATAAGCTTTTGCGCCCTGTGGTGGGGGAATTACGTAGCAGGGGTATTGTTATTGTAAACTACCTCGACGACTCATTAGTCTTGGGGAATTCTTTCCAAGAGTGTACCATGGCCCTCTCACACTCCTTACAATTATTTCAGAAATTGGGATTCATCATAAATGTCAACAAAAGTCAGCTTCAGCCCTCTCGAGTATTTAAATTTTTGGGTTTTGTATTTAGTGCGCCAGATATGACTATCGCTGTTCCGCATGAGAAGAGGGAGAAGATCAAAAGTAAACTACGAGCGTTAGATTTACAATCAATAATGACTATCAAACAACTTTCTTCGATTATTGGTCATCTGGTTGCGCTGGTTCCGGCAGTGCCTTACAGTAAACTGTATGTTAAGTCTATGGAAAGAGATAGGTACCTGGGATTAGGTTCAAGTAATAATAACTATGGTGCCTTATGTTCCTTATCAATGCCAGCTCGACAAGAGCTTGAGTGGTGGCTGTCGGCTCTCGAAGGCCCTCCCGCCCCCATTCGGGGAGACAAATATGATGTAGAAATTTTCACAGATGCTAGTGACGAGGGCTGGGGGGGTTTTTCTCCTCCACATAAGGCGGGAGGTTGGTGGCGGGGAGACCTCCGCAGTAAGCATATAAACGAAAAAGAAATTTGGGCAATCCTGTTTTCGCTTGAAGCTTTGGCTAATTGCTGGGAACGTAAGTCAATTTTGCTCAGGGTGGACAATGTTACAGCTCTTTCTATAATAAATAAAGGGGGGAGTGTCCGTTTCCCTCACTTTCAAGAAATAGCCAAGAAAATTTGGAAGTTTTGCGAGGAGCGTCGTTTATGGTTGGTAGCTTCGTACATTCCTTCTGCTGAAAATGTGGAAGCCGATTTTCAGTCTAGGCGGGATTATCGTCATACTGAGTGGGGATTGAAACCTCATATTTTTGATATGATATCTTCAAAGCTGGGAATGCCTCATATAGATTTATTTGCATCTTTTGACTTACACCTGTGTCCAAAATTCTTTACATGGTTTCCACATCCAGATTCTGAAGGGGTGGATGCTTTCACCTTCTGTTGGAAACAATATTTTTTTTATGCGTTCCCTCCCTTTGCTCTGATTTCCAGAGTACTTCAGAAAATTCAGCAGGAGAAGGCCTGTGGTATTGTGGTAGTTCCATTATGGAGGACACAGGTGTGGTACCCTGTTTTCATGTCTCTGGTTGTTTCAGAAATAGTTTGGATACATCCTCACTTATCTCCTCTGTTTTGTCCCTACAGTTTACAGCCCCATCCTGCAGCTCAGACAATGACATTGATGGCCGCAATTTTATCAGGGGATCCTTCATACGACGGGGTTTCTCCGAGAGGGTAGCTGATACGATGTGCTGCTCCCTGGCAGAGACAACCCTCAGACAATATACGTCTTCTTATCGCCTTTGGCATGGTTTTTGCCTAAGTGCTGCTATTGATAAATATCAGGTGACACCAGCAAATGTTATCAACTTTTTTCAGTTTTTGCTTGACTCTCGCCCTCAGGCATATGCGTCGTTCAATACACATCGGTCTGCTTTGGCCTTATTAACCGACCAGGACCTAGGGTCTAATGCTGATATTCGCCGTTTCTTGAGGTCGGTTTTCAAGCTTCGACCCTCTGGGGCTAGATATCAAACTACTTGGGACCCAGCCGTGGTTCTACAGTTTTTCAAAACGTGTTTGGACGAATCTCTTGAGTTTTTGTCTCGTAAGCTATTGGTGCTTCTGCTGTTAGCCTCTGGCCAAAGGATGCAGACAATTAAGGCCATCAGCCGGAATCGCATACATTTTTCAGATACAATGCTGACAATACATATTCCAGACATTTTGAAGACCTCAAGGCCAGGGTCAAGGGCTCTTTCCCTCACGTTTCCTTTCTTGCCTGCAGAACCTGCTGTCTGTGTTCCATCTTGTCTAAAGAAATATCTAGAGCTCACTGCTGTGATTGGGGACCCGGATGGTCCCCTGTTCCTCTCAACACGAGGTTCCCAGGGCCCAGCTTCAGGCCCAACCCTAGCTCGTTGGGTTAGAGAAATCTTGAGTCGAGCAGGGGTAGATGTATCAATTTTTAAGCCTCATTCCACCCGGCATGCAGCGGTTTCTGCAGCTGCAAGAAAGGATGTACCCATTGATGTTATTTTTGCAGCGGCAGGGTGGTCCTCCCGCTCCCATATGTTCCAGATTTATTATAATCGGCCGGTCTCGTTTCAGGGGGTGTTTGCTCAAGCAGTCCTCACTCCGTAGACTGATCTCCAACAATAAAGTTTTTCTTCTCAGTTTTTTCTGACAATTCAACTAAGTTTTGACCTTACTTTGATATACCTATGTATACTCTTCTCATGTGTTTGTCACGGATAAAAAATATTTGTTTTACCTTTATATGTTTAATATAAACCGGTGCATGGTATGGCATTTTCTTGTTTGTTTTCTTACATTGGTACTACCAAAGCAATCCTGTTGTGTTCTTATGACTAATGGGAGACGCAGTTGGCATCAAAGGTTGGCTCCGGAGCTTGGGTTGCCTTTACTCACGCAAATAAAGTCAGCTGAGAGTGCTAACATCTTTTGACAGGACGTTGGTTTCTTTTTTCAATTTTTCAGTTTGCATTTGTCAGTAGTTTGTCACTCTCTGGCTGAGCCTTCTTGCGCTATGAGGCCCCAGGGTGTGGTGTGCTTTAGAGCTGGTGGATGTGTTCTACAAACAGCTGCCAGTAAATTACCAATTCCCGACCTTCCGAAATATAATTGGAAAATCAACCTACCTCCTGGGACAGGTTGATTGGGATTATATTAGGAAGGGAAGGGAATTGGTAATTACGTCCCACCCAAGGAGCCCCTACGCTTGGGTGATTGAACAATGTTTTCCTAGCGTAGGCCTATGGTCCTTTTCCCATCCCTGTGGTCCACCAGCTCTTTTCTTTCTTTGTACTCAATGAGGTGATGACAAAATGGTGGACGCAGGCGTCTGTGGATGCAGGGTTGCCAACATTGTTGAACGAAATATCTGTGTTCTACAGGAAATTTTTCCTTTTTTCTACGAAATTGTGTTCTCAATTCACGCAGGGTGAACCTGCTGCCAGTAAATTACCAATTCCCTTCCCTTCCTAATATAATCCCAATCAACCTGTCCCAGGAGGTAGGTTGATTTTCCAATTATATTCGCGATATGTACGAAAAAATCGAGCAATTTTCAATAATACACTGGGTTTTAAACGTTTCTATGGGTGCCAATTGTCAATCGAACATTTGAACTACTGGCGTTAGGGACAACAACAATTGCAAAGGCAACTTTGAAAATACTGTCCACCGATGAAAAGAATGAACGCGAGGACCCTACCGAATCCTAAACTGAAAACATCCGTTCAACCTCCTCCGAGCTTGTCACTCGTCCAGGAAATCCCGTTTTCGGTCACTTCCTCCCAAATCCTTTACCTGACTTTCCGCTAGGTAGACTTGGGTGAAAAATGTAGATATTCATAAAGGGAAGGAATACGGGTGGTGATTTATCACTCAAACGCCTTCAGGAATTTACAATGGAAGCTGTTAAATATGACTGGAAATCTATTTAGGCCACATCAAGGAGATTGAGGGTGATTATTGATGGATTGTCACGTACGGCAGACAGTGAACGTCAAAATTAATAAAAGTGGCAAGAAGTCTAAGAAATCACCAAAAATCGAAATATTAGTTTGAAGTCCTTAGTATGCCAAACCTACATGTGAAGTTTACTCATTTTTGATAACGAAAATGAATCGATAAGAAAAAATATTGTGATGAATATTCAAAGTCGTGCAGAATGACCTCATGAGCGAATTTTTTTAAAACTTTATTAAACTACTTTTGAATTTCTATCCATTTTCCAACGTTTTTAGTGGGTTTAGAGCCCTTTTATGCTATGTGAAAACACATTTGCGCATGAAAATGTGAAACAATCCTGTTTATAGCCCACTAACTTATGCACTCATTGTGAATTCTGAGATTTTTGGTATAATTTAAGCAATTTTTTTTTTTAGCGATTTTTCAATATTTTTGAGCAATTTTTTGCGCACATTAATTTATAATGATTTAATTTGTGGCCTAGAAACTTTTTCACTCAGAATTTTGCTTCTATAACAAAATTTAAAATCTTTCATCTTCTTGGCTATTTGTACTGATTTTGTAAATCATATTTTTGAAATGTAATCAATTTTTGGTTTTAAAAATGGTGAAATCTAAGAATCGTTCTAAATGCCCCAAAACGGATTTCTACAGAGAAACATCCAGACATCATTGGACAGAAGTCACAGTAGAAATTCGAGACATGATCTAAATGACAATATGAGAAGGGGGTAACGAGAGGAAAGGAAGAAAGTATGACTCGCGGCAGGTTCAGGGGTGTTGGATAAGGTCAGTTACTACCTGTGAACGTATATTTGTGGAAAAGGGTGTAGTTCTACGTTGAGGATACCCAACTCCCCGTCGGGCCTCGCGTTCATTCTTTCCATCGGTGGACAGTACCTTTTGCCTCGATTGGTTTTTCCAAGAAGTTTTTGCAAATCTAAATGATGACGAAACGAAAAGTTATAAATTTCTGGTCATTTGAAAGGATTTGAAAAGAAGCGGTACCTATGAAGAGAGTGTGGCCTCACCCCCCACCACTTCAGTTTACATAGTAGTTCTTCAGCTGAAAGTAGATGGCGCAACTGGGGCAGCCTAAAAATGCTTGCTCGCCATTTTAACATTAGCTTTCTCCTCTGTTAACTTATCTCCAGTACTCGGTGCCCGTGGCCCCTTAAGTTTGAAAATACCTCAGTTACTGCCAACACGCTTTCAGACTCATGCATCGTTCAGAATCAATCAATTCGTTGAATCATACACCGAGACACGCTCACCACATTTTCACAACTTCCAACATGATTTGTCTCGCCATGTAGCTGAATAGGGCGATACAGGAAACCCGCAGGTGAAACAACAGAAATAACACCAATTTTCGTCAACTCAAACATCATTTTTATTCTCATATCCAACCCCAATTTCATCACCAATTTTTAGCATATGATACAATAATAATTAATATTACATCGTGAATATTATTACGACCAAATATTGAACTATAATAAATCGTATTGTAGGTACTACAAAAATCGATCCTTTATGTCATTCGAACGATAAAATAATTTTTTAAAAACGTAAAATGCGGCCATGTCCGTGTGAGGCAAAAACTACATAAAATTTCATAAGTATTGTTTTTTTTTAATTTTTTTTTCATGATCAATATTAGAAAACATTGTCTTTTTGAGTCAGGCGTCGAAATTTTCATTTACAATTTCAATGCTTCGGAGTCACCAAATCAAGTTACACAATCGCCAACGCACGAATAAATAATGGGAGAAAAACATCATGTTGGTAAATATGTATTGTACGTATCACCTACGAATTTCACGTAATTATTGCGTCGAATTAATGCCGCCGTGAAAGCTATTTTCAACGAAAAAAGTGAGAATTGAAATCGGTTGACGAACATGAACATTTATAACGATCCGAAATCGAATCAAAAACCAATTCAAAATTGGGCGAGAATACAAGAAAAGATACGTATTTATGTATTGATAACTAAATTTACCAACTTATTTAGAAATTACAAACGAATCTCGAAATTCGATCAAAATTGATACTCATGACCTGAAATTGTATAAAAAGTGATTTGCTTTTCGAACTTATTGATACGTTAGATTCATTGAGTGGTTGTTTGAAACATGAAATTTTTGAATTTGATTTACGTTACCTTGGAAAAAAAAACTGCTTCCTTCCTGGACATCAAACCGACGTTTCAATTACTGATCAGAATTTGAGAAAATCGCAGAGTGAACGATGAAAAATCAAGATTGGTCTTTTAATTAAGCGAAGTAAGGGAGTAACGAGCACTGGAAATAATCACAGGTACCTTTTATTTTGTTTATGTGAAATCCCTGCTGTGTTCGCGTCGGTCTGGGGCATAGGAAATCGAAACAAGCTGGCTGGTTACGTTCTAGTTTTAGTAAGTTGAAAAAAATATATTGAAATACTTTGGCCCGTATTCACAAAAATCGCCCAAGTGAAACTTGAAGTCGCACTTCCGAAAGTGATACTTCAGTCCAAAGTGAAACTTGTGGAGAAATCGCTATTCACAATCGTTTTTAGTGTAGCTGCTCTTAGGTCAGCTTTAGGTTCAACTGATAAGGAAGTTGAACTTCCGAAAGGGCAACCCTTAGGGTGACTCGCTCCTATTGACCAATGGGAATATTCAGTGATAACATTGATAACCGGTTGGTGATCAACAAACGATTGTCCGGGTCGGACTAATTTGAAGACCAGAAGAATGGAAGACCCGATGGAAAACTGAGGAAAGGCCGACATGAAAGGTTAATTTGGGCTTACCGACCGGTTCTTTGAAATAGAATTCACATAAATCTGACTACATTTTGGACACTTGAACAATAATGTCCTCAAATTGAAATGCACTGAGCACAATTATACGTGCTCAAAGGTAGCTGTAAAAAGGAAAAGTAGGAAATTGTTTACGTGACATGCGCAGAAGGTCTTCTGACCAACACTCGAATCCATTTTCGCTTTCTCTCCGCCTTCTTGGCACAATTTATACACGTCTCCTTTCCGTAGATACTGCAAATATTCCATGTAGTCGTTTTCCATTTAAATCCGAACGGAAAAACGTCGTAAAACGGATATCGAAGCAAGCAAAATAGACGCACTTCTTGTCAAAAGCTGTACTAAGGGCCAGTCAAGTGTGGTAGGAGCCAAACTTACCCGGAGAGTGTAACTTGACGAAAGTAGAGCTGAAGTGACGCTTCTTCTAAAGTTCGGTTTGTGAATAGCGTTTTCTCTAAAGTACGGCTCTAAGTGGAGATTTCAGGCTTCGCTTAGTGAAAAGCCCCACTAAGTGCGTTTTGTGAATACGGCCCTTTGATTCGAGAGGGCAGTCCGAGATTTGTTTGATTCGTTATACACAGGAAAGGAATTATTCGAGATTTATAACAATCACTTTCCAATGTCTAAAAATCGCGAGAAACGATACAACAGGTTCAGGGTGGGTTTTCAACTATCGTTGAAAATTAGTTATTGAAATCGCATACTTTTCAAATTTACTGGTTTTGAGTGAATCGATTCAAATAAGGTCGATAAAGTTCAAATAAGAGTTACCCAGGAAATTCCGGTAAGGCAGTTTTTTAGTTCGATTAGTTAAACACAGAGAAGGAATTATGGAGATTCCTCATCAATCTCTTCCCGATGTTTTACAAATCGTACGAAACTTGATAAACCTTGATGGTGTTTAATGTTTTCATCCATTGTTAAAAGTAGTTATCGAAATCGCCTACTTTTCAAATTTACTGGTTTTGAGTGAATCGATTCAAATAAGAGTTACTCAGGAAATTCCGGTAAGGCAGTTTTTTAGTTCCATTAGTTAAACACAGGGAAGGAATTATGGAGATTCCTCATCAATCTTTTCCCGATGTTCTACAAATCGTACGAAACTTGATAAACCCTGATGGTGTTTAATGTTTTCATCCATTGTTAAAAAGTAGTTATCGAAATCGCCTACTTTTCAAATTTACTGGTTTTGAGTGAATCGATTCAAATAAGAGTTACTCAGGAAATTCCGGTAAGGCAGTTTTTTAGTTCCATTAGTTAAACACAGGGAAGGAATTATGGAGATTCCTCATCAATCTCTTCCCGATGTTCTACAAATCGTACGAAACTTGATAAACCCTGATGGTGTTTAATGTTTTCATCCATTGTTAAAAAGTAGTTATCGAAATTTAATTTTTTCAAATTAATTGGTTTTGAAAGTGGGAAGATCGTGTATCAATTTTCCAATGAGTCCGTGTTTTGTTCGGTTCATTATTCACTGGGAAGTAATAGTAAGATCTACACCATCCCTTCCCGTTGTTTTACAAACCGTACAAAACTTGTAGATATTCATTGTTGAAAAGTAGTATAGCAATCTGTATTTTCCAAATTTTATTCTGGTTTGAGTGAATTGTGATGTGACGTGGTGTATAATGAAGCAACAGCCCCTGAGTCAGATCAGAGACCCCATCTGTAAGCGTATAGGAGTACCAACTGAAATAATGGGAGACAATATTAAGGAAAGATTCGTTCTTCTCACAATATAATCGCAAATCGAGATCCATGTCATCCTAGTTAGCCTCAAGTCATCTAATTTGTTTTTGCTTCAGCCATTGCTTAACTTGAAGCAAGTTTCGTTCTTGCTAACCCCCTCTCCTATCACTAAGCAAGCTCTGTCATTCTGGACTACATACAATCCAACAGTGTTCTCATTTGTTCATTTGGTTTCAATCATCACCATATTATTAATGTCTTGAAAAAAACAGCTAGGTTTTTTTTGTACTACTGTTAAAAATTGTCACAAACCTCGTAATGGATGGTGTCATCAGAAGTTATGTAAATCGTCTAAACGGGCGACTATCGACTGCCACCCATGAGAGAAAAGGTGAAGGAAGAATTGTACGATTGCCCCCCGCATCAGTCGGTCGAGAGAAATGAAAATGTACGATTGCCACCCAGAAAAGGAAATCTTTCCCGCTGCCTTTACCGGTTGCCTTCCGATCAGTAGAAAATAGTACGACAAAAACTTGTATCTCGGGGATAGCTGTAGGGATTTCTAGTTTCTAGGGTACCAGGCTAAGCTATTCACCTTGAGACACATCCATGCCATGATTTTTTCTGCGTAAGCGGAGAAAAGTGTACAATTCGTTTGAAAATGTTTCGTTACATTTGCTCGATTCATTAGCAAGATAAGTCGAAATAATTTTCATGTAAGAAGTGCTAAGAAAGAGAAGAGATAATGAGAGAAATGTCAACCCTAACATCCAGCAATTTAGATGGGCTGTTAGAAAACGTATGTTTACCAAATGATAGCGGCAATTTTGGTTTATTATTTTCAGTAATGAACCTTTGGAATCGACCAAGAAACAATTTTTTTTAACACCCCCTCAAAATTTGATGGTTTACGTTTCAAGGTACGTAGAATCCAAAAATTGAATAAAAATTTGGCCGTCCGCGGCACTTTTGCCACTTAGCATTGTCCGATTTTGATGAAATTTGGTATGTAGGCTCCATTTGGGGTCTAGTTGTGCCCCGAAGATTTTGGTTGATGTAGGTCACTTCTAAGGGTTCCAAAATCAATTTTGAAATTTTGAAAACGCCCTAACTCAACAAATTTTGATATAAAGGTATTGTTTTTCCTTCAATTTAAGATTCTATAGAATTTTTAAAATTATATGAGACCACCCGGAGCTCAATAGGACAAACCGTTCGCTCACTACGAGAATTTAACCCTCCAGCGCTCAATGCACCCTGTAGGGTGCACTCAGTTCTTCCTCGATAAAAATTTCTCATGGAGCCAGAAACGTTTGTTGCATCATCTGCGTCCATCTCAATTGTCTACTGAAGGATAATCAAGAAGAAGAAGTCGTATTTGAAATGTTCTGGCTTTGTTATAACCGTTCAACTACGACCCTGTACACGTTTATTATGTCTAACACGACTGGCTGAAGTTATTCGTCAACCATGAGTAATAAAGGGTATAAATCCAGTCACTTGTTACTTTTTTGTTTTACGAGATTGTTGTGGTAACGAGATAAATCAAAATCTAGTCGTCAATATTCGTTTTTATGTGGTTTGGGGTTCGTCAAAGTTGGGCGTCACCTGTAGGGTGCATTGGTCATTCGAGCAACTGAGATGGCTTCCATCTGGATTTCATTTTTTGCCCCAATTTTTCCGTATTTCAGAGGTTTTGATTGTTTCTTTTTGTATTTGATTGTCTCTACACATTTGGTGGTTTAAAATATCATGTGTTTATAGTGTTTCATGTTCATGTGATAGATCAAGAATCTATGTAATCCATTTCTCTATGTGCCATCAATCAAGGTGCGTAATCTTGACGATTTATGTATGGTCAGATGGAGTGACAATAGCATCAAGGTGTGGCATCAAACTGCCATTGTGTGATGCGGATCCATAAGGTTGGGGGAATTGGTTTCGACAACTAAAAGAAACAGAAAATGACGGTAGATTGTCCAAATGTCATTCAGCGATTCTACAGTTTCATGGGTCGCGTCGATCTGTTTGACGAGAACATTGGATCTTTGAGAGTCAGTTATAATGGAAAAAATGGTGGTACCTAGTGTTCCAATTTGGAATCGGCGCTGCCTGCAAAAATCGTGGCAGCTTTATAAAGCCACCTTCAAGGTAGCAATAAAATACTGTGAGTTCAGGAGAGATGAGGTACATTACATCGTCACCCATAAAGTTCCTGCTAAAAAACCATGAAGTTTGTGTTCGATTCACCGGATGAAGAGGAAGAATCAAAGTAAGACCTAAAAAACATGAAAAAGTTCCCTGCTAGCAAAGGAGATTCAGATGAATGCCACAAGAACACCAGGTTCATGGGTAAAGGCTGTGAGGTTGGTCTACACATCCATGACCACCAAATTTCAATTTAAAATTTTTATATACATATCTTCCAGAACCGTCCCATTTTTCATTTTTTAATTAGCATCCCAGTTTTCCATTCGAATAAAGCGTTTTCCTACTAATTTTTGTGGTACTATTCCATACATGTAGTAGAGCCCTCTTAGTTGCGCTATTGCCCAATGCACCCTACAGGGTGCGGCTCTATTGCAAATAATCAGCAGCAACAGAAATAGCAAAAACTGTTTGTATGCTTCAATTAAAGACCAAATAACACAAAAAAGAGAAAAAATTTCAAATGTTGACGGTAGGTCCCTTTTGGGCGCTGGAGGGTTAAAGTTTGGACGTACTATAAATCAGAAACACGAGTGTGAATCGCAAAAGAGGCCTAATCTCCGTTCAAATTTTAGCTGACCGAAATACGATCGATATTTTTCTTCATGTTGGATGGTTGGTGGCTTTGTAGACGAGTGATCTATATAGAAAAATAATAAACCATTGTGTAATAATTTGCAGCGTTTTTAAAAACATTTTCTCGACGAACAGACCCGATTACCGTTATTCCTGAGCCATACTCTTTTGAATTTTTTTTTTTTTAAATTGACTGAAATACCCCATTCTGCGACACCTGTGTACCAACGGAAGAATATGACGACTGAAGCAGGTCCCTCATTTCTGCCGCTAAGCCTCAAATAGCCTTCTCGTAGTTTTCATATTTCAGTCATCGCTAAATTCTTAATTCTGTCAAATAAATATAAACTCTGCGATTCAATATCCAGGTGGAATATTATAAAGAATGCGTTCTTCGAACATAACATGGATACTAACAGTTAAACGTAGAAACAAGGTTTTTGATTATGTTTTGCTTCTAAAAAGAACACTTTCGAAGCATGTATTTGTGCAAATTTAAAAACAAACTAGGTATATCACTTCCATCATCAACAAAAATATTAATCTATTTTACGTTATACTTCAACAACATTATACACTTTAAAAAATCTGTTATATCACCGGATTTGATGAGGTCGAAGGACCTCTTTTTTTTCAATAACATCAGCATTTTACTTTGATTCAACAGTGTTACAAAAAATCAGCCTTTGAGACAATCACAACAAAATTATGCTTAAAGCGAATGAATAGTGGAGAAATTCGGTTTAGAAAACGGTTTTGATTCTGAATAATGTACGTGGGTAAGCGGTACGGTTGTTTGAAGCTTGGTTTGGGCTCGCTTCTTAATTTCACGAGTTTATTGCGGATATAACTTGAAAAATGTGAGGAGCTCTAAATATGAACTCTCATCCAAGAAACCAGATTAAGGACGCGAGACTTTATCAGGTGACCAGGCTTTTGAGAATGCCTCTCTCCGATTCCTCAGGAAAGTGTCAAGATTTGAAGGAGAATGCCTAGTTTTGACTATTCCGAGATACAGAAGATAATTTCCTGTGGATTGGCTTCTGATTAGCTCCAGCCAAACTGGAAGGCAGAATTGCGACTTTATCCTGGAAAACAAAGGGCTAAATTCTGGTGAATTGGCTTATGAAAGTGCTTCATTCTGACTCCTGAGGCACAGCCTACCAGTTTGAAAATGAGACAGGTTTTGAGACGATTCTGGGTTGCCCTAGCAGAATTTCGATGGTTTGGCTGAAGAGAGCAGGGCACTCTACATTCCTGAGGCACTGCTTTCTGAACTCGAAGTGATACAGGATTTCTGGGGGATTGGCTTATGAAAGTGCTCCATTCTGACTCCTGAGGCACAGCCTACCTGTTTGAAGGTGAGACAGATTTCGAGACGATTCTGGGTTGCCCTAGCAGAATTTCGATAGTTTGGCTGAAGAGAGCAAGGCACTCTACATTCCTGAGGCACTGCTTTCTGAACTCGAAGTGAGACAGGATTTCTGGTGGATTGGCTTATGAAAGTGCTCCATTATGACTCCTGAGGCACAGCCTACCTGTTTGAAAATGAGACAGGTTTCGAGACGATTCTGGGTTGCCCTAGCAGACTTTTGATGGTTTCGCTTATGAGAGCAAGGCACTCTACATTCCTGAGGCACTGCTTTCTGAACTCGAAGTGAAACAGGATTTCTGGTGGATTGGCTTATGAAAGTGCTCCATTCTGACTCCAGAGGAACAGCCTACCTGTTTGAAGGTGAGACAGGTTTCGAGACGATTCTGGGTTGCCCTAGCAGACTTTTGATGGTTTGGCTTATGAGAGCAAGGCACTCTACATTCCTGAGGCACTGCTTTCTGTGAGACGAGGTTTTTACCTAATTCGATGCGACAGAACTAAGAGTTTGATGGACTGGTTTTTGAAAACCGGCTCACAAACCTCAACCTGTTGAATATATTTTTGGAAAGTGAAGACGACTCACAATTTCCAGCAGGTTTTAAGCACAAATAGAAGCTAATTTCCTGTGGAATGGCTCTGATTAGCTCCAGTCGAACTGGAAGGCAGAATCACTTTATCCTGGAAAACAAAGGGCCAAGTTCTGGGGGATTGGCTTATGAAAGCGCTTCATTCTGACTCCTGAGGCACAGCCTACCAGTTTGGAAATGAGACAGATATCGAGACGATTCTGGGTTGCCCTAGCAGAATTTCGATGGTTTGGCTGAAGAGAGCAAGGCACTCTACATTCCTGAGGCACTGCTTTCTGAACTCGAAGTGAGACAGGATTTCTGGTGGATTGGCTTATGAAAGTGCTCCATTCTGACTCCTGAGGCACAGCCTACCAGTTTGAAAATGAGACGGGTTTCGAGACGATTCTGGGTTGCCCTAACAGAATTTCGATGGTTTGGCTGAAGAGAGCTAGGCACTCTACACTCCTGAGGCACTGCTTTCTGTGAGACGAGGTTTTTACCTAGTTCGATGCGACAGAACTAAGAGTTTGATGAGTCTTCATTAGCATCATTATTGCTAGCAGATTCCTATTAGCACAGAAGCAGGTTTCTGATGGATTTTGGGAGCGCTACATTCTGGTTCCTGCTTATTGCTTTTGAAGTGAGGTATAAATTATAAATTCACCCAAGAAAACGAGTACTATATAACGAAGCGAGACTATTATTAAATCTGACTCACAAAAACCAGTATCGGATTCACAGATTTTTGGTAAATGAAGACAACTCATAACTGCTTGAAGATCCAACCAAAATTCATTTATCGATTGTGAACTAAATTGCTCCCAGCCTACTCTCACTTCATTGATTGCTAGGAAATTGGTAAGGACCTACTCATTTAAAATCCATTAGACAAACCTGGTAGAGGCCCAGTCCTTGGTTCATAACCTCAAGAAAGGAGAATCCCGAACGTGAGCTGGAATTTACGTGCCCATAGCGATGATGAAGACTGAATTCGGCATAAATGAATTATTGGAGAAACTAACGAGATACTTGCGATAACAAAAGAGCGAGTAAGTGCTCGGAAACACAATGAGGAATACAGGAAGCCTCATTAATAAACGAAGATCTTCTCAATTGCCACAATTAGAGGCGAACCTGGTGGAGATACAAGAAAACTTTGAATTGAAAAGGGAAAGTTGGTCTTCCAAACTAATTCCTTTTAGCTTACCTTGAAGGTACTCTTCAGAACACTTTTCTCATTAGAGGAAATAATTGCATGGAAGAAACACAAACACAATATGATGGTACAGTTGGCGCCGTACTGGAGTATGCATGGATACTAAAACCGTTACATCCATAGAACAAGGTCAGGGCCTTCCATGAAGGTTGCCATGTTCCCCTCCTGCCATCAGCTGATTTGGGATGCGATGAACTCAACTTCCACGCAACTATCTGTTCAATTTAATGGAGACGAATCAGCACCTCCTTCTGCTTATGAATTTGCATGAGTTAGCCTTCGGAAATTAGCCAAATGGAAAGACTTTTGATTTCACCGCACATTGATGTTAAAAATTACAATCCAAATGGATGTTTTAGTCGCCAAACACGACAAAATTGAGAAAGCTGGTAAAGCACTGGATTCTGCCGAATTTTGAATTAGAAAACTTATAGATGATTTTGAAATGATGCAGTTGTCAATCTTAGTATGGAATGAGAGTTATGCAGTCAGCACTCAAATTACCATTAATTACATAAAGAAGTACAAGAATTGTTTCAATTCTCAGAGAATGGTATGAAATAACATGTTTACTCAGGCAGGCATGAGATCTTTCAAATCACTGGATGAAGAGAAACGTAATGATGAACCTAGAATGAATTGAAAATGCGAAAATTGATAATCAAACCCGACAAAGCACTCCTCAGGAACCAAAGATTCAACACAAACGACGTTTTTCCTTTGAAGCGAGCCCAAATCCAGCCGTAATTTACTAACTAGTAATAATTATATTGTTTTTAACGATTCGTAATTTTTTTCTGATTACATGGTACATTTCTAACGATTTTTAATCATACGTTCTTTTCGAAGAATGAGATATTATTATAGGGTTTTTTTCTCAAGTTTTGTTTAATTCATAAATATTTGGGTCGGAGTTTGTCTTCTTTTTCTTCATTTTACCTGTCGATGATCATTTGGGGATGAAGGGATCGTCCGGGCTTGAAGAGGCGGCGGGAGTTTTGGGTTTGACGGTCGAAACAAGTTTGATGCTTTCCCTGTAACGAGACAAAAAAAAAAAATAATAATAATAAATAAGGTGCAATTGATGGGAAAATCCTTGAATAACTATCAGGCAGCTGGGATATCGATGTACAGGGCGCAAATTAAGCCCGCATAACTTCAGGGGTCGATTCTACTACTAATTTGCAACAAAAAATGTCTCGTAGCTTTTTTTTACTCCCTGTTTTTCCAAGATTTGTTTTTTTTTCCGTCAATTTTGGTCTATTATTCTCAATAATGAACCTTTGGAATCGACCAAGAAAAATTTTTTTTTAACACCCCCTCAAAATTTGATGGTTTACGTTTCAAGGAACGCAGAATCCAAAAATCGAATAAAAATTTGGCCGTCCGTCCGCGGCACTTTTGACACTTATCATTGACCGATTTTGATTAAATTTGGTTATAGGCTCCATCTGGGGCCTAGTTGTGCCCCGAAGATTTTGGTTGATGTAAGTCACTTCTAAGGGTTCCAAAATCAATTTTGAAATTTTGAAAACGCCCTAACTCAAAAAATTTTGATATAAAGGTATTGTTTTTCCTTCAATTTAAGATTCTATAGAATTTTTAGAATTTTTTGAGACCACCCGGAGCTCTGTAGGACAAACCGTTCGCTCACTACGAGAATTTAAAGTTTGGACGTAATTTAAATCAGAAACACGAGTGTGAATCGCAAAAGAGGCCTAATCTTCGTTCAAATTAAAGCTGACCGAAATATGATCGATGTTTTTCTTCATGTTGGATGGTTGGTGGCTTTGCAGACGAGTGATCTATATAGAAAAATAAAAAATAATAAACCATTGTGTAATGATTTGCAGCTTTTTTATATTATGACTTTACGTTAAACGACTTTACGTTTTTAACTCCTTGTTTTTCCAACATTTTTTTTTTTTTTTTTTGTCAATTTTTATATTTTGATTTTACGTTATTACGAGACTTACGTTAAACGGCTTCACGTTTACTTTACGTTATTTACGTTATCGTAAATTACTCATAACTCCCTTAATTTGCAGTTTAAATTCAAATTTAACCCACTAGTGGGCGCTATGCCGACTGTGACATTAGTGGACGCTAGCGGTACTCTATACCGCACATACATTTTCCATCATTTTTGTGGGTAGTAAAATCTATTTTCAATGATTAGGAAGGATAGGAAAGGTAGATCAGTATTACGTCACATAATGAAAATCCATACAATTCCTGAAAATTTCTTCAAAATCGGATGGGAAATGTAGAAGTTATGGCTGTGATATGGAAATACACGTTTGCGCATGCGCAATGGCTACTATCGGTCTGTTCTAGGATTATCATTGGAAGTCACCGACTTAAAACTATCCCGTTTTTCCGCGTTCAAACACAAATTTCTGTATTAAGTCCCACTTTAAAAATAAAAATGACCAGACCGTTAAAAGCTGAGATTTTGGCACAATTTATACCGTTCTTGTATCTTGAACAAATATTTGTTCTCATAGTTCGAGTTCCGATTGAAAAAACTCGAGGTTTCCCAAATTGGGTAAAATTTCCTTCGGTGCTTTTGGCGAAACCCTCATTGATCCAATTTTCTGCTAAAAACACGGTTTATTGAAAGTTTTTGAAACAAAAATCGACGTTTTAAAAGACATCATTGGTGAGTTTTTTAAAAATATCGATGTATTTGTGTCGCAGCCGTAGTTTATTCAGTACGGGAGCAGTGGCGCCTCCTCCAGGCAAACATAGCAAACACTGTTTGCCTTACTAAAAATAAGCAAAATGAATAAATTAATTTTTGTTGAGATTCTCCTATATTCCCATTTTTTGCAAGTAATATAATAGCCAATTTTGGAAAATTTTAATATAATTTAGGTACTTTTTCATTATTACCAAGTAAATTAGATGAAATAGGAGAATGGAATAAGAAAGTACGTATTTTGCCTTGGATACTAACCCGCAACACACCAGAGACTTGGAGAGGTCGGTAATGTAAATGATTGCAGATGATAAGCGAACTAGCGTGTGGCAAAGCGATGCAAGGCAAGCAGTTCAAAAAAATGAATTTTTCGGGACTGTTTGGAGTGAGAGGCGACGATCGGTGGGTGGCGGGGGGTCATCGCGGTGTCAAGTATTACCATTCCCCCACTACCTCACTATCAGGTGTAGCAAACAGTCGGAAAACTGTTTCGTGACCTTGAAAGCAGAGAATCTTGGAAGATGAGCCATGGATACTAATTAGCCCACGCATGGCAATACATAACATATCCATTCAACCACATTATCTCAAGGAAGGAAAGCAGTTCGTTCTTTCGCCACCGTAAATAGCAGCTGTTTGACGTTGGCTGGTGTCTCGTTCCCAATTTTATTGTATTTCTTCTTCTTTGTATTTTTTTTTCTTTTTTTTTCTCCCTAATAGTTTTTCTAGTTGATACACTTGAAAATAATTGCATAACATTGTATAATGAAGGTTTCACGTCTGATTTGGTCTTAATTCAGAGTCTCTCTTTTTTGGTTTATTATTTTCAAGAAAAAAAGTTTGACCACCCTCAAAATCCGATGGTTCTACGTTTGAGGTAGGTACGTGTAGATTTTGAGAATCGAATATAAAAAAATCCGTCCGTCCGCGGAACTTTTCTTAATTATCATAACTAGTTGTGCCCCGAAGCTTTTGGTTGATGTCAGTTAGTTCTAAGCGGTGAAATGGAAGGGATGTAACTTCCAAAGGCGCCCTATCTCGAAAACTCTCGATGTGAAGGTAGTTTTTTTTTCACAAATTAAAGATAGGTACCTACCATTGAATTTTTAGAATCGAATGATACCACCCATCGCTTTTGAGGACAAACTGTTCGTTCCCTACGAGAACTTAAGGGTTGAACTTACGATAAATCAGAAAAACGATTATGAATCGCAAAAGAGGCCTGATTATCTTTTATATTTTAGCTAACCAAAATGCGATCACCTATCGCTTCTTTGGGTTGTACTCGGTTTTGCTTCCTTTTGCAACCAGTAATACAATTTCTAAACCAAGGAATTCTTTAGTTCTTCGAATGGAGTGTGAAGCGTGTAGATCTTCCAAACAAACTTGATTGTGAAGATTAAACATGGTTGGTAGTTGGTGACAATGGCAAAGCTGAGTTCTTTGCTGGCTCATGATCTATACAGAAAAAATGAACCGTTGTGTAATAATTTGCAGCCTAGCTGTTTGCCTGACGAATATTTTCACCCGACGCCCCTGTACGGGAGGTATGGTTTGTTTGTAATTAGGAATATTAACGAATTCGCACTCTGCACTCACGTAGGAGTTACGTCTTTCTTGAGAGAAGGCAGAAGCGTCGGAACTTTGCGGTGTCCGGATTCCCTGGCAACCACCTCCATGAGAGAATAGCTCGGGAGCCAACACTGAAACAGATTAATCGTTATGAACCATACAATTCAAGATAAGGTAAGTGTTGATCTCGAATTTATAAAGAAAACTTAGTTATATGAGAGCAGTGGGTGCCTCCATTGCCAACTGAGTGGCATGTCAAACAATATTAGAGAGTTTTCGCCACGTCAGACGTGACGACTTGAGATCGTGACGACTCAAGACAGATGGGGCCAGCAGACGCAGATGCTAACTTTTTTTGGTGGATTTCGAGTCGTCACAAAATTAGGTGCGGACTCTGGAAGTGACGCTAAACAGCTACCAACCTGTGAAGTCACTTGAAAATGGCCGATAGCGAACAGCTGATTCAGACTCCGGGGGGTCTCGAAATGACTTTTTCAGATCGAAAATAAAAATGTTTGCCGTATTGAAAAGGCAATAAATTTGTTACTACTTGGATACCTATTTACATCCCCTTCTGACCCTACATTGCGATATAAAAACCTACCTACTGATGATTTTGATCCTTTTCACCTTTAGAAAGTAGTGAACTACACTAGCTTTTCCAGAACTCTTACTGCATTTTTTGGGTCTATAATACCTACTAACTACCGATTTTGCAGTAGCTACCTTTCTACTGGTTCCTTGTTTGTCTTACAACACGTCCGTAACATATCTATAGATAATTTAGAGTAGGTAGGTACTTCGTTTCTACCTACCTACTATTACAAAAACGGAAGAACAGATCTATCATACTAGGATAGATCTACGAACTTATAGACGTAACACCTAAATGCAGACATCCATAATTAACCAAATACCTACTATTGTGTGAAAAGAAGGTATATTTTCAAAGGTAATGAACTTTATGAATGAAAGGTAATGAACTTTCCAATTTGACATGCAACTTATAAGTACGATGATCACAGCAAACTATCAGTTGAAATCTTAAATGGTACCTACTTACGTGAACTGACTCCCGTTGCCTGTTTATTGTAGATCTGTAGTTAGGTATGTTGGTAGATGAATAAATAATATACAACATTAAATGAAAAACAAGGGTGCATTTATTCAGAAATTTCATTGACATTCAAACAATGTAAAATTCGCACAGAGTCAACAACAGTATACGTTGGATTCACTTGATCTTGATGTGAAGATAACAGAATTCTGGTGACGAATAGTTTGTTTCGAGAGATGAAAAACTTGATAATTCCCGGGAAAAAGAAAACTGTTCGAGAAATGAAAGCTAAAATCGAGAACCAAAACACGGGAGTCGACCGTCGAACACAACACAAAATCCGGCTACATCCGATCTAAATTGAAATTGGTTATAAAAGTGTGAGGTTATCAAGGGTAGAGTCGTCAAGAAAGCCGTCGTTCTCGACGCCGTCAAAAGCCGGCATTTGGCGGCGTCCAAGACGACCGAGCTCGCCGTCCGAGTCGTCACGCATGCTCAGCCGGCATTTTCAGACGGTTGCATGGATATTACACGCGGACGGTCGTCACAAAAGACGTGGCGAAAACTCTCTATTATATTCGAAGAAAGAAAAAGATCGCATTATATCATCAGGAATTTAAACGGAAATTAGCTCTACTTCACTCAGTGAACAGCCTTTGGGTGATTCCTAAACTACAGGCAAATTCGTGTCTACACCTGTGAAATTGCATCCTCTAGACCTACAACGTTGATTTTTTCCCCTACAGTAGGTTCTGAGCAATATAATACCCTCTGGAATTATATTGGATACTTTGTTTTGGTTTTTAGGACGTCCCACAGTAAGACTTGGGCGTCCTTATGCGATCGATCTGGGGTGAAGTTGGACAACACTCAACAGAAAAAAAAATAACCACACAGTAATCCGTTTTAGACCATTCTGAATCCAAATCCGCGAAAAAAACCATAGGTGTATGTCTGTGTGTGTGTGTGTATGTGTGTGTGTGTGTGTGTGTAACAAAATCTTGTGTACTCTGCACAGGCCTTAGTTCTCAACCGATTTTCCTGGTTCTTTTTTTGTTCGACGCGGAAAACTATCTAGTTGTGCACTACGTCGCCGGAATTTCGAATTTTGCCTTTTAGGGGGGGAAAGGGGGGGTTAATGCTCAAAAAACGTGCGTTTTTGGGCATAATCTTGTGTACTCTGCACAGCCCTTAGTTCTCAACCGATTTTTGTGGTTCATTTTTTCATCAACGCGGAAAACTATCTAGTTGTGCACTACGGCGCCGGAATTTTGAATTTTGCTTTTTAAGGGGGGAAAGGGGGGGTTAATGCTTAAAAAACGTGCGTTTGCGGGCGTAATCTTGTAAACTCTGCCCTGTAGGCCGATTCTGTAGCTCGCTATTTGGTTGACGTTATGGCGTTGGATTCGGTATCCCTCCCGTGCAACGACAGGTCGATAACGAAATTGGAATTCTATAATCGGGCATAACGAAGTTTGGTCGTTGCATTTCAAAATAACGACGTCGCTATGTGATCCGACAAAATTTCGCTCTAGGGCGAGCGAAACGTTGCAACGCATGATTTTTAGCCAATGGGAAGACGTATTGATAATAGTTTCCAACTGTTATCACGGGTAGTAGAAAATCACTGCAGTTTGCAAAATGTCGGATTCATATTTTTTCCCGTGGTGAATATACAAAGGAATGACGCGTAAAAACGGAATTTTTCTTGTGATTCGTGCTTTTGTATCATGGAATAATGATAAATGGAAGGAATTCCTTTTCATAAATCGAATTCATCAGTCACATTGGTATGAATTTCGTCCGTCCACGATGCTTCAAATAATCAACTGCCTGTCCATCTTACTACAAGGTAATGAATCGTCTTGTTATTTATCGTTTATAGATACTCACACATCCATACTTATTGGTACTTTCAACTACTTTGAGTGAGAAGTCCATAGCTAACTGCCTAATTGTGTGCGGTATACATTATTGTTACAGATTCCGGGAAACAAGTACCAAACCCTTACTAACGAAAATTTCGGAGTTCTCGATGTCTTTTCAGAACAAAATAGATGTATTTCACTCTCAAGGGTAAAGAACACCTAATATCACTTCAAAATGTATGAATCGCTGTTTTAGTTTCATGTACGTTATAAGACTGAATGAACATAATATTATTGTATTCAATAAAACGTAAGATTCATGACGTAATTTAATTTTTCTACCTTCCCATTCATATTTCTTCAAGTCAATTTTATGTTACAATTTTCATCTACCTCGTCATATTCTCTCCTACCGTCGATGTCGATTACGGATATAAACAATCGTAAATTCGTGGTAAATATTTTCTCAAGTAATAGCAGGTAAGTTGGTATAAAAGAGAGCATTATCAGCACAATTATTTTAGCAAAAAATTATCAATTTTAGGGGTTCTTTTAATTTTAGGAAGTTTTTATGCAGACACACATTTTATAAAATAGTAAAAAATTCAACTAGGATCTACCTATTTTATAAGCAAACTATTTTAATTTTACGTACTTACCTACCAATTTCCGAAAATGACAGTATAATTATTTTTATTGTTTCAACCTTACTTATTGTCACATGGACATCATCATTCAATGTTGATATAAAAAATGCTGTTGATAGTTTGATGAGTTGTCAAAAACTCAACTCCTTGACTATGTTCAATAGAGTACATGAATTGCTATACTAATTAATAGCTTGAAATAATGTAAAAACTACGATTTTTGTCTAATAAAATTGTAGAAAAAAATCAAGTAACACAAATTAAAACGGCGAATAAACTGCTCATTATGACGGTCGGATATTATTTTTAAAATATTCACCAGAAATCATGTACGTAGGTATGTATCAATTTTATTCTCAAAATGATTTGATTAACAAAACTAATAACCCACAATACGGAAATGCACAGAGCAACTCGGAAACTGAAATATGACTTCGAATAGGTTAGGAATTAAAGAGCGTTTTAAGCTCCTTTTTCATAAAGACGGTTGTCGTAATCCATACCGGGGGGTTTCGAGCCGTCGAGATGGTAATGTAAGCCTTTTGGCCCCACGCTTGATGGCAGCTGAATTTAAATGAAGCCAACAAGCGGTGATGGGCGTTTGGGGGTCGTGTTGGTTGATAGAAATCAACGAACACGAGCACCAAACGTTTGCACACGAGTTCGGGGGTTTTGATTTGAAGTTAATTTAGCTGAAATAAAATATCGAAAAACACTTAGAATTTAAAATGGTAGCAAATGATATTTACCTGTGGCGACAAAGCGTGGCGACGTCGGCGACTGCGTGGCGATCGTCGTACTGCAAGATTTGAAAGCCTGAAGGGCGAAATAAAGCGAAACAGGTACACAAGTGTGTCCTTTTGCCAGAGGGGCTGACGGTTGTCCTGAAGGGACCTAATACCAATTGAGGGGTGTCGTTGCACTCTCCTCTAACCTTTTACTGACCCAGGTATACTCAGAAGAAGAACTACAAAGTACAACTAGCAGGTGGATTTATTAGAAATTAGGAACGGCAAATGACTTCCCCACAAGTGTGGCGATAGGAGCTGAAGGCTTTCAAAACGTAACACAAAATATAGTATGTTTTTCCAGATTTAACAATGTACATTCAATTTCCAATTTCATTTATCAGTTTCCAAGCATAGGTCATCAATCCAAAAATCAGGTGAGTATTTGTTATAGTTTGTTCAATGTTTCTCAATTTACTAATGTTCTCAAAATTACTCAATGTTCTCAAAATGTTCAATGTTCTCAAAATTACTTTCAGTTTCTTTACTAATGTCTGTTTACTCTTACTCTAGCACAGTTGCATAAATAATTGGCCAATCTATTTATGTTAAAGGTTTCAACACTCACTGTCGGGCCCAGAGGTATCCTCAAGCTGGGTGTGGCGATGGCGAAGATTCGTGACGATCGGTAGCTCTGGGTCGTGGCGATCGTGGCGATACAAGGGGGGGGGGGGGGTACGGGAGGAAGATTCGTCAGGATGGGGCGGACACACTTTCGACTGACTTTGAGCGCTTCTGGACTGGGTATGAGGTGACCGTTGTTGGCGGGGAGCTCAGGTGGATCCTCCCCCCTCCGCCCCGCCTGAAGATGGTAGTGGGGACGGCTGGTCGAGTGGGGGAGAGACCGTTGGGTCCCTCCCAGCTGAGGGGGGAGGGACGCGCGGGGTGGCGTTCGGCGTCGGCTGTTGTTTGTTCCACCTGAGCTGATGACGTCACCTACGAGGCTGACCAAAGGGGGCTAGTGGTGCCCAGCTCCCGCTTTACTGGGAAGTCGGCCCAGAGAGCGAGAGCTCACACCCCCCGCCTCCCTGGGAGCCAGGGTCGTCGGAGATGACACTGGGGACCTCCAGGGGTGCGGAAGGGTGCGCCTTCTTGATGGCCAGCTCGTAGGCACGTCTGCGGCATCCTCGGCAGCTGGCAGGTCGTCGTTGGCTGCTGTGATCCTGGCTGCAGGTTGGAAGTGGCCTGCCCCGCCGGTGGTAGCTCTTCAGACGCTGCCAGAACTCTTTGCAGGCTGGACAGCGGAAACTGAAGAGTTTTACCACCGGCTTGGTGCAGACGGGGCAGGTGGGCCGTGGCTTGCGACTTATCTTCAGGACGACGCGTGGATGTTTGGATGGTGTTTTCCTGGCAGACGTGGACGGTCGAGGCTCCCGAGATGGTGTGGGGAGTGGCTCGGGTGATGGTGAATAGGATGCCGAAGACTCCGATGGCGCGAAAATTCCCGTTCTACTACCAGCACGTGGAGGCAGGCTGGGAGATGTCGGTAGAGATGCGAAAGGTGAGGCTTGAACTGAGGCCACTCTCTCTGGTGGTGGGAGGGAGAGAGGGCTGAAGGCCGGTGATGGTGATGTTGGATGGTGAGGGGAGGGGGCCAACTCCCCCGCAGGCTCTTCAGACCTCGCCGCAGGTGCCTCTGCGGATGCCTGCGGGGTCGCCTCAGATGCTGCTGTCCTTGCCGCAGGTGGCTCAGCAACCACCTGTGCTTTGACCCGCTCCACCTCCGCCCAGGCGGCATTGCGGTCCAGCATGAGCAACTGTCGCTCTTCTAGCCAGGTCTCTTGGCGCTTCGCGAGGAGGTCTCTTTCTTGGGCGATTCTCTGGTAGGCTGGCATCCATTTGGCGACTTCGAGGATGGACAGAAGTGCTGCCTTGCCATTGATGTTTCTTACCGTTGGGGTATCGCCACACATGGTGAAACGGACCAGGTTGGTAAGGGTCTCCAGGGAAGGGAAGGGGTTAGCGACGGGTTCCTTGGTCTTCACGAATCCTTCTGGGAGTTTCTTGAAGCCTTCGTTTGCCAGCTCCGCACGCTTCCTCATGAGGAGCACCACCGGGTCGGGCGATTTCGGGCCTCCGTCTAAAACCCAATCTTCCACCTGCTGCTGTGCCATAGCCTATAACAATCGGAAACAAAAACCCTATTGTGACATCCTGATCTAGGAAAAGTGACTTCAAGATTCTACGTACTTCATCTACTTCAATTTTCCTAGCTGGCCATAATTCAGGACAACTGGCAGAGATAAGGTTTGGTTGATCTGAAGGATCCAAGTGAAATGTTGTGATCTGAAGGATCCAAGTGAAATGTTGTGATCTGAAGGATCCAAGTGTCGTGTTATGTCCTAATGTGTGAGTGTATGTTCGTACATGTCTCCCTATTAGTCAGTTAGTTAGTCTTTTTCCCTAAGTGGAGTTGTCGATAATCGATCGAAGCATCTCGTTTTCGGAACGGGTAGCGAGAGGTCGATTCATTGGCGTCTCCACGGGATTTCTTTGGTGGATTTTCCTCGGCTTCTTCAAACTTGTCTGCTGAAGATTCAGAAACGGTGGATGGTTCAGGTAAGTCGACTACTGGGATTTCCACTGGATTTCTTGGTTGTTGTTCATCGTGGCGACTTTCGTTGCGATCGGTGTGGCGGTCGGTGTGGCGATCGTCGTGGCGATCGTCGTGGCGATCAATCTCGTCCCGCAACGTCTCGTTCCCGAGGTGAGCACTTCCTTCTTGCGTTTCCTGTTCGGCGTAGCGATCAAATTGGTGATCCGCATCAGCCGTCCTTTGTGTGTCTGAAGGGGAACTTAGTCGGGTCGATGCCTCGTCTTGGGGTGTCCTCGATGAATTCCCTTTTTGGCTGGTGATAGGTGGAATCATGGTGGTAGTTTTTGCAGTGGTCGACCATCCATACTCTTCAATAAACTCTTCTCTTTCTGTTTCAGGTGTCATCTCTTCATGGTGTGTCGATGTCGTGGCGCCATGCGTGTCGGGTCTGATCCGTTCGGGGTCAACGAAGACTTCGTCCGGAACGCCTAACTCGAATGCGGGCTTCAAACGGTTGATGTGGACAGTCTGGCGGCGGATATCCGGTAAGTCTCTTATCTCGTACGTTACATCCGAATACTTTTTTACAACTATCCAGGGTCCGCTCCAGGGACTCCAAAATTTCTTAACAACCCCTGGGGGTGCTTGCATGTCTTTGAGGTACACGGCGTCACCGCCTTCGAATGAGCGTAGCGTTCGACGGTTGTTGATGGCGTCGCTTCGTTTTCGCCACGCTTCATGAAGGCTCTGTTGAGTGGCTTCTCGGGCTATTCTCAGATTCTTCAGTGTGGTGGATTCGTCTGGACGTGGTTTCAGGCTTTGTAGCGATTCGTTCGGCAACCGGAGTTCTCGGCCGAAGGTCAAGAAGTTCGGGCTGAAACCCGTGCTCTTGTGTGGGGTCGCGCGGTAAGCCGCGAGTGCAACGGGTAACATGTTTTCCCAATCTTTTGTTCTTTTTGAGATTTTAGCGATGATATTGGCGAGGGTACGGTGAAATCTCTCGCAGACGCCGTTGCTCTCGGGGTGATACGCTGTTGTGAAAATCTGTCTAATACCCCACTGATCACACAGCGCCCTGGTTGATCCGGCCGTAAAAGCGGTTCCGCGGTCCGAGACCAACCGTTCCGGAACGCCATGAGTGGGTATGTATTTTCTTGCGAGGTTTCGTGCTACTGTCGTGGCGGTGCAGTCCGTGGTGACATACGCTTCCGCATATTTTGTGAAATGGTCTATGACGGTCATCAGATATTTCGTGGTTTTTCCACTCAAAATTGGTCCGACGAAATCAATTCCAACGATTTGTCCGGGGCGCTCGGGGAGTAAAGGTTTCTGGATTGGATTACGGAGACCGGGCGGGGTGTTGCGTCGTGAGCACGTTTCGCATCGCTGTATGTTTTCGCGAACGTCTTTAGCTAACCCAGGCCAAGTTCCGAGTTTCCGTACTATCTTTTCCGTCACCTCCGCTCCGGGATGTCCGGCCCATTCATTTTTGTGGCATCTATCGATGAGCCATTCCCGAAGTGAGGAGGGAATGAGCGGCACCCATTCATGTTGTCCGTCGTATCGAACGCGTGTCTCCCATACGCCATTGGTTTTGCGTAGGTCCTCTCTGTGGCGGTCTAAAGTGATCGATTGGATCCAATTGTCGAGGTCTTGAGCGGCGATCATAAGCTCTCGTGGAAACTCGAGAGTAACTACAGCTATGTCTCCGCGGCTCAATCCGTCGGCATGACCCATTTGTGTTCCTGGTCGGTAGCGGGGTGTGAAGTCATACTCCGCTAATCTGAGTACCCATCGTCCGATGCGCGAAGTCGGATCACGGAGGTGCATAGCGGCGGTAAGGGCCATATGGTCGGTTTGGAGTTCGAAGGTCTGCCCGAGGAGATATTCCTGGAAGTGTCGAACCGCCCAAACGACCGCTAGGAGCTCCCGTTCGGTGACCGAGTACCTGGTTTCGGCCGGGTTTAATTTGCGACTCGCATACGCCACGGGCCTCTCTTCCCCATTAAAGCTTTGTGAGAGGACGGCTCCCAAGGCGAAGCCGGATGCATCGGTTGCGAGGATAAACGGTTTAGTCAGGTCAGGATAGGCGAGTATGGGTTCGCTGGTCAACTTTTCTTTGAGGTCATCGAACGCTTTCTGTTGTCGGGTCGTCCACTCAAAAGGCTGGGTTTTTTTCAACAACTCGGTCAAGGGCACCACTATTTCCGAAAAGTTCGGAATGAACCGTCGGTAGAAACTGGCTAGACCTAAAAAGGACTGAAGTTTTACTACGGAGGTCGGTACGGGGAATTCCTTGATCGCTTTCGTCTTTTCCGGCTCAGTGAGGATCCCTTCTGTTGTTATTCGATGTCCCAAAAAGCGAACTTCATTTTTGAGGAATTCGCACTTCGCGAGGTTGACTTGAAGTCGAGCCTCGGACAATCGATCGAAAACTTGTGCGAGTTTCTCAAGATGCTCTTCACGTGTGGCTGAGAACACAATTACATCATCCAAATATACAAGACAATTATTTCCCAGAATTCCGTCTAATGCGTCATTCATTACGCGCTGAAATGTGGCGGGAGCGTTTTTGAGCCCGAAGGGCAATTTCTCGTAATGGAAGTGTCTTCCGAGGACCGAAAAAGCAGTTTTTTCCTTGGAATCAGCGTGGACCGGGATCTGATGGTAACCCGCGATGAGATCGATTGTTGAAAACCATTTACATTGTCAGAGCATTGCGAGCGTCTCCTGCAAACGTGGGAGGGGGTAAGCGTCTCCTTTGGTTATCTTGTTCAATTGACGGAAGTCGGTACAGAATCTCCAAAGCTGCTTTTCCCCCGGCGGCGTCTTCTTTTTTACTAATAAGACGGGCGCGCACCACGGACTGGTAGACGGGCTAATCACCCCGGATTCCAACATATCCTTAATCTGCGTTTCGACTACCTCCCGGAGCGCATGAGGAACGGGGTAAGGTTTTTGTTGAGTCACGGTGGGTTGGGTGAGAATAATCTCGTGGGACACGTTGAGGTTGCATCCCGCCCCCGTCGGTGGCTTAAACAAGTCCCGGTAGGTATTCATCAATTCCTTCGTTGGCTCAGCGTCCGGTGCAGTTAAATGTTGCAATTTTTGTTCAAGGACGGTCTCAAATTGTGGTAACGGCGGATCCCATTGATCGGTCGGAACTTCTCCCCATTCTTCCTCATCCGACGTTTCTTGAAGAGAAGTAATCACGCCCTCTTTTTCATCGTTTTGAACAATTGGTGGATCGTTTCTTGGGCGTTTTCGCTCGGGTGGGTTCATCTCGCGTAATATCATATCAAGATGTTGATCAATCGCAGGTTCAATCTGGGTGGTTGTTGAAATTTCCGAAAATTTAATTTCATTTTTATTTTCAGGTGTGGCGAGGACCGTGTCGAATGTGGCGATGGTATGCTCATTTGGTGTGGCGACGACCATATCGGGTGTGGCGACGACCATGGCGACATTGGTATGCGTGTGTCGATCGGGTGTGGCGACGACCGTGTTCGGTGTGGCGATGACCACATCTGGTGTGGCGACAACCATCCCCGGTGTGGCGATGGTATGCCGAGTCGGTGTGCCGATGATCTCATTCATCATGGTGTCGGTGTGCCGATTTGGTGTGCCAATAGCTGTGTCATTTGTGGCGTTGGTGTGCCGATATGGTGTGTCGACGACCCTATTTACGAATAAATCGGGCGTCGTGGCGGTCTGATGGTTTACTGTGGCGGCGGACGCGTCGATGGCACGTACCGCTCGATCAACGGCCGCGTCGATGTACCGATCAAGAGATGAATCGTCAAACGTATCAGAACTCGTACCGGAACGTGGGTGGATAGTCGGTAGCGGCGTGGCGACGCATTCTTCATCGCGTACTACTCCCGGTATCTCGAAACGGACTCTTCTGGCTTCTTCCGTATCGCGTTTCTCCTCGTCCGGTGCGGAAACCGAATCCAATTTTTCGTGGCGAGTCGCATGATCGTACAAATCGGCGGGTGTGTCGATTGGTGTGGTGACTCCTCGGAAGTGTCTACTCCAAAATTTCATTCCACCGGATCCGCTACTGTTGTTAGCGGAGGTCGTAGGTGTGCTCGTCGCGCCGGTACGTGTGTCGAGAACAGAGGTATCGCGTTCTACGACGTTGAGTGTGGCTGTTGCCGCCGAAAGGGTACTAGGGAGAGGTGTGCTTGTGTCGCGATTGTGGATATGATCATCAAGCAACCCGGTTTCCCGCCCCTCCGGCGGCAACACCACACCCACACTGTACGGCTCATCTAGCATCTCGACGGGCGTAAAAGGTCTTATTTTCCCTTCCGGTGTGTGGTACTTCATAGTCGGTCCCGTGGTGAAAGTAATCGGTACTCTTCTTAGCACATCTAATCCCAACAAATCGAGTGTGGCGCATTTGCGTGCGAACACCAAAAAAGTATGCTCGAACGTGCACCCACCGATACGTGTTACGAGATGTTGTTCTCCCGAGAAATGCAAGGGCATCCCGTCCGCGCCCCACACGACAGCTCGTGTCGGGTACAATTTTATTCCCTTGACGGGAGTTGATAAAACCGAAAGTGCGGCGCCCGTGTCGACAATCATGTCTCTTTCCTCGGGGCCCAAACCTACGGTAATTTTCAGGGTGCGTGACATCGGGGCTTCAACTGCGGGGATGTGGTCCTCTTCTGCGGGTTTCTTGTACCGAGCTATCTCCATCGTGTGTGCGGGAGCCGCTATTGGTTGCGAAACAGGGAGTAACCGCTTCTTCTTGTAACAATCGGCCTCTAGGTGTTCTCTCATACCACAAAAGTCGCAAAAAATGGTCTTCTGCGGGCTAAAGGGACAACTCACGGGGAAATGTGCGCGGTCGGCACAAAACATACAAGGATAGCGCGGGCTTGGCTTCTCCTCGCTTCGTGGCTCGCTTGGCTTCTCCCGGCGATAGTCCTCTTCTTTGTGGCGATTGTGTCTGGGTGTATGGTCATCTTTCCGAGGGCATCGTGCTGCGAAATGATCGTGGCTTCCGCAGCTATAACATCGACGGTCGTTCGTGACGGCCGCGAGGTCCCATCTTTCCTCTATGTCGGTGGTATCGTCAAGTGTCTCTTCAAGTTCCTCTGCCTTACTCAACGCATCTTGAATATTTCGTGGTCGGTTGGTTATCAATAGGGCACTCATGTTCTTACCGACGCCGCAAATGAAGGCGTCCTTTGTCTTCTTCTCTACCCATTCGTTGCGTTCGTGGCGACGTAGGCGCGTCCCCTCTTCCATGACGGCACATCTGGCTATCCCGCGCACGCGATCGGCGAATTGACGGAGTGTTTCGGTAGTATTGCGTTTAACCGTCCACAATAATGCTGCGGCATGCTGCGGATTTTCTTTCTGGAACCATCGCAACATGTCTTCACGGACGATTTCGTAAACGTTATCCACGTCAACTGCGTCATCGCGATCGATGAGGAATTGTTTGGCAATCCCGCGTGCTTTGGTGCGAAGTAGCCGATACCGTTGTTGTGAGGTTAGGCCCGCGGTCACTAGATCAAAATTCGCAAAAAATGAAACTACACTGAGTGCACCTGGTGTGTCGGGGTCCCATGGTTCGAGTTCAAGGAATACCGAGCGCGGTATGTCCCCTCTCTCACCCTCGTGTGTCGCTGTATTGTAACGTTGAAGGAGCACGTTCATCTCCCTCATCGTTTGCGTCATAATTTCGACAGCCTCTGTGCCGGCGGAGGAGTGTGTACCTTCTCCCCTATCACTAGCTCCCGACAAATTCAGAGACATCGTGTCGGTTGAAGAGGTATTTAGGGTGAGTGTGTCGACTTATGTGGACTACCACTTAGGCAAAAGGAAATCTGTACGCGTGTGTTCAGTTGTGTGTCGGTAGTACTTAGGTATATTGAGAAAATCAGCTTCTCGTGGCGATTATGGCGATCAAAAATACAGGAGGCTGCGTTGCGTCACTTTTCCTAGGAATACAATAAACGGATGCACATCCTACCTAATTGTATACCTGGTCAGTTTTCGTGTTTTCGATAGACTCTACTTTTAAATTTTTTGGAACTCGTGGCGAAACAAGACCTACTATTTTTTTTGTGTGGATTCGTGTGAGGCGAACTCACAACAATCCCGCGTGTCGCCACAACCTTATACACCTTTGACGGTGAATCAAGTTGGGGAGACAAGAGGGTATTGCAATCCAAACCGCTGCCACCAATTTTGTAAGCCTTTTGGCCCCACGCTTGATGGCAGCTGAATTTAAATGAAGCCAACAAGCGGTGATGGGCGTTTGGGGGTCGTGTTGGTTGATAGAAATCAACGAACACGAGCACCAAACGTTTGCACACGAGTTCGGGGGTTTTGATTTGAAGTTGATTTAGCTGAAATAAAATATCGAAAAACACTTAGAATTTAAAATGGTAGCAAATGATATTTACCTGTGGCGACAAAGCGTGGCGACGTCGGCGACTGCGTGGCGATCGTCGTACTGCAAGATTTGAAAGCCTGAAGGGCGAAATAAAGCGAAACAGGTACACAAGTGTGTCCTTTTGCCAGAGGGGCTGACGGTTGTCCTGAAGGGACCTAATACCAATTGAGGGGTGTCGTTGCACTCTCCTCTAACCTTTTACTGACCCAGGTATACTCAGAAGAAGAACTACAAAGTACAACTAGCAGGTGGATTTATTAGAAATTAGGAACGGCAAATGACTTCCCCACAAGTGTGGCGATAGGAGCTGAAGGCTTTCAAAACGTAACACAAAATATAGTATGTTTTTCCAGATTTAACAATGTACATTCAATTTCCAATTTCATTTATCAGTTTCCAAGCATAGGTCATCAATCCAAAAATCAGGTGAGTATTTGTTATAGTTTGTTCAATGTTTCTCAATTTACTAATGTTCTCAAAATTACTCAATGTTCTCAAAATGTTCAATGTTCTCAAAATTACTTTCAGTTTCTTTACTAATGTCTGTTTACTCTTACTCTAGCACAGTTGCATAAATAATTGGCCAATCTATTTATGTTAAAGGTTTCAACACTCACTGTCGGGCCCAGAGGTATCCTCAAGCTGGGTGTGGCGATGGCGAAGATTCGTGACGATCGGTAGCTCTGGGTCGTGGCGATCGTGGCGATACAAGGGGGGGGGGGGGTGGGTACGGGAGGAAGATTCGTCAGGATGGGGCGGACACACTTTCGACTGACTTTGAGCGCTTCTGGACTGGGTATGAGGTGACCGTCGTTGGCGGGGAGCTCAGGTGGATCCTCCCCCCTCCGCCCCGCCTGAAGATGGTAGTGGGGACGGCTGGTCGAGTGGGGGAGAGACCGTTGGGTCCCTCCCAGCTGAGGGGGGAGGGACGCGCGGGGTGGCGTTCGGCGTCGGCTGTTGTTTGTTCCACCTGAGCTGATGACGTCACCTACGAGGCTGACCGAAGGGGGCTAGTGGTGCCCAGCTCCCGCTTTACTGGGAAGTCGGCCCAGAGAGCGAGAGCTCACAGTAACGACACTTTTCGGCCGAAATAGCGACGACTGAGCGACAGTTGTCGCTATTTCGCGTCTGCAGAATCGCGATCGTCGCTATTAATCGTTATTGTTATCATAACGACACTTCGTTGTCGCTATTATCCCATAATGAGTTAGAGAATCGACCTACTGGCCTCAATTTCCAACCGATTTGCGTGTTTCTTTTTTTGTTTGACTCAAATAACTTCCGAGTTATACATAATTTCACCCGAGTACCAAAATTTGCAAGGGGAGGGGGCGAGTGGGGGGGATAATATTCACAAAATATCCGATTTTTCAATATTTCGGTTCTTTTACTGCTTACTAACTGTCCCCAAGCTTTGAAATTGAGGGAAAATTCTCATTATACCTCCGGATTTTCATGAATTATTCTCTGTACGACCATGGAACTAATAGTGGTGCCACCATGGTGCCAGGACACCATAAACCGCATATTTTGTGTTTTTTTTTTTTTTTTTTTTGTGTTTCACCTTGAATACGGATGTGAACCTCGACGGACTTCCTACCAAAACTAACAGATGAAAGTTCAATGTTACGACGTAATTCCGCTTTGGTGGCAGACTGGCACCATTGTTGGCGTTGGGGTGGTGGTGGTGGGGGGGGGGGACTCGAATTCGCATGTTGGGTGTCGTAGATCATGGATTTTAAAATGCTCTTCAGATTCGATGCTCCCATGCCACTAGAAATGTTAAGGTGGATAATGGTGGGAGGGGGGGGGGGCAGTATTTCTTGCCTAAAGTAATAAATAAATTACATCGAGTGAAACAGTTTTATCACTTAACAACTGGTTAAACTGATCCAATGCTTATCCAATGGGACGTCCCCTGGAATGCATGCATTACTAAACAATATGTTTTATTGTTACATCCGTGTCATCCATGACACTGAAAATCTGAGGACGAAGAGGAAGAAAAAAGAAGGTCGAACCCAACCTGACACTTCACCATATTTTTTCCTTCGCGGCCTCTTGAGCTCAATTCAAGTTTCAAATACTTACGTAAATTTCACTTAATAATTAATTTCATACAAGTGAATGCTTTACTTTCAAACCTATTATTTTTCGTGAATACTTGTGTTATTTATTCACATCCCAGCAATTATTTTCAATAAAAGCCTTTGGAATCGAGCAAGAAAAAAATTTAAATCCCCCTCAAAATTTGATGTTTTACGTTTCAAGGTAGGGTGGTGGCACCAGTCGCATACACTTACCCAGTATCATACAATTTCATCTTCAAATCGAAATAATAACAGTTCTTGGTGACGTAGATAGGATTTTATAAGTTCAAAATATCTGTGTGCTTCCATAGTGGATTTGGAAAGAAGAAGAATGAGAAGGGAAGGTTTTTGTCGGGTTTCTCACGTGCAGGTTGGGACTCCTTGAAGGCAGCACTCTGTTCACGGGTCTGCTTGCAGTTTAGGTTAAGAAGGTGACTCCTTTTCTATTCTAGTATTTTCACACAAATTTTGTCTTTCCATTCCCCTGGGCGTGATATTTAATGTATTTTGACTTGTACAATTCATTTTTGTTATTTGTTTTGCTAAAAACACAGTTTTAACCCGTTTTGAGAGGGTGTATGATACTGGATACTTATAATACAATGATACCCCATTTCATACACATGTGTATGACACGGGATTCCCAAAAAATTCCAAGTTTTGCGTTTTCTCGGCTATTGTAGGTGTTAAGGACTCGAAACTCACACTATGAACTTTTTTTGAAATCACCAGTATCATACAGGGGTGTATGATAATGGGTCCACAGGGTGTATGACATAGAGCCCAGCTAATTTTTCCCATTCGAGCATTTTTTTTCCCTCTATTTTTCTTCAGAATATGGCACCTCCCACGAAGAGATCAAAGTATTCTGAAGCTGCTATGAACGAGAAATCGTTGAAAATATCAGCAGCATTGAAAGTTCCACAACCTCAGCCCAAGTTCCAGGTCCATAATATCCGTAATAGTCCGTAGAATCAGAAAATCCAATAACAAATTTTCCGTCCGTCCGCGGCACTTTTCTTAGCAACACTGGACCAATTTGGTTCAAATTTGGAATATGGGCTCCATTTGGGGTCTAGTTGTGCCGCGAAGCTTTTGGTTGATGTCAGTCACTTCTAAGGGGTGAAAATTAAGAGTTGGAATATTCAAGAGTGCCCTAAAGTGTCCCTAGTGCTCGAAAACCTAAAAAAACTTACTCGGTTACAAAAGTTCGTTATTGGAAATAATAAACCATGAAGGAATTACCTTGTCTTTCCAAGCGGTGGCCACGATGTTGCGATTCGGCTCAGGGTCGTAAGCGACGGACTCGATCCCGAAGTGCTCGCAGTATTCGTGAATGAACTGGCGCTTTGCGGAGCCCATCGACTGGAACGAATGAGCGCGGCTTTTCTGCTTGCTCTGTAAATGAAATTATTTGAATAATTATCCCTTCGAAAACTACTCAATGCTGTCGAAATCACTCAAAATCAACGATTTTTCCCCACAAGATTCCTCCTCCCCTCAAGGAAGTCAGAGTCCATGAAGGCAAAAGGCATACTGAAGAAATTGCGTCAGCTCGCAACCCTACTTACTATAAATCAGGTGTACCACCAGTGCAAACATATGGGCCCGTATTCACAAAAATCGCCAAAGTGAAACTTGAAGTCGCACTTCCGAAAGTTTTACTTTAGGCCAAAGTGAAACTTGATGAGAAATCGCTATTCACAATCGTTTTTAGTGTAGCTGCTCTTAGGTCAGCTTCAAGTTCAACCGATAAGGAAATTGAACTTCCGAGAGGGCAACCCTTAGGGCGACTCGCTCCTATTGACCAATGGGAATATTCAGTGATAATATTGATAAGCGGTTGGTGATCAACAAACAATAAGATTGTCCATCTCTGCTTCATTCCTTTCCAAAACATCTATTTTGGCGTTTTTATTGATTTGAATGCGCTAGTAGTCACAACACTCGAATCCATTTTCACTTTCTCTTCGCCTTCTTGGCACAATTTGTACACGTCTCCTTGCCGTTGATACTGCAAATATTCCATGTAGTCGTTTTCCATTTAAATCCGAACGGAAAAACTTCGTAAAACGGCTGTCGAAGCAAGCAAAATAGACGCACTTCTTGTCAAAAGCTGTACTAAGGGCCAGTAAAGTGTGGTATGAGCCAAACTTACCCGGAAAGTGTAACTTGACGAAAGTTCAGCTTCGGTGAAGTGGAGCTGATGTGACGCTTCTTCTAAAGTTCGGTTTCTGAATAGCGTTTTCTCTAAAGTACGGCTCTAAGTGGAGATTTCAGGCTTCACTTAGTGAAAGCCACACTAAGTGCGTTTTGTGAATACGGCCCATGGAATCGTCATAAATACCACGGAGTGGAAGTGTAAGGAGGGTGGGCTAAATCTCAAGGTGGGTCGAACTGCAGCTCTGACCCCGAAATATTATATAAATAGAAACAATAACATTTATACAATAACAAGAGGTTTCGTTTTCATTTTTTTTAGAAGAGAATATATCTAAATTTCGTTTGTGTACGAAAAAAAATCAAACTCGCGTAGAATGAGTGAATTTTCAGTTTCATATCTTTTACTTCAATTAACTCAAAAATCTTGAGCTTTGAGTTTATAATAGAGGTTAATGGAGTCTGTACAAGTAAAATGTTATGAGGGAGGGGAAACGTTTACAGTGATTCGTAACTTGACTCCCATCTTCACAATATCTTCCTGCCTTCGTGAACTGAGGAAGCCATAAAGACAAAAACTCAATCTTTGACGCAAATATAGTATTTTACCTTTTAGTTAAATCTTTTTCGCATTAATTTAAACCATTTTTACTTTAATTTAAACTTTTTTCACTATGAATTAAATCTTTTTCGTATTTAATTAAACTTTTTTAACTTTCATTAAAACCTTTTGTATTTTGAATGAAACCTTTTTTACTTTGAATTAAACCTATTTTGTATTGAATTAAACCTTGGACGAGAATGTGACTTTGGATAAAAAATTAACTCATATGCTGGCTGTCACAGTCGAAAGCAGGTGCCTACCCCGGTTCTGATCTGGGTAGAAAAATTGCTTGTGCAAATGTTGAACAAGCAATAGCAGAGTAACTCCACTGGTACCAAAAAGCGGTTCGGAGATACTTAACTTCAGGCAACGATTGCAGGACATTTACTGACTCAAATATGAAAGTTTCATATACCAAAATGTCGGGGATAATGTGTAGAATAATATTTTTTAAAAATCTGAAAAATGAAATTTTTGAAAATTTTCGACTAAGTACCGAACCCCCTTAAGCATTACTACTGCGTGTCACGATAAGCGTACGCTAAATATATAACTCCTTTGTGTCGTGAATTCCTTCCATTAATTCGGCATTAATTGCCGATGAGGATGAAATTCCTACCACCTTATTCGCCAATGCTCAACCCTGTGGAAAAGGCGTTTTCCAATATAAAGAATTCAGCGAGAGACATACTGAGTCGCCGAGAAGAGCACTATCTTCCCCAAGTAATTGCAGCAAGTGTTGCTTCTCTTACTCCACTTGATTGTCAAAATTATGTGACAGACATGTACTTATTATTACCCACTTCAGTCAATGGCCAACCTCTACATTGACACCATAAAACTTCTGCAAGATCCCATTGATTGCGTTGTTTCTGTCAGTTTGTTTACATATAATACATAATTTTTGTTGTTCGTATATATTTATACAATAAAGTTTTCACCTAGTGTGAAATAAAGTTTTCATGCATTCATTTTGTTCAAAAATTGACTTTCCTAGTTGGGAATAGAAGGCTCAATTCTATGTGAAAAATGTTCAAACAAAAGTGAAAAAAGTTTAAATGAAAGTGAAAAAGGTTTAAATGAAAGTGAAAAAGGTTTAACTCATTGTGAAAAAGGTTTAACTAAAAGGTAAAATACTATATTCTTTTGGCAGCCCTGTTACTACTACTAGTGGCAGCCTTTCCTTCATGGTAGCTTTCCACTTATCTACACTCGAAGGCCAACTGGATATTCGCACAGTGGTTGGCATCTGACTACACTTGCTCTAGCTGGGAAGCTGGTTATACTGGCTCCAAAAACTCCTAATCATTAGTCCAAGAAAAGGTCTTACAGTTTTCGCGAGGTGCACCAACTGGGCGAGCTTTTCATGAACCATTTCGCAGAACCTTCGATCCTTCTTGGCCCACCCCTTCATCATTTCCGAGTAGCGGGGATGGAGTTTGGCGCTGAGGTCCGGATTGGCGATTTGCAAACCGATGGCTAACCGCAGGTTACGTTCCTGTAGCTTGCACTCGTCGTTGCATTCCAACCTGGAAACAGGGAGATTCACTTTACATAACAGGGCTCGCCTAACGACAGTAAGGTAATAAGATGGATCGAAGAACTCACGTTTTGAGGGACATTTTGGACGCAACAGACGTCATGTCGGCCGTATCAATCGACTTTCCAAGACGAACGTCGGCCATTTTAGCTGCAAGGAGGGACGTCGCGATTCGCTGGTATTCGGAACTGTTCTCGCAACAGGTTCTCGTTACTTTCCTTCTACCGCATTCGCATGTCACTTCGACCTGAGAGATTGATTGATATTATTAATATGGATAAGTTAAATTAAAAACACAAATATCGAAGAGAAAAACGCATTTTGTAGGGATATTTTACACTATAATTAACTTTGATAATAATTACAAATAAAATAAAGCGATTAGCATTCCGATGTCTGGAGTTGGTAGGTGTAGGAATCAATCTCGATTCAGTAAAATAATGTAAACTGCGTAGAACCACGCCCATGTGAACCTCTAGGTGGCTAGCCGTGTCAACTGCATCGGCTAGCTGCAGGTGGCTAGACGCGACAACACCTCCATGTGAAGCCAGCTAAACAGATTCAGACAGTTTCTTATGAATCTAGAACAGAACCTAGTTAATTTCTTATGAATAATAGAGAGTTCCTAAACTGCATCTTGCTTAACAGCGAACGTTAAAGGCATCGCCATTATGAATCTGTCTAGGCCGAGTCAAATCGGATGCTAATCCTAGATGAACGTTAGCGAAAATAACGGCGATGTTGAACAATTTTACGGCGATGACAAAAGTAACGCGAAAATTAAAGTGACAAGAATTTCTGGCTTCACCGTTAGATCCTCAGTTCTCTATTGTTGACTGCCTTCGTTTTTCAAGTTTGGAATGGGCCAACAAGGTAAGTATGTCACCTAAGCCCCATTCCAATAGAGGCGAGTGCTGCTGCCAACCACCACTGGCGCAGTTCAACACCATAACCCGAGAAGGTTAAAAATTCTACTACTTACTTGTGATTAGTTTTAAGAATTACCTTAGCTTGGCAAGGATGGCTCTGTGGACAAGGTTTTCCGGGGTGGCAGGGCGCGGCGCAGGGGTGGGTGCAGGAACCCTCTCTGGGCTCAGTGCAGGGCTGCGTGCAGGAAACTCCAGGGAGAAGACAGGCGTCGGAATGGCAGGTTTTGATGCACTTGTGGCCGCAGGGGAGAGACCGACCGCAGGCGCGACCGCAAGAGTATTCTCCCATGTGACAAGGAACTGTTTTCCTCAACTGGATAAAATTATATCGATGAGTACCACGAAACATGTTGTATTGAGATCTTATCAACCAAACAAATTGTCAAACACAAAATATGCTGTTCTGTACTCTGGACGTTGATTGGCAGATGAAACAGGCAAGCCTGAAGCCGGGTTCACATGGGTGCGTAATGTCTGAAATCCGTAATGCAGCAGAAGAGAAGTAGGAGAGTTCCTTTATGCAGAAAGTGCATAAGAGCATTCACATGACCGATTTATTACGCGATTACGCAGAAGCACACAATACGTTCTGCGCAGAATTGTTTCCAAACCAAACATTACAGAGTTCCTAGTGGTTTTTGATACGGCGTGACGTATTACACACACACTCTCAACATGGAAGATATACTTCTTCCATGCTCTGAATCTGGCGCCGAATTGTGATAAGAACACGCCGTATTGGATACGGCGCCGTATTGTTACAGTCGAATACGTCACTAGGAGGCAATCTGGCTCGCCGTATTGAAAACATGGCGGACAATCCGGTTCCGGCGCGCCAGATCGACCCTACTAGGAACTCTCTAATGATTCGGGTTGTTTTGTCAATAAACGAGTTGTGAACCAACGACGTGAGTTTGTTACGAAGTTTACTGAAGTAGCTCTCCCTGTAATCCATAATGCGTAAAACATCCAATTTTTCAAGATGATACACTGTGCTCAAAAATTCGGCATTTCCAATGCTCACTCCCGCCCCACCAAATGGCTCCAGCCAATAGCATCCAATTGTTGTTATCTTCGCATTTCTGTCCATTCGCTTCCTTAGCTCAGTCGGTAGGACCTGAATGGTCTCCTCAGCATTTCTCAGAGAAACAACTCCCTCCCAAGACACGAGTCGATCCACTGCCTATTTGGACAAACGTTGAGGTCAGCAGATCCCCTGCCCCATCAATAAGGAACAATATCAAAAACTCCGAAGCCAGTCAAAAATACGCGTTCTCAATGGGTTGTAAAACGCCGGCCAAAGCAGCCTCCCTGACTAGGTAACGGAGTACCTAAGATTTCCTAACAGGGGGGGGAGATGTTGTGATCAGCGACCTCTTCGCATTTCTGTCCATTCGCTTCCTTAGCTCAGTCGGTAGGACCCGAATGGTCTCCTCAGCATTTCTCAGAGAAACAATAATTCATTAAGATTAGGTCATCGAAACAACTCCCTCCCAAGACACGAGTCGAGCCACCGCCTATTCGGACAAACGTTGAGGTCAGCAGATCCCCTGCCCCGTCAAAAAGGAACAATAACAAAAACTCCGAAGCCAGTCAAAAATATGCATTCTCAATGGGTTGTAAAACGCCGGCCAAAGATGCCCCTCACCTCCCTGACTAGGTAACAGAGTACCTAAGATTTCCTACTGGGGGGGGGGGGGAGATGTTGTGATCAGCGACCTCTTCGCATTTCTGTCCATTCGCTTCCTTAGCTCAGTCGCTAGGACCCGAATGGTCTCCTCAGCATTTCTCAAAGAAACAATAATTCATTAACCTTCTGTCCGGACCGTTGTCCCTCGTTGCAATGAGGACGGGGGGTCCGTGGGGCACCGACTCGCTTTTTTCATGGTTGATATTGAAATATGACAGGATTTCGTTGTAAATACCACAAACTAACATAAAACATCTTTATTGCAACGTCTTTCTTCGTGTATAACATCAAATGAATTGGTTTTTATCACAATTTATCGATATAAAAAATAAGATTACACATTATTTTTATTTTTCACTTCCTAGATTTCATCCAGCTTAGGTATCACATCATTTTGACTACTCAGATAAAAAATTCAGTCTCAATTCACGCTCAAAATGACGTGCTCTACGTAGAATTGGAGGAAACATTCCAATTCAAAACCTCTAGAATCATTAGGAGTCTACTACGTAGGTACCAAGAACATAAAAAATAGGAATAAAAAGTTTTCACATTTTTAGGGTACATTTTCCAAGCAGCCTTTTGTATTCTTTTCAGTCTTCTATCTTTGACAGGAGGGTACTGAGGATATGAGCCCACACAGTGGAAAGGGGTAGGCTCAGGGTGGGGAAAAGCCCCACCCACCCGTCCCAGGGACGTGGGTCCGGACAGAAGGTTAAGATTAGGTCATCGAAACAACTCCCTCCCAAGACACTAGTCGAGCCACCGCCTATTCGGACAAACGTTGAGGTCAGCAGATCCCCCGCCCGGTCAAAAAGGAACAATAACAAAAACTCCGAAGCCAGTCAAAAATACGCGTTCTCAATGGGTTGTAAAACGCCGGCCAAAGCAGCCTCTCTGAGTAGGTAACGGAGTACCAAAGAGGGGGGGGGGGAAGATGTTGTGATCAGCGACTTCTTCGCATTTCTGTCCATTCGCTTCCTTAGCTCATCTGGTAGGAGCTCCGATTCAGAATCGGAACGATAGGAGATCGATCCCCGGTCGAGGGAAGTTAATTTTTGATGATTCAACACAATTACAGACACAGATTATGGATTACAGACATTATGCACCCATGTGAACCCAGCTTAACACTGTCAATTCTCAAGCGGCTCAAACCACTATTTTCATTCTTACATTCCCTCTCATTGAGGGAGTTGAAGTAACTTCTGATAGAGCCAGCATTTGAAGATGCTAACAACCTAGTATCATGTCATGCTCACCTCGTGTGCTCCGTGGCAGTACCTCGAGACAAACACAGTACAAGGAGGGCACTCAGGGGCGGAGTGGCAGTTGTGGAGCGGGGCGTGGCCACAGGGGTGGGGCCGGCTGCATTTCTCTGTGCAGTCGGGCGACCTGGTGCCACAGGGAATGGGAGGCAGAAGCACGGACTTCCCACACTCGCAGTGCAGCTCTTCAAAACCTTCGATAGAAAAATATAATGATCAACAATCAGTTATTTGAAACAGCAAAAACCGTTTAAAGCCGGATGCGTATTCTGACTAGAATTTTAAATTTGAATAAGATGGAAATGCATCTGTGGGTAAATAAGGCTCACAGCCTTCAAAAACCTTCCGACCCAAATTCAAACAAAAGCCAGCGGAAAAAGAAGACTCAATATAATTTCAAAAAAATTAACCCCTGAGTGACATTTATTCAACAGCTTAACCAGCTCGTTTAGTGCTCACATTTTATTTCAAAATTGCAGTAAAAACTGTGGAAAAGATCATTTATCCAGTTAAATTCGAATTATATTAATCAAGGGTTGCCTGGCAGAAGTGACCAAGTGACTGGAAACAAATTTTTCAGCAGAGCGTTTCAAAGATTTTGAACCTCTCTTTTTCGAGTTGGCTGGCAGAAGTGACGAAGTGCGTTGCGAGCCTGAAATTCACGGTTTTGATCTCGTTTATGAGTTTGATCCCCCTTCATTTCACCTCGTATGGACAGAATGATAATGATTTGGGTGGGCGTTATTGTCTGTGTTTGCTAGGGAAGCTGTGTCTGTGCTAAGAGAAGCCAACGTTGCATCCGTCGTCATTGGAATAGTCCAGTGGACTAGGGGTAGAGTCTCTAGGAACTGGTCCCAAGTGCTACCTCAGGTACTTTTCCCTACCCTCTTTTTCCAGTAAAAACACAAACATCATACACAATTTAGAAATGAATTAATGAGCGAATTTTCAAAGAAATCTTTCAGTTGAAGTTATGGTTAAGAAAAGGAACAATGGTGTTGCAATATCTTTTAGAAAGTTTTTTTTTACAGATTCTTGGTTTTTTTGATTTTCAGTATAGCATACCAACATACTGTATGAACCGGGTATGCTTTAAAGATGTTAGGAGTCCATACTCACGTTCTACTCGTCTCCACAAACTCATAGAGTACCCACATGGTTATTGTTGGTTTTTTTGATCTTCGGTATACCTACCATACTAACATACTTTATGCACTGGGTATGATTTGAAGATGTTAGGAGTACATATTCATGTTCTACTCGTCTCCACGAACTCATAGAGTACCCACATGGCTATTGTTGGTTTTTTTCGATCTTCGGTATACCTACCATACTAACATACTTTATGCACTGGGTATGATTTGAAGATGTTAGGAGTACATATTCATGTTCTACTCGTCTCCACGAACTCATAGAATACCCACACGGCTATTGTTGGTTTTTTCGATTTTCAGTATACCATACCAACATACTGTATGCACTGGGTATGCATTGAAGATCTTAGGAGTCCATATTCATGTTCTATTCGTCTGGGTCGTGCGACTGTGTGGGCCATAACTAACTGGCGATGTTCCACCAACCCTGTTCCTCTTTAGGGTAGGTACCTACCAATAAAGTATCAAAAATAATAAAAAATTGTCATTTGGGCCTTCAATTCAACCAGCGGATTCACAATATCCCGGCTGGCAGAAGTGACTATTTGGCACTTGATCATTTTTCCATTACTCGCACTTTACTGGCAGAAATGACCAAGTGCTGCGTAGGTAGCACTAGGTCATTTCTGCCAGGAAAATGCAAATCGGATACAAAAGGGGTGGATCGGGGTACTGGAAAGGGCATTTGAGCCCTTTATAGTTCCTTTATCATGGAGTTAACAATACTAGCGTGTAGAGCAGGCTTACGAGTTACATGAAGCGTTAAAACCTCAATTTCGGGGAAAAATGGACTTGGTCACTTCTGCCAGGCAACCCTCGTAATTTATCTTCAAAATTTCGGCGAGATTGGAGGGAGCAGATGTACAAGTTTTATAGCAACAGCAGCGATTTCTTCGTACTCTTAAGATCGAGTATTTGTCTATCAACAAATCAAGATTTGTCTATCTGAATAAATTTTAAGGCTGAGTACTGGACTTAACGAATAAAACGAGAGAAAAGGAAAAAAGTGACGTTGGAATAGATCCCCCAGCAAAGTTGATGCTTTGGTCCAGAAAAACCTCCAAACTGGGGAGGTAGATGAGGTCTTTTTCTGTTAGTGAAAAGTAAACTTCGATTGGTTAAACAAAGATTGAAAATCATCTAATCTAGTTCTATTTGACCGAAAAAATCTAAAAAGAACGTCGAAATTAGTTGGCTCACTCGAGAGACCAGATAACTTCAAAGGCTTGTTTCTGCCTTCATTTGACCGAAAAAGTCGAAAAAGAACGTCGAAATCAAACAAAATTAGTTGGTTCACTCGAGAAACAAGAAGGCTTGGGGTACTTTCCCTCCACTGTGTCAATCTAAGGTGAAATTCCATTAAAATTGTACAATATTTTAGGTAGTTGATACACTTCAAGGACTTACTAGCTGCAAGGCAGATGGGACAGTGGCCTTTGTGACACAAGCGTTCGCACTTATGTTGGCCGCAGCTCAGCGTCTTGTTGCACACCAGAGGACAAATGTGCTCCACTTCGATACAACACTGTTGGTTGCACTTGTGTTTCCCGCAGTTGCGTTTCTGCAACAGAACAAACGGATGAAATTTGCAACGAAAGCCTGACAAAATTGTTTGAATGCGCGATCTTCAAAAGTTAATAATGGAGGGTGCGCCTGATTTTGGTTTATTATTTTCAATAATGAACCTTTGGAATCGACCAAGAAATTTTTTTTACATCCCCTCACAATTTGATGGTTTACGTTTCAAGGTACGTAGAATCCAAAAATCGAATAAAAATTTGGCCGTCCGCGGCACTTTCCCCACTTAGCATTGACCGATTTTGATGAAATTTGGTATATAGGTTCCATTTGGGGTCTAGTTGTGCCCCGAAGATTTTGGTTGATGTAGGTCACTTCTAAGGGTTCAAAAATGAATTTTGAAATTTTGAAAACGCCCTTACACAAAAAATTTTGATATAAAGGTATTGTTTTTCCTTCAATTTAAGATTCTATAGAATGTTTAGAATTTTTTGAGACCACCCGGAGCTCTGTAGGACAAACCGTTCGCTCACTACGAGAATTTAAAGTTTGGACGTACGAAAAATCAGAAACACGAGTGTGAATCGCAAGAGGCCTATTCTCCGTTCAAATTAAAGCTGACCGAAATGCGATCGATGTTTTTCTTCATGTTGGATGGTTGGTGGCTTTGCAGACGAGTGATCTATACAGGGTGTCTACACTTAAGATGGGCATGACTTCAAGGTTCGACTCTACAAGGTATTTCCAACAAAAAATGTCTCATAGCAATTTTCTTTTAACCCACTCAAAATTCCTTTTTTTTTCACTTTAAAGTTTTTTTTCGCGTTTTCATCCTTACGGCACTGATATGGTCATAACTTCCTTATTTCTCCTGAAAATTCAAATCTGATTACACTGTTGGAAAGAGCGTTAAATTCATAAGCTACCTAGTGCAAAATCAAAATCTTTCAGCAATAAAATAGTTTCAAAAAATCAAGTCAAAAAGTAAACGTTAAACAATTTTCGAAACTTGACTTTCTTCGACCAAAGTTTTAACTCTAAATCCCTGCCCATTTCGATGGGCGCTCTTGGGAGAAAACATGCTCAAATTGTCAGCTTTTCAACGGTCTATCAATTTTTCTTTTCAACATTCAAATTGGAAGAGTAAATGAAGTTTGAATGTCAAAAAACGTGTGTTTTACAGGAAAATCCAGTGTTTCAAGCGGTTTCTGGTCCCCCTCGATCTCAAGACGGCTTGACGATTTTGGTAACATTTCCTATGTAATTTTTTACGCTGAATTCAATAGTGATACTTCCGAATGATTGCGACTGCTAGAAAGTGGATTTTTCGAAGAAAACCTTCGTTTTTCGTACATAAAATACGCATTACTCGTGGATATGGTAGTGAGCATAAAGTAACACGTTAATACTCAATAAAAACACCGAATTTCCGGCTGATTGAAGTTTTTGTTGAGTAGAAAGGTGTTACTTTATGCTCACTACCATATCTACGAATAATGCGTATTTTATGTACAAAAAACGAAGGTTTTCTTCGAAAAATCCACTTTCTAGCAGTCGCAATCATTCGGAAGTATCACCACTGGATTCAGCGTAAAAAATTACATAGAAAATGATACCAAAATCTTCAAGCCGTCTTGAGATCGAGGGGGACCATAAACTGCTTAAAACACTGGATTTTCTTGGAAAACACAAGTTTTTTGACATTCAAACTTCATTTACTCTTCCAATTTGAATGTTAAAAAGAAAAATTGATAGAACGTTGGAAAGCTGACTATTTGGGCATGTTTTCTCCGAAGAGTGCCTATCGAAATAGCCCGGGATTCAGAGTGAAAACTTCGATTTAAAAAGAGGCATATTTCGAAAACAATTCAAAGTTGGTGATTTGACTCGGTTTTTTAGAAATCGTTTATTGCCAAAAGATTTTGGTTCTACACCAGGTAGCTCGGAAATTTAACGCTTTTACGAACGATATCCTCAAATTTGAATTTATTTGGTAAATATTAGGTTTTATGAAAGTTTTAATGACGTAAGGTCGAAAACGCGACAAGAAACTTCGAAGTGAAAAAAAAAGCATTTTGAAAGGGTTAGGAAAAAATTGCTAAGAGACATTTTTTGTTGGAAATACCTCGTAGAATTGAACCCTGAAGTTATGCCCGTCTTAAGTGTAGACACCCTGAACAGAAAAATAAAAAATAATAAACCACTGTGTAATAATTTGCAGCGTTTTTTTGTAAGTCCTACCTTTCACTCCTCTCTAGGAGCGAATGAGTTATCCTAGAGCTCTGGGTGGTCTCATTCGATTCTAAAAATTCTATTCTATTTTAAAATTTAAAAAACAATAACATTACTTCGAGTTTTGGGCGTTTTGAAAATTTCAAACCCTATTTTCCACTCCTTAGAAGTGACACCAACCAAAGGCTTCGCGGCACAACTAGACCCCAAATGGAGGCCCTTATAGCAAATTTCATCAAAAGCAATTCATGGATTGCTCGATTCTAAAGGTTCATTGTTGAAAATAACAAACCAAAAATTGTTTCGTAACTTTTCACATTCCAGTTTTGAAAGAGCAAATTTTGTAAGGCAACGTAATTGCCCGGCATGAATTATGCTTTGAATTTTTTGTATAAACCGAAAGGGAGCGTCTTTTTGAGTTTCTTAGTTCCCACAATATTGACAGCAGCAGAACAGTCTTGGAAAGGGAACTGAACACTAGTCGATAATTCAAAAATAATTGGCTAAATTGGAAAAACTTGGTGGAAAAATCTACAAAAATCGCCATCACAGTTTTATCTTCTATCTCGTGTTAACGTTTTCGTACATTTTATCGAATAGCTCAAAACTATATCGCATTAGCGATGAACCCCCCCCCCCCCCCTACATAATAATTTTGGATACTACAAAAAAATCCCGCAAATCGGTTGAAAATTGAGATTTGGGAAAGGCATGTTCTTTGATTCAACATAAAACTCCCTTTTTCCTCGTTTGGAAGCGGAATTTCAAACTTTGACAACTTAGTGCACAACAAGAAGGATATCCTTGTCGAACAAAAAGAAAACCGCCCTATTCGGTTTGAGTGGGTATGGGCAAGATTTTGCCACACAAAGACATTAACACATGATTTTTCGCCAGGCCCTGTGAGGTTGCCCTCACACTTGGAGCGAGTGAAATAGAGCTGACCGACTGCTCAACTTATCTTGGTGTGGACTTTGATTACCGTATCGCCTGGACAAAGCATATTGCAAAGCTGTCAAGCCAGGGTGAGAAGAGTATGGCATTACTCAACAGATTGGCTGGAGTGAAATGGGGAGCAACTCAGGAGGTTCTCGCCACTGCATATAAGACGTAAGTTCGTCCTTCGATGGAGTATGGCTCGGAACTGCTGGTCACAGCGTCCGACTCTGCTTTGAATAAACTGAACGTCACGCAAAATAAAGCCTTGAGACTCATCCTGGGAGCTCCGAAGTCCACCCCGATCGCAGCAATGGAGGTACAGAGCGGCATTGAACCCCTACCACAAAGAAGAGAAGCCGGTGCTGTTAAACTCCATGAGCGTCTAAAACGAGGAACATCAACCTACTGGCAAGAATACCAACCAGCAAATGAAAGGTTGTCCACCCAGCATACATTTACCTCGAGAGTCCAAGAACTCCCTTTTTACGAAGATCTGGGAGATAGTGAAAGACAGAGCCTCCCCACCGTACTGGAGCTAGCCCCCTGTACACTGGCTCGCGGATCACTAGTGCTGACAAGCAAAACACCCCGCCTACTGTCCTAAAGGGGATTTTCCTGGAGACTCTGAACCTCTGGTACCCTCCAGATGAATGGCTCCAGGTGTTCACCGACGGCTCAGCAACTGACGCGAACAGAAATGCCGGAGCAGGAGTATACTGTTCCCAGTTTGAACAGTCCGAACCAGCAGGTCGACTTTCAACAAACTTCGAGGGAGAAGTATTTGCAATCCAGTGGGCGGCAGCAATCTTCGGACAAAGGGATGACCGTCGAGTGGTGATTTTTGTGGATTCACAAGCTGCCATTCTCGCACTTACTCGTAATGGTTCCTCAGATGTCTCTATGGTAATAGAATGCCGCCGAATGAGTGAACAGTTGCTGGAGAGGGGACTGCATCTGGTGCTGCAGTGGGTCCCCTCGCACTGCGGGATTGAGGGTAATGAGAAGGCAGATGCCCTAGCCAAAAGAGGTGCCAATATGCCCCAGCCAAGCGTCGCTCTTCCCTACAGCTCGGCCAAACGTCTCATCGACTCCAAGAAAAGGCTTGCTGTCCGCCAGGAGCATGAAAGAGCTGCTGTAGGGAAAAGCTGGGAGCCGCTGATTAGCGAAATAATACCCAGATCCCTGCCCAGAAAGCAAAGTGTCGCATGCTTCAGGATACAAACTGGGCACGATTTCCTCGCGAAGCACTTGTGCAGAATTGCAGTTTTCGATAGCCCGCTCTGCACTTTATGCCAGACTGAGGATATGACGGCATCCCACCTCGACACATGTCCGGCTATGCAGGACATAAGAAACAGTTTTAAGCATGACGACACCGTATGGTGGAAGAAATCTGAACTTTATCGGGCTGCCCGAGCACGAATGGCCTTGGAGCCTCGTATACGGCGTAATTTTAAAAAAAATGATTTTTCGCGGATATAGTCAGAATGGTCTGAAACGGATTTCAGTGTTGCTTCACCCCAGATTAATCTCATTGGACGTCCTAATCTTAAAGAGAGAGAAAAATTGAAGAAAAGTGCCCCGTTTCAAGTAGTGAAGCTCACCTTGGTGCACCTCTTTTGACACTTGGTGTCTTCAGGGTTCCCTGTTAGGTCCTTGCAGTCGATGTCTTTGGCCATCGCGTGACACCGACATAGAACCGAAGTAACTCCATCGCAGGGAGGACAAGGTCCCTCGTGACACTTCGCTTTGCAACGATGACGAGCTTCTGCAAAGTTACAAAATTCCTGGTTACAAAACGATTAGGTATCCTGAAAAATGGACTTGAATAAGATTAATTAACAACTAATAAGAGTATTTAATTAGATAAGTGCTTAAAGTTCCGCTCCATCAGAAGAATTTCAATTAGGTTCAATAAAGGTTCAGTAGACGCTCTAAAGGCCTGCAGTAAAGGGCTTCTATTCCTCACTATGGAAAGTATATCGATTAGCAATCAAAGGGAAGACACACGTACTAGTATGAATAGCTCTTCACTTAGCATAGCAAGTGCTTCAAGTTCCGCTCCACCAAAAGAAGCACAATTAGCTCTTGGAGGGCGACTTGAAGTTGGACCAGCATTTTCACAAACATAGCAAGGCATGTCTTGCCCCTCAAGGTTCAGTAGACGTTCTAAATGCCTGTTGCAAAGGGCTTCAAGTTCCTCCCCATGGAAATTATCTCGAATTGAAGAAGACACTCAATACTAGTCTGAATTGCCACCTGCCAGCAGAATAGCTAGACCTGAAATTTCTAGAGGTTATAAGCCACAGAACGTTCTGATAATGTTTGCTCTCGGATGGTGGTGCTCAAGACCCTTCCATTCTGTCCTCTGAGTATTACCCTCAACTTCATCAGGGACTATTTTTGAAGAAGTATTTCAATTCAAGTACGATGGTTACAACCTACGCCCAGCACTCTGCCTAGCCGCCTGAGAAATCTGTCTCAAAAAAGTGTAATTATTAAAAGATTATACGGCCATTAGTTGGTTTAATGAAGTTAAGGCTCATGGGCGGGATCACAGGACAATTTTGGGTTGGTGAAACCCTCCCCTGTTAAGGGGGTGAGGCAATACGTAGCCATGAGTGGAATCATCAGAACCAATTCTGATCTTCCCCTCGGAAGACAGCTGATGACACCCGTCGGACGAAAATTCAACCTGAGATGGTTGTTTACTTTACTTTTACTAAAGTTTACACAGCAAATCCAAGGTTACCTAGTTGAACATCCTTTCCATTGGGATGGAACTGTAAGGGACACTGATATCTAGCAAGTGTTTATCCAAGCCCGATTGTGGAAGGCACAATGCTTTAACATAATGATACATTCGGTGTGCTTCCAGAGTCAGCAGACAAAATCAGTTCAATGGAAAAGGAAGCAGAGCGCTCATTAGAGGCTCCCACAAAGATGAAAGAGACGGCATCATTAAACGGATCCAAGAGAGGCAATGCAGGCAAATTGTGAATAACTCTGGGAAATAACACTTTTTATTACTCTGGGGCTGTGTATAATAGGCTCACTCTACTCGATTCTCGGACAATATAGCATTTATCTTTCCTAAAGGGCGTTGTGGGCGTCGGTGGTCTGGTGGACAGTGTACCCGACTGCGGTGATAGGATAAGAACCGTCTTGCGGGGACGCGCGTTCGAGTCTGGTCGCCAGCAGAAAGTTTTCTGTCTATTAGACGATCGGCAATCTCTCGTTCCAACCCAGGGCGGTGATGTTTGGGAAGCCATGAGCGAAATCATCAGAACAAATTCTGATCTGCCCTTAGGGAGACAGCTGATGACGTCCGCGACGCCAAGAATGGCAGTCGGACGAAAATTCAACCTGAAATGGTTGCTTACTTTACTTTACTTTACTTTACTCTTTCCTAAAGGGCAACTGAGAGGTGGCACTTTGAGAATGAAAATCTCGACATAGTAAATGAATATCCTTATTTAGGTATTACTCTCACACCGAGGTTGTCCTTCACCAAGCACCTGGCTCGAAAGGCTAGGTCAGCCAAGTCAGCAATGAATTGTACATGGAGGAGAGCGTTTTCTGAGACGAACATCCCCTTGTCGGCCAAAATGAACATTTTCAATGCCATTATCAGGGCCATTCTATGTTATGCAGCTCAGGTGTGGGGTGACCTTGAGTACGACTCTGTGGAGGGTGTACAGTTGCTGTTTATCAAGAAGCTTCTTCATCTCCCTCGTTTCACTCCGAGCTATCTAGTGTACTTGGAGACAGGCTGAATAAACTGTCAGTGTACACGCTTAGATTGCACTATGCCTACATTCTAAGAGTGCTCAAGATGCAAGAGTCCCGCCTCCCAAGAGTGGTGGCAGTTGAGATGGTGAGGAGCCATGCAGGATTTGCAAAGCGTTATGCATCCAATTGTGCCAGCCATAACATTCCAGATAGCCTGTCGTCGTTCGATCCGCGTATACTGAGTTCAGATATGGAGGGTCTCATCACAGAAGTCACTGAGCGACAGCGAGCAGCATTCCATGGACGAGCTGAATCCTCGGAATTTTTTACACTGTACCGGGAGCTCAACACAGAGGTGAAATGCAGCAGCTTGGTCAGGAATTCCAACACTCCTTTGCACGTGGCGCGTTGGGCTTTCAAGATTCGGGCCGAGTCGTTGAGCTTGAATGCAAAGCCATATGCATCCGACAGGCCCGAAGAGTGCTCAATGTGCAACCTTCATGAGCGGGAAGATGTCTTCCATTTTCTCTGCCGATGCCCAATTCTCAGTGAGTTTCGGCAGCCGGCATTCGGACGGAGGACGTTGTCGCGGGATGAGGCGATAGGGATTTTGGATGGTCCCAATTGGTCTAATTTGGAGGTGTTTTGTAGGCGAGCCTGGCTTTACAGGTCACTCCTCGTGAGAGAATTTAATTTTTGATTTATTGTGTAATGTCCGTAGGTCCCTAGAGCAAGGATATTTATTTCTGATGATTGGTAAGCCTGTGAGCTTCCCTTCCTCTTACACCTCGCCTTCCCTCTCATTCAAGTTCACTCATGTATGCGATGTTTTACGAGAATAAACCGACCCGATTAATTTGATATTTTACATAATAATTAAATCTCCCTTTCGCCTCAAACATTACACTGGCGACGAGGATAATTGTTTCGCGGAAGTGAGTCATAGTTTTCACGTTTCGACCGCGATTTCCCCGAAAATTCGTGTTTTAAAAGTCGAGAAAACTGGCGTCTGGTTCTGGAGATCCCGTCGACGCTGTGCCGACCATGACGACGTTCGTGGGCACTCTACATTCATTTTCTTCGTCGAAAAATTCGTGGGTGACGGCAAAACCGCGCATGGAAAATTTTTTCAAAGCAAATAAAATTGCTGACCTCGAACAGAAACAAGCGTTATTCCTAAATAGCCTGGAAGAAGATGCTTATCGTTTAGTGTCTAACCTCTGCGTTCCAGTAGCTCCTGAAACAAAGACTTACAACTACCTCGTGGGACTATTCGATGTGCACTTCAAGCCTACTGAATCAGTTTTTGCGGCTCGTTACCGATTTTTCAACGCAAATCGAGACCGCGGCGAATCTCTGCAAGACTGGTTAGCGAGAGTCCGTAATTTAAGCGGAAATTGTAAATTTCAAAGCCTCGACGAACACGTGTTAGACAAGTTTATCCTGGGTTTACCAAAGGGCCCAGTAAAGGACAGATTATTTGAAGAGGATCCTGAAAAACTCAGTCTGGATAAAGCTCTACAGCTAGCTTCAGCTAAGGAATCGTCAGCAAATCAGTACGAGCTGGGGAAAGAGGTGAAACAAGAACCTGTTTTCCGAACATCAACTGCCCGTTCCTGGACACGGCCAACCTGGAAGAAATCTGGCTCTGGAGGTTCAACTACTACTTCTGACCAGCAACCTGCCTGTGGAATTTGTGGAAATACTCATAAAAACTCTACCTGCTGGCATAAAAACGCAGTTTGTAACCGATGTTCAGGTAACCATCTCGTAAAGGTATGTGATCAAAATTTTAATAAATCTTCAAAACAAAAATTTGAAATGTCCAAGAAAAATAGCGGAAAAAAACGAAATCAATCATCAAAATCGCATTATTTAATTTCTGAAAATGTAGAACCGTTGTTTAGGATTGTTGAACCGGCAAAATTGGTTTCTCCTTACACTGTTGATCTGATTATAAATAATGTATCAATAAATTTTGAAATAGATACTGGTTCTAATGCGGCGATTTTACCATTGTCAATCTACATGAAACATTTTTCCGACATGGAGATACGTACGACTAATAAAACATTTATGTCATATTTTCAAAATAAGTCCAAACCAGTTGGTATTGTTGAATTGCCTGTCAAATTTAACGGCAAAAATTTTGGATTACTACCTGTGTATGTCGTGGATACTAATGGTCCACCCCTATTGGGTAGATTATGGTTTGAAAGATTAGGCTTCTCACTCAATCAGCCAAAGAAGGAGGCACATGTTGAATGTTTTTACAATAAATTTGATCACGATGAAATTTTGAAACAAATGAAAAGAAAATTTCCTAAGGTTTTTTCAGATAAGCTAGGTTGTTTTAACAAAGGCACTGTTTCAATCGAATTGAACGAAGGGGCGGTTCCAAAATTTGTCCGCGCCCGACCCTTGCCATTTTCAATGAAACAATTAGTGGAAACTGAAATTGATCGTTTAGTAGACGAAAATATTATTGAACCTGTGGATTATTCGCCTTATGGCACTCCTATTGTTCCTATACTTAAAAAAGGAGGCGGAGTTAGATTATGTGGAGATTATAAAGTAACAATTAATCCTTTTTTGAAAGTTGATCAACATCCACTACCTACTGTAGAAGTTTTATTCCAGCAAGTTCAAGGGTCTAAAATATTTGGTAAAGTGGATCTTTCTCGAGCTTATCAGCAACTAAAATTGAAAAAATCGAGTCGTGCGTATACTACAATTTCAACGCATAAGGGTAATTTTCAATTTAAACGTCTGCCATTTGGTATTGCTTCGGGTCCAAGTAAATTTCAAAAGAAATTAGAATCGGTTTTGGCCGGTATTGATTCTATTGCAATCCTGTTGGATGATATTCTAATAGGAGGAAAAAATCTTGAAGATTTGATTACCAAACTCGAAATGGTTTTTTCGAGACTAGATGATTCTGGTTTGACAGTTGCCGAGGATAAGTGTGTGTTTGGCCAGGAGTCGGTCGAATATTTGGGTTTTAAAATTGATGCTAATGGGTTACATACTACTGATCAAAAGGTACGCTGCGTTGTGGAGGCTGAAAAACCCCGTGACGTAAAAACTCTTCAGGCGTATCTTGGTTTTGTAACTTACATTTCTAAATTTCTTCCTAACGTCAATAAAACTTTACACCCATTATACCGTCTCCTAAAGAAAAACGCACCATGGTCTTGGAACAAAGAGTGTGATCTTGCTTTCAAACAAATGCAACAGTTAGTTCTAGAGCACAGGTCGTTGGCTCACTATGACCCAGATTTGCCATTGAGATTGACGGTGGATGGTTCAAATGTCGGTGTCGCTGGGGTACTTAGTCAAATTCACCCCGGTGGTAGGGAATTACCGGTAGCTTTTACCAGTCGCTCCCTATCATCGAGCGAAAAAGGATATTCAGCGATACACCGCGAGGCGTTGGCCATCATCCATTCCGTCCATAAATTTCATATTTATCTATGGGGGCGTAGTTGGACTCTGATCACAGATCACAAGCCGTTGTTAGCCATTTTTGGTCCCAAAAGCGGTATTCCATTGTGTGCAGCTAATCGCCTTCAACGTTGGGCTCAGTTTTTATCTAATTACACCTACGACATGGAACATGTTTCCTCAAATAAAAATATAGCAGACTGGCTTTCTAGAGCGCCTTTACCAGAGTCGACTACTCCAGAAATGGATCCAGATTTAACCATTAATTATATTTTCGACAATAATGACTTACCAGTAAAATTTAACGACGTGCTAAAAATGTCAAAACAGGATCCGTCGTTGATTAAAGCCATAAATTTTACAAAATTTGGTTGGCCAGACTCTGTGTCAAACGATTTGCTGCCCTATTTCCGCCATAAAAATGAACTCCACGTCGACAAAAATGTGTTACTGTGGGGGTATCGTTTGGTGATACCAGCAAAGTTACGACCAGCAGTTCTGCGCCAAATTCATGAATCGCATATGGGTATAGTAAAATGTAAAGCATTAGCTAGAGCCTATGTGTGGTGGCCCCAGATAGACCGAGATATCGAACAGTTGGTGGCGAGCTGCGAAAATTGCGCTCGTATGAAAGATAACCCGCCAAAACCTGAACTCATTCCTTGGGAGTGGCCTACTGCTCCTTGGATTCGTTTGCATATCGACTATCTTGGGCCTATCCATGGTCACTATGTGCTAGTTGTCGTTGATAGTCACTCCAAGTGGTTGGAAGCATTTCCCACTAAGTCGATGTCAGCAACCACAACCATCAAAATTTTGCGTGAGCTTTTCGCCCGTTTTGGATTGCCAGAAATGTTGGTGTCGGATAATTATCCCTCATTCGTTTCCGACGAATTTCAAACTTTTCTTTCTCGTAATGGTATCATTTTCAAGTCAGGAGCAGTTTTCAGTCCACGTACAAATGGAGCAGCGGAAAACGCCGTCCGATTGATTAAACGTGCCATTCACGCAGCTTTAGGGAAGGTTGATCAAAATAATTCGCTCGATTTAGTCATTCAGCGGTTTTTGCTTGATTATCGGAACACTCCCCACCTAACCACGGGCAAGTCTCCAGCGGAAGCTCTTCTAGGTCGTCGTATACGAAGTTGTCTTGACCTGATGCGACCGCCTGCGACTTCGACACATGTTCAGAAGCAGCAGGAAATTCAAATTCAAAATCATGGTGGTGGGGAGCCCCCACCATTTTACAAAAATGATCTCATTTGGGCTCGTGATTTCCGTATGGGGGGAGACAGATGGGTACCAGGGATTATAGAAGAAATTTTAGGGCCTCGACGTATGAAAGTTTTCATTCCAGATTTAGAGCTAACCTGGATTAGGCATGTTCACCAGCTTCGAAAGCGTATTTGCTTGGCTGACGATGCCGAGCACGTGGAAAACACACCCAATACTGAGCCTGGTACACACTCGCACTTTCCTCGTGGGTCATCTGTTTCTTCGAGTCCTCCTTTCTTAGGTTTTGATAGTCAGGAAGATATTCCGACGCAGTCGAAAGAAATGTCGTGTGAAAAAACACCGTTTACTACTACCAGAGCTGGTAGGAAAATCAAACCAGTCAAGAGACTAATCGATGAATTGGTTAAATGATTTATTACTACTTATCTTATTATTTTCTGATTAAATTGTATCAGTTGTATGTAATGAGTTTTATTTTTCAACATATATGAAATGTGTATAAGAAGAAAATTGTAGAATTCTTTTATAATCTACTGATGTATAATTTCCTAACTAGGATATGAAGTACATGCAATATTTATTATTTACTATTTTTATTATTCCATACTTAAGGGGGAGAGGTGTAATGTCCGTAGGTCCCTAGAGCAAGGATATTTATTTCTGATGATTGGTAAGCCTGTGAGCTTCCCTTCCTCTTACACCTCGCCTTCCCTCTCATTCAAGTTCACTCATGTATGCGATGTTTTACGAGAATAAACCGATCCGATTAATTTGATATTTTACATAATAATTAAATCTCCCTTTCGCCTCCAAACATTACATATTGTATTATGTTTTACCAACTTAGCTATTTCTGATTTTACATTAATTTTATTTTGTATAATTTAAACATAATTGTGCGCGGCCCTGACTTCCGGCAGACGGTTTCGGCCAATGCCGTAATGTTTATTTATTATTTACACATGTAACCATTTTCTTTTGCTCGTAAAATAAACTCTTTCTTCTTCTTCTTCTTTCCTAAATCAATTTCATCTGTTAATTACTATCCCTAGCTCTAGGTTGGTCTGCACCAAGGAATAGGTATTCCAACGAAACATAGTTCTCCAGGGGTAGAATTAAGCTCAGATTTAATTACTCTCGTCAATAAATCAGATTCTCCAGATCCGCTAGAACAATACCGTTTCACTTACCAGATTGACCGCAGTTCAACTCTTTGTCGCAGACGGACCCACAGAGGACGACCGGGTCTTCGCAGGAAGATCTCGACCCGGATGGGACGTCTTCCTTCCCGCACTGGCATTTGACGAGGACGGACGGCGACAGGGGGCAGGGAGGGCAAGGCGGAGGGTGGCAAGTCATGTGACAAGGGTGCTTCCCGCAGGAGAGGTTGCTGGGGCATTGAGAGCCGCAGGAGTACGACGTGGGACCTCCCATCTCTGGCGGGACGGTGTGTCCATCGCAAGTCAGGTCCCTCTCGGCCAGACCGCAGTGGCACTCTGAGAACAAACAAACACAGTAAAATAATTGAAAAATTCGAAATGATACAAAGTGGTCCGATAAGAGTCCTCGATGACACGATGACTTTGCTAGCAGATATTTGGCGAGTTGGGTGGGGAAGGAGTGAGCAAACCGTCCACTCGCGGACTCGCTGACCTGAAATTATTCCACTTTTCCCAGATTTTCGAAATTGTGTGTCTTTACTTTGGCACGTGGACTCGAAAAAGCGTTACACTTGATTTCTGTAGATTTTCACGCACAACTAAGCAGTTAGTGGGGAAGTTTCATTCCCCCGCTATAAAGACTCGGTACTTGTCGAAGTATAAGTTATCTTTATTCGTGCCAACGTGGTAAATCTACAGAATTACAATAATTAATGAAGAATTTCACCATGTCGGAATTTCCATTTTCCATTTCCATTTTTGACCCCAAAATCGGATTCAGCACCTCGAAATACCTCCTAAGGCAAACTTTCAGCCCAAACTTCCTAATTTACGATTAAATACGAACGATTAAAAAAAACCGGGAAAATGACGTCATCCTGGAATAGTTCATTTATGGCCGCTTGAAGCACTGAGATAGAGTAATCTGTAGTCCCCAGATGCAAAATTTCACGAAACAGTAAAGTTCGAAATCGAAAAACTGAAGAAAAAAATAGAAAAAGCAAGATGGGGAAAATTAGGTTTCCCCTGATTTTGCTTGATAACTTTTCTCTTAGAAAACACGATTTCGTTGTCCCAATGGGCAACACTGGGAGGAGGCGGCGATCCGAACAGCCTAATCAGCGAGCGTTCCCACTCCACGTCCGTTTTCCCAGTTAGTTTTGAAATCAAAAATTTTGATTGTCTCCCAAAAATAACAGGAGACTTATTTTCCGAAATCAGCCCGATTTTCATCTATCCCACACCATTAACTATTCAGGAAAAATGCAAACAGAATTCGGTGAAATTCCTCATTGTCCGTAGCAACACGTTTGTCGTTTCCATAGTTCCTTACATCCTCTCACCCCTACCCCTTCATCCTCCGGCTCCTGACTCATCTCTTCCTCAACTGGTCAGCATGCTTCCTTTCCTTCTTGCCCTCAACCAAAACGACGTAAGAGAGATCCCCGGGAAGAGAACTTCCTTTCCCTATCTTGTTATGCGCCCACACTTCATCTCCCTCTGTAAATTCCCGAAAACTCTTCCTTGGGCTTGATGAATCCTCTGCTTCGTGAGTGCATCATCCACAGTGCGCACCATGTTAGGTTTCAATAGATCGAAACATGAGCGCACCCTTCTTCCCATCAGTACCTCAACTGGAGTTCTTCCAGTTGTAGAGTGTGGTGCATTCCGATAGGAAAACAGAAAATCTCTCAACCGTTCTGCAAGACTGTTGTTTTGTTCCTTTGACGAAGTCATTCTTGTTTTAAAAGTTCGAACCGCTCGTTCCGCTAATCCAATTGACCATGGATGGTATGAAGTAATTCGAATATGCTTTATTCCAATCTTTTTACAGAAAGAAGAAAATTCTGATGAAACCCATTGCGGTCCATTGTCTATAACTTCGAACCTGCTGATGTAGTACTCCCATTGCTCATTTTCCACGTCAAACCTGTCAAAATGAAAAGAACTCTCTATCTTGGCCAACTTCTTTTCATCTGCCATGCCATTTTCCATCTTACTCGGTCCTGGTAGAAATTCTTCCTCACTCGAATCATCATTTTATGGAGCGCCTCCTCCCCTTGTTGGTCTTTTCTTTGGTTTCACTATTCCGCAGCGCCACTTATAAAGACTCGGTACTTGTCGAAGCATAAGTTATCTTTATTCGTGCCAACATGGCAAATCTACAGAATTACAATAATTAATGTTTGCATTGTCCGTAGCAGCACGGTTGTCGTTTCCATAGTTCCTTACACCCACTAAGCTTGGTTGTGCGTGAAAATCATCAGAAATCAACTGTAACGCTTTTTCGAGTCCATGTGCCAAAGTAGACATAAAATTTCAAAAATCTGGAAAATCGGGGTGTTTTTTCAAAAAATTGAAATCATCGTGAGTTTCCCACTAAAAAAAAACTAGGGTAAAGGCACCAATTGTTGACACTGTTCCTAATGTTGACACTTCAATTTTGAAATGTAAAAATGAGCTTCGGGGCTACTGTAGGAACTCGGAATTGGCGTCATTTTGCTGACGTCATCAAAGGGAAGATCAGAATTTGTTCTGATGATTTAGCTCATGGCTTCCAATTGCCTCACCACCCTGGGTTGAGACAGGCGATGGAATGAAAAACGCACGCTGCCGGCGATGAGCCTTGAACCCACGATCCGCGCAGAGGTTGGTCCAGAGTCCATCGCCAAACAACGACGCCCCAACGACAGTATTCACAGCACTGTCCCTGTGTGTGTATGTAGTATATCATGGCTTTCGATTTTTTGAATTTAAAGTAGTGGAACCAACCTTAAGTTGACACCGTCAGATCCCAATGTTGACATTTGGCTCCTAATGTTGACATTACCTTTTTCATTAATTAGATGGGTGTCAACATTATGAACTGCAGATGTCAACACATGGCATTCTTGAGGACATATGTGTCAACATTGGGAGCAAAAAACCATGTTTGAAGAAATTCGTTTGTGATAACATAAAAAAATATTTTTGTAAGTCCAATACGTGCAAACTGTTCACAAGGAACTCACAATTCATAAAAACTACTTATAAGTTCCATTTTCTTGAACACTTTTGTAGAACGCAAAATTGAATGATTTTTCTTTCCAATAGTGTCAACAATTGGTGCTTTTATCCTACTCATTTTAGATACAGTAAAGAGAGAGGAATCTAAAGGCAATGTAATCAATTATAGTTTTCTCAAAAATGAATGGAAACAAAAAGAATACTTTTTTTTAAAATGGTACCACAATCATTGAAGGTGTGTAGGAACAAGGGAGTTGTCTCATGTTTGAGAAACTACAACGGCAACAGGTATAATTTGGATTTCAGATTAAAGCTGATAATGTTGCCTTCAAATTCCTCTCTCTGTTTTCTAAAATGAGTAATTTTGCCAGCAGAAGGCACAAGGCATCAACTTCGATAATTTCACTTAAAGGATAGACAGACAGACGAACAGGCTACCAAAAGAACACGCGTCAGCCGTATGTACAGAAGAAGTTAGACTTACTTTGGTGAATGGATTTTTCGCAGGGAGGACAGGGGCCTTGGTGGCATATGGAGGTACATGGATGCAGCCCGCAGTTGAGCGCTCGTCCGCAGACGTCCTCGCAGTCGAACGTCACAGAAGATGAACAGATGACGATGCGCGACGTTCGACCGCAACCGCAAGAGCGCTCCACATTCGCGCAACATGGAGGACAAGCTCCCGGGTGGCAGAGCAGCGTGCATCCGTGTGGGCAGTATTTACGCTTCCCGCAGACCTGACCGCAGCAATGCGGAGTTTCTCCACGAACCTGTTCACATCAGTATATTAAATGGTAATTCCTCCCAAAGTAAAACTGATAAGTTGAAAATAATTACTCAAAGAACGTACCCACTGAGGATCGTTGACCTTTCCACACATACACCTATATTCTGTGGGGATGTTCTGCGTCACATTCTGGCAAGCAGGGCAGCGCCATCCACTCTCTGAAAGAATAAAGTTAACTTAAAGTAAATTTAGAGACGATAAAGCTTGAGGTTACACCCTGAGGCCCACTTGAAGGGTATTCGAGTAACGCATATCCTTACGAAGCTGTGCATTCCTTACTGTTTAAACTTGAAAATTCTATTTTGTAACTTTCCTTGACCCAAAGGAGTAGGTGTCGAGTATAGCAATAATTACAATCCCTATAGCGAATTTTCAGTGAAATTAAATTATTCCAACAGCCTCGACATGTTTAGAATGAAACCTTTAAACCATCAATAAATTGACATTAATTATTCGGATTCAAGAGGGAAAACGGTCAAACATTATGTTCTATTCCACATTGCTGGCGTGAGAATCGCACATACCTCCTCCGGTGGCTTCAGTTGATGAGTTGACCCACTTGACGATGCAACCAAGATGAAGAACGTGGTGGCAGTTGGTGCAAGACCAGACACGTTCAGCTTGTCTGATCCTGTCGTAGCAAACCAAACACTCCAACGTGCCTCGATACAACTGCTCCGTTAAGCGCTCTCTCTGATCCGCTGTCACTTTGTCATCGCCTGAAAGTGTCCGAAAAATTGAAAAATACAACATCCGACTCAAAATTACGTTCAACAGAGATAATTCAGGTTGAGGTCGTACCTTTATTGCTGCTACGATTCTTCCATTCATCTCTATTGCCGGATTTCCAGGAGTCTCTCCTATTATGGGACAAACAAATCTGTCATGACAATGTTCAGATGTCTTCAACAACCCAAGGACAATGACGAATGGGAAACTTACTGTTTCTGGAACCCATTGCCGTTGCGCCTTCCACCACCATTGCCGCCGTAGCTGTTGTTGTACGAGGAAGGAGACGATTTGGCGTTGGAGAGCAGATTCTTCATACTTCTCGCATCGTCTGCCCCATCACCGACAGCCCCGTTGCAACTCAAGTCAGTCGACTCGCGATCCATCAGGCCTGCAGTCCCTTGTGAACAGGATTACACATGAACAGCACGCAACTATGCAAGATAACAAAATAAACTGCAATATGTGGACAACGGCTACGTTTGTCCATATTTTCCCAAAATGGCGTTCAAGATGAATAACCACCAAGACCCAACTGAGAATCTTCGCTTCAAATTTAAAAGCCCCCTGTACTACTGTGAAACTTGGCGCGAAACAGTGAGTGAAAAAGAGAAGCTCCAAGTGTTTAATAATCAGTGTCTCTGCAAAATACTCCGCAACTTTTGACCCACTATCCTCCTAAGTAGATCTCCATAGAAGACATGAGGAGGAAAACTGGCGAAACACCAATTAAAGTTAAAATCAGGGGAAGGAAACGGAGATGGATTGGTGATCTTGGTTCTGGCAAGATCACACTGCGATTGAGCGCCATTCTCTGGCTATGCACCTGCAATGACGACTAAACCTGGCAAGTTTTGGGGTCAAATAATGAGTCTGGTCGGGGAAAAAATCAACTGGGGAATCATTGTAGAGGCCCTTTGCTCTGATCCAAGAGCTTAAGGATATAAATTTAGGTCTGCCTCCCGATATAGAGGTAGGAATCCCCATTGGTTAGTATAAAAAGTCTGAAACTTGGTACAATTCAGATTTCAGAGGGAATTTGGCCAGAATGGGAGAGACGTCAGCCGGTGATCGAGCGGGGGTATTTCATTTCACAGCTCAGCCTGATCTATTATTAATCAACATGTGAAGTGTACTGAAACTTGTGTTAAAACACCAAATAAATTCGGTTGGTTTATGTGAATTCAAAACAACGTTTCTGCAAAGCAGGGACTTACCAGGTGTTTTACCTCTGAGAAGCGCTGCTGCTTCGCTCAGCAGCTGTTGCCTTCCTAGGCTCTTAGCTTCCCAGGTTTCCTTGACGCCTCCCATCGACCCTCCACTGAGGCCTCCTTTGCCTCCACGGCGGGAATCCATCCTGTCAGATGAGAACCCGTTCACAGCGCCACCTCCTTGGTTGTAGAAAACGGTACCGCCGCCGTTCGACCTGTCAAATCGAAACTGATCAATATCTCGCCTTTGAAAGGACTGATCTGCGATTGTCGTCTGATTGAAGGAAGTCACTTACGATCGATTTTGTCTTCCAGGTTGTCTGTAAAGGCGATCCGACCCTTTTTTTACTCCGGAACCCGAACTATTGCTTCTACCGTAATTGGAATTCAGGCTCGACCCTCCATGGATGCTTCCCTTCTCCTTGGTAACCTGTCGAGGGTGCGTTCCTGAGCTCAAGGTCCCCAGAGGACCTCCCGGAGCTTTGCCGAACGTTTGCGTCGTGGGACCGCCAACTGCAATCGTCTCATCGGTCACCGGACCTCTAGAAGTCGAAGGGACCGCTCCTTCTCGACCATTGTTCCATTCCGCTGCAAAAACGTATGAGAATCAAGTGTGAGATTTTGTGCTTCAGTACTGATTCGGACCACTGAGGAAAAGTACAAAAACACTATGTTAAAATAGGTTCCATTTAAGGGGGTCTCAATCAGTCGTCGAGTTCAACACCAGAGGCTGTTGTCAGCAGGATGCTGGAAGGTGGAAGGAGCTGGACTGCTGTGACAGAATACACGGAGAGCATCCTGACAAGGAAGATGCTCTTAGAACGAGAAAGAGAGAGGAGGGAGCATCTGGTCCGCCCCCTCACCCAGAACTGATTAAACTGATGACTCAGCCCGAAGTAATGTGCTAAAAGGTTCCGGGCTGAGCTCCAACATGGGGGGAAAAAGGAGGTGTTTTTTTTTTAGTGAGTTTGAATCCCACATAACCTGGAGGACGCGGACACTTCCAGGTATCTTACGAGATCCAACTCCACCTATGGATCTTAAAGATTTTCTCACCTCCCTGCCGAAAAAAAATCAATCGCCGTTCGTTCTTAGTATTTCGCCAAATTGAAGGCGCAAAAACTTAAAAAGTTGTACCTAAATTTGAGATTGTTAAGGATTTTAGAAATTCATTAGTGCACGGCCCCAGGGAATTGAAAAACTGAAATATTGCCGCCGGTATCATCAAAATCGAACAATAGTTGTCAAAGAAAAATGGTAAAAACTACTAAATAAACGGTTTTTTCCTTGTTTTCCCCATTTTTCTCTGGCAATTATTGTTTGGATTCTGATGATTCCAGCGGCAATATTTCAGTTTTTCAATTCCCTAGGGCTGCACTAACGAATTTCTAAAATCCTCAAAAATTTCAAATTTAGCTACTTTTTAAGAGAAAAAAAATAACTAAATTAACGGATTTCCCATTTTTCTCAGGCAATGGGGTATTTCAATCAATTTAAAAAAAAAAAATTTTTTCAAAAAAGTGGCTAAGGAATAACGGTAATCGGGTCTGTTCGTCGAGGAAATGTTTTTAAAAAATCAGAGAAGCTAAGGAAAGTTGAAGATTTGAATGGTGTGACGTAGCTAACCAAAACTCCTTGAAAAGAGTATCCATGCACAGAGAAGAGATGAAACCCTTGGAGGACCTCTTGGATACTACAAAATACTACTCACACACGCGGGCGGCGTAGTGTGTGTGCGCGTTAAGGGAGGCCCGCCTTTTTTTCAAACGTGTGATCTCTTTAATTCATTTTTCTACCACATGTTATAGTATCATTGGGCTTAAAGTTGGAGTCTATAGGTTTTCAAGGGTGCTGAATCCAAATTTGAGGTCAAAAACCTGAATTTCCGACCCACCGAAACACCCCATTATTGTTAGATTTTAATGATTCGATTGGCAATATTTCAGTTTTTCAATTCCCTAGGCCGTGAACTAACAAATTTCTAAAATCCTTTAAAATTTCAAACGTAAGTACAACTTTTCAAGCTTTTGCGCCTTCAATTTCGTGAAATACTAACCCGGAACGAGGAACGAACGGCGACCGACTGAGACCCTCTCAAGTTTCATTCAATTTTACCTGCACCAGGATTGTTGTTTGGATGGTTGGAATTGTAGACCATCGTTGGAACGTAGGAGTCCTGGTAGCCGTAGTCGGCCGAGGGGTAGCTGATCCCGCCGAAACCACCAACGTAGTCGGGTTGCAGAGCGACGTTGTTGGATCCTCCGCGCTGTGAACCTCCGCCGCCGCTTCGGAACAAGTCGAAAAACTCCTCGGCGTTCCTCGACCTTCCAGAACCACCTCCGTTCCCTCCACTTCCTGAAAACGATAAATTATATTTGAGTAATAAATGAAGATATGAGTGATACAACGAAAAAGTTTCTGGTTCCTCCGTTCACAAGAATCACAGCGATCAACCCAGCGATTCACCGAAGATAAATTACCTGATCTTTTCCAGGTTTTCCAGGATCAATTTTCGACTACATACAGGGTTATAAATGAATTGAAATACGAATAAATGTGAACACAATTTTTCAAAATTCAGGATTTAAGGACATATTGAAATGAAAAAGCATTACCTAGTATGCAGTAGTAGTACGGTGGAAAAAACACAAAAAAAGGTGGTAAAAAACATATTAATAATGATATGTAGTAGTAGTAGTAGTAGGGTAGTATAGTAGTCTCAAAACATCAACATATGTGACCTATCAGTCCGGAGCGATGATCTTCACCAACACTACCAGTGAAGGGTGATAATTGTCATAAGGAACGATCTGCAAATTCGCTCAATTCCCACATATTTCGCCAAAATCGGGGAATAACTTCGAATACTTCCGCCCTTTACAAAGATTTCATCAAGGACACAATAGAGAATTCGATTCTTGGATAAAGTTGAGAATTAACATTAAATTCATCGAAACTAGCTGGTTTACTCGAGAGAAACGACCTCTTCAAAGGCTTATATTCACCTTCGATTGTTTGAAAAAGTCGATTATGAACGTTAAAATCATCGAAACTTGTTGGTTTACTCGAGGGAAACGACATCTTCAAAGGCTTATATTCACCTTCGATTGTTTGAAAAAGTCGAAATAGGTGGGGGGAGCGTAGTTACTTGGACACCCTCTATAGAAAAATAACAAACCTTTGTGTAATAATTTGCAGCGTTTTAAAAATTCACCAAAAAACAGCCACTCGGGTGGGTTTGCATAAAACCCTCATATTGGGCGGTTTCCCGTGTTTTGAAAACAGCCTGTATTTCGCGTAGGACACATCCAATCCATTATGGCTAGTTCCACGGAATAAAATTACTACCTACTAAGTCAAACTTTCAAGTGTGAGTATTTTTCCATACTAAAACGTTTTCCCTTAAGACTGCCGGAACTTCTCACTAAAACGTTTCGCGCTAGGGCTTTTTCCAGGGGTTTTCGGGAAAAAACGAAATTGTTTGAGTTTTCCCAGTAGAATAAAATATCGTATCTTTACAATCGAAAAATGGGGTTTTATCCAACTTGGTTTTATTATTTTTTTTTTAGGTGTAAATTGTGTTCAACTCGAGTTTCAACTTTTTTCATATTGTTGTCTTAACGTGGTAAACTAATTTAGGGCCAAAATTGTATCACATGATGTACGTCAACGCTGCAATTTAGAATGGAATTTTGATGCCAAATCTTAAGAAACGAAAAAATCGCATTTGCGACATAAAATTCCCTGAGTATTCCCGGTTTTCCAGGTCGCTGGACACCCTGAATCACACTCAATTCAAGGTCGTTATTACAAGGTAAATACGTATGAAATAAGTTGAGTTTCTACTCTGGAGATTTACCTTGCGACTGGTTCCTGTAGTTAGGCTGATTTGGCGACCAGTCCGTGGCCGAATGAGGCGGAGGCCCGTAGTAAGTGGTGCCGCCAGAGGTCGTGGGCTGCGGATAGTAGACGGCTCCGTTAGACCAGATGTCCCTCCCACGCTGCTGGTAGGAAGAACCCCCGTTGTTCATCCAGTCCCAATTGGAAGCCATGGAGGCTTCAACTGACGTCAGTCGAGTACCAGTAATTGGCAGGTTGATACTGAAAACACGTATGGAATCATCTAATTATCCCCTTCTTAGTCTCATTTCAGATAAACTGAAGGATCTAGCCAAATATTTAGAATAATGCAGAGAGGAAATAGTCCGCCATGGAACGAAGAAGTAGTATAATACAACCGAAATAGGTGTGCTTGGGTTGCAGGATCCAGGCCTGCATAGCTACGATGCTCTGTCTCCTAGGAACTCAAAAATGACCGAGTCAATATTAATGTTACATATTAGTATACAATACCTTGTCAAAGCTGCGTATTTTTGAAAAGGTGGTGTTGTAGATCAATTCGTTTCTTTTGTCTATAACACGACAAGAACTCCGAAGAATGGACAGACAAATCGCCGTCACCGACAAGCGAAGCAGTATTATCACAGAGAAGCAGCTGCGGAATCCAATATTGGACGAAGTGCTGAAGAACCCAGAGTTGGATGAATGCAGAATTCAACGTCTGATGAAGGGCTGCAGAATCCAAAATTGGACGAGTGCAGAAGGTCGTTGGCACCCGAGTACCTGGACAGGCCACCCCCGCCTGGTGCGGTAGAGAGGGTGAGGTTTCTCCCCAAAAATAAGTTGTGTTTAGGGAATGCCAATCTGGAAGTACAAACAAAATGATTAAGCAGAAATAGTTTTCATGGATCATTCAAGAATGAATATGGAATACCCATATCTCTCCCTATTCTGCCTTGAAAGTGCCCGTAAAGTAAGGCTCAGAACACATTCGATACATTCGACTTTCAGAGGATGGACTTTCAGCCCATACTTCCTAATTTACAAATAAACAAAACAGTGCAGAAAATATGAACGTTTAAAAAAACCGGGAGGATGACGTCAACCTGGAATAGTTTGAAGCGCTGAGATCGAGAAATCTATACTCCTCAGATGCAACATTTCACAAAACCAGTAAAGTTTGAAATCAAAAAACCGAAGAAAAAAATAGAAAAAGCAAGATGGGGAAAATTAGGTTTCCCCTGTTTTTGTTTGATAACTTTCCTCTTAGATAACACGATTTCGTCGTACCAACGGGCAACACTGGGAGGAGACGGCAATTCGCCGACAGCCAATAAGCGAGCATTCATGTTTCTTCATGTTGAAGAAGTCCGTTTTCCCGGTTATTTTTTGAAATCATAAATTTTGATTGTCTCCCAAAAATAACTGGAGACTTATTTTCCGAAATCAACCCGAAATTTATTTATCCGACACCATTAACTATTCAGGAAAAAATGCAAACAGAATTCGGTGAAATTCCTCATTACATTTGCAATCTGCAAATCTGCGTGAAACGTGCTAACTGTCTCTTTTGAAACACTTGTTCGAATTCCTTCTTTTTTATTGCAAGTTGAGATCATACGCATGGAAGAAGAAAGATAGGGATTTGACTGACGTCTTCTTCCATGCACACTTTTAGCAAATTTTCGAGAAATAAATTAAGCAACACCATAAAGGGCATTAAAACTGTTAATAACAAATATGTTTAAAAGTTTTATTTTTTTATGGATATATTTATTTTAAATGTCTATTAAGTTGAGAAAATTTTCTAGATTTAGAACATATATGTATAATTGAAAAATACTACTAAAACCGTACTTGAAACTTTCCCCCTCTGACTACCGGAATTTCCCACAAAAATATTCGGCGTACAGGATTTTTTCTAGGGGTTTTCTAGAGCAAAATAAAAAGTGTAGAGCGAAATTCCCTGAGCATTCCAGGTTTTCCAAGTTTTCCAGGTCGCTAGACACCCTGACTTAGCTGATGATTTCAGAGGGGAAAAGAATCTCCGAGATGAAGGAATCAGGTCTAGGATAGCCAAGGAAGGGAGCGCACTGCAGCAAAGAGGCAAGAGATATGGACGGGAGAACATAGAGGAAGGTAGACAGCAAGGCTGGTGCCAAAAATTCAGACATGTTTGTTCTCAAAGAGTGAAGGTCTATTTGACGGAGGGGGCACGCCATAAAACTAAATAAATAAATAAATGAAATATAATGGGGAGGACGCCCAGGACTCACCCGACGCCGGCCCTAGGGATGAGGGATGATGAGGAAGGTGGGGGTGGGAGAGAGGGATGAAGGGAAGTGCCTCTATAAAATGACCACCAGTTTAAATATGAGGCGAGCAGTACGCGTCTGGTGACACCACGGAGTACGCCTACTGAGATGCCCAACTCGCGCAACTCCGTGGAACTTTTCCCGCACCACACTTCACGCCAAGACAAGGTCGCAGCCATAACCCTGATGTTGTTGGGTTCCACTCCTTTTAGCTCTGACACTGCTTGCCGTAAATCATCTCTATCATACTTTCTTATCTTAGCCCGCCAGGTCTGCTCCATGTCCATGCTGCCATTGACAACTTGGACATCCAGGATAATGCAAGACCTGTCGGGCTTGACAGCAACAATGTCAGGCTTCTTGCCCTGGTCACTTGGCATGTGTTATAATCTCTCCCTTTCAACATCCCTGCCAGCCGCTGGATGACAGGGCACCTGCTATCTTCTTGGCGACCGCATCATGACGTAGAATGCGGCCACCATGAGTTCGTGGACACTGCTGCACTACATGATACAGGTGTTCATTTCCACTCCGACAGGCACGGCAAAGGGTATCTGTCATCCCAAGACTACCTCTTGAACACCGTACTGCTGTTGGCAGTGTTGCCACTCGGACGGCATGGAAGTTCCGGTAGTCGCGGGCCCCAATGCCCTCCGAAGCCCAATCCACCCATTGGGATGAGATAAGGCTTTCGGAGCAATGCCGGAGTTCTCAATGGACAAGTTATCCTTACGCAGTTCTTCACAAGACATGAACCGTGTTACGCCTTTCGACATACAATGGGAAAAGTATCTGCCCCAAGATGTTTCCACCGCCCGAACAGAAAAGATAATTCCCAACACACCTCTTTTGAATGCACAAAATGAGCGGCTGAGAGAAATCGGTTATAAAATGAAATTTAGAAACATCTAATTCTCTCTATTATGACTCTAGTAAGATACAATATGAAGACTACAGGGGAAAAACGGGTTAACTCGATTTTTTCGGAAATCCAGGTTATGTTGGTTCCTTATAGATTTTTGGATGGCGAACACGATGAGCTCATCAGAACAAGGGAAAAACGAGTCCGAATGGTCGAAAATCGCCAGTGTATAAAATGTGTACAAGGGAAAAACGGGTCCCTCTGGGCGGTTCAGGGGAAGAACGGGTCATCGCCAGTAGTAGTAGCCGATGGAGTGGATGGAAGCACACACACTGTCACTGGCGATCCAAAAAACGGAAATTGTACTGCTAACCACAGCGAGAATTGAGAGATCTATACCTATGAATGTGGATGGACAGGAAATCATCACCTCTCCAGCCATTCGCTACCTTGGTGTGATGCTGGACGGGAAACTAAGCTTCTGGAGGCACATCAGTGGAGCAGCAGATAAGGCTGCAGGTATTACAAATAAGCTGAGCCGACTGATGGCAAATCCAGGGGGCCCATCACCCGCTAAGAGGAGACTCCTTATGCGAACTGCAGAGGCAATTATGCTGTATGGAGCAGAAGTGTGGGCAGGCTCCCTTAGGTACCAAAAGTACCGGGCACGTATGGAAGCTGTACAGAGGAGAGGAGCTCTGAGAATCAGTAGTGCATTTAGAACTGTCTCAGGTCCAGCATCACAAGTGATAGCGGGAACTATCCCAATATACCACCAGGCACTGGAGCGCAAAAGGATAAGAATGAGGAAGGCAGAGACAATTACCATAGTAAAGAGGGAAGAGCGGGAGGAGACCATCCATAGGTGGCAAGCAGACCTTGTCTGTGAAACTCGTGGAAGGTGGACAGCCCTCATAATCGACGATCTAAAGGCTTGGTTGGAGAGAAAACACGGAGAGGTGAACTATTACCTGACTCAATTCCTCTCAGGGCATGGATACTTCCGCTCCTTCTTAGTAAAGATCGGGAAAGGCCTGACCCAGAGTGCAGATACTGTGGGATAGAGGAGGATGATGTCTGCCACACCTTCTTCACATGTCCTCAATGGGAGGGTATGAGGAGGTCATCGGAACATTGCGTCCACAGACAATCATACATGAGATGATTAAGAACAAGTCGAGCTGGGACGCAATGGCAGTGTTTGTCACATCAGTCCTCAAAGCAAAAAAGCTGGATGGAAGATGGGAGGAAGAAGATGAGGAATAGAATTAAAGGAGACCAGAAGTAGGAGCAGCCATTTGGCACAAAAAAAGGGCTCACCCTGAAGTAATACTGTACAAGTGGTCCCGGGGTGAGTCCTAAGCAGAGGGAGTGGGGTTTTAGTTGGTAGCCCCAAATCATGGGGAGTCCAACACTGTTGGGGTGACTTCCCCTTCGCTCTTGAAGAGTTTCCCCACTTCCGTAACAAAACAAAAACAAAAAAAATCATCCAAGGCTGGTGTATTATCGAGATACGTACAATGGTGCATGGGCTAACTCCGTTGTCATCCCTAATTCTCCACTACAAAAAAAAAAACGAAAACTGATGAATGAACGGCAGCTTTGTGAGAATGAATTCTTCTTTCCCAAGCTTACGATTTCAAGCTCCAGATTAGTCAAGAAAAGTTCAATGATATAAAGCACCTTAAACAGTTCTGCAGCTCACGAGCCCACGCTTTCTTTGACAGACTGAAGCCTAAGAAGAAAAAATAATGCATGAAAAAACTTAACGTAGGTACCATTTTTTTTAATAGCCTGCTTCTTTTTTTAACTTCAATTCTGATTTTACTGTTCGAATATATAGGTTTGCCACAAATAAAAATTTTTTTGGACTTAAAAACATGGTTCATTCATCATTCCAAAGTGCTGACAATAGTTGGGCAACACCCGCAGAGCACGCTCCTGACCCGTTCTTCCCTTGGACAGCTGGACCTTAGGCATTTCTTCCATTTTTTTTCATGATACAGCTGTATGATTTTGGAACTTTGATTTCACAGTCAAATTCTATGTAACACCAAAAATGAGAAGGCATTTCCAGAAAAAATTCATATTCTTTAGATTTAAAATTGTTGAGTTTTCTGAAGAAAAAATGCTCCTGAAAAATTAGAAAAACCCGAGTTAACCCGTTATTCCCCTGTAGTCTTCATATGTGAAAAGGGGAGGATGTTTTGTCCAACTACATTCCAATTCTTGCCTTAAAAGAATAAAGAACTACCCACTCAACTGATCAACAATCACAGTTGTTTTATAGCTCGTTTTAACACTGTTTTGTGGCTGTTGGCAAATTTTACGATTCGATGATCTCAAGATGAGGTTGCACATGATTATATTATTATCAGTGAAATCACCACGTAAACAACTCATCTCATTGCATTCGAACACAAGAATCGACAAGAATTTAATGACGGAGAGTTCAGAAAGATAACAACGGTTTCTCGACCACTGACACAGATTTCTTCGCGAATTGTGTTGCAGATGGTTTGACACACAACATACGTTCCCACTACAAGGCCTCGTATTCCAGTCAATCAACTCGGGATTATTGACTGCCGAGTGAAATTATATTAATCCAGATCGCGATGAACATATTTCGGTGGATAAAGAATAAATTGACACGATTTTGGTGGTGATATGACAAAAAAAATCGTCTAACCTACAAAAACTCACCTCAGGGGAAGTCGACTTTCTCGACGTCGATTGTTTCGAGAGAACTTAACAACTATTTAAACTGATCCTCGAAATTCTTAAATGTTTCGAGAATTTCGATTTATTTACTGAAGGAAACTCCCGTAAAGGGAAATAAACGCGAAATTAGACCCAAAATACCCGTACGAGTTGTGTAGTCACCTAACGAACGGCTGCAACTGCAAGGCGAAAGTCGAACAGTGTTGCAACACTACCGAGACGAAAGTCCGTAGAAGTTGATCGGAGAGACGTTTATTGACACGCGTTAAATACGGGTTAAAAGCAATCAAGTACGAAATTATGGTATATTTATCAATTCGACTGTAATTGGGGACTTGTGAGACGATTTCGGACCTGAAATTACCCAACAGCACGAGAGACATTTTGTGTTGGTTGGTCAAAGTGTACATCAGGTGGAATGTGATGCAGTGTCGCCACTCTGAAAACACAAAAACTTCAGGTGCGGACAACCCCCTCTTACTAAAAAAATATGTAAAATCACCAATATTTTACCCTTCTAAAAACTATTCTTTAATTCTAATCTTGATTCTGGGTAGATAATTGATAGATTGATTGATGACATCTGGCAAGGAGGTAGTGAGCGCTCCTGCAGGATAAAGTCTGAACCATCTTAACTACCCGCGTCAATTTAAACCGAAAACCTTCTTGTTGCAAATCCGTTTTGTAACATTCTGAAACGATCAAACGATGCAAGAAAGTGAGCTAGAAGTTGACACTGGTGACAAAATGCCAATGTTTTGAACAAATCTAGTTCTAAAAGAGGTCAAATTTTTAAAAGTAAGGAAAAACTATTTTTTGAGGATTTTGTGGAAATCACTGACTTTTATTCGAAATCAGCAAAACATGTCTTGTTACGGTGAGTACTACTTCTGAATTAAAAATAACTGACATTGTAATAGAAAAGTAGCTAACAACCAAGTGGGAGCACATAGCTTCCTCGTATCCATGATGATATACTTAGATCTCAAAACGTCAATCTCTAAGTACCTTCCACTACCCTCATAGGGGACCATCCACACGCTAATCTGAACAATCCTGAAAAATTCTATCAAATTCGGAGGAAAAATGTTATGGCTGTTACAAGGATTTTACGTTTGCGCATGCGCAGTGGCTACTATTAGTCCGGGGGTAAAGATTTCCATAGGGGACCGTCTGCACGCCAACCCGCACAATCCCTGAAAATTTCATCGAAATCGGACAATAACTTCGTATAGTTATACCAGTTACAAGGATTTCATGACAGACAGACACAGAACCAAAATTGTTCATAAAGGTCTGAAACGTAAAACGCGAGTGGAAATTCCAATTTTGGAGAACTTTTTCTTTCAACCTTGAAAAGTGAAAACAAAGCTTCCACTACCTTGGTAGACTCAGAAGCCATTGGTCTCGTGGTGGACAGCTGGGGAGTAGTTCACCAATTAAAATCATCGGGGAGACTCGAGTAGGTACAGTCCAAGTTTGGCTGTACAAAATTCGTTAGGACGTCCTTTCATTCATCTTTGCTGCGCCAATGGGATTTTCTAAAAACTACAATCTTCGGAATTCGGAAGATCCATTAAAGGAGGAAACCGACCGAGTTACACGATAAAACTCACAATCCGTGTATAAAATTATTATAAATTTGAATTTAATACTTGTCTGGGTACCCTCTTAAAGAGGCTGTGAATCGCAGTCAAAGAGGGGGAAATTGCTGAGAAATGGTAGCTAGCTTTGCCAAAACTTGCCAAAGAATAAAATTGCGGCAACGCAAAAGGGATTTCGTGGGACACAAGAGGACGTGAAAGAGGACTAGGCTGGTCAGGTGGGGGAGGGTGTGATTAGATTGATTGTGTTGCCAGATAGCAGCACCTTGTGGGTACCTACTGCTGTGGCTCGAACAGAGTTTGTTGGAATTGAGGACAGATTCGAGTCACAAACATTAAAAATAATGATCAAATTTTATTATTTTTCAGCCTGGGCATATTTGAATTTCTCTTTTAATTGGTTATTAATGATGCATATTTTTGTTGTTCTGCTCTAGACCTAGCTGTATGAAGGTTTTCTCGCTTAAATGAAAAAATCCCTTTTTTTAAAGTCTCATCAATATTTTAGGAAGATAATGGGGTATTTCAATTTTTTTTTTTTTTTTTTTTTTTTTTTCAAAAGAGTATGGCTCAGGAACAACGGTAATCGGGTCTGTTCGTCGAGAAAATGTTTTTAAAAAATCAGAGAAGCTAAGGAAAGTTGAAGATTTGAATGGTGTGACGTAGCTAGCCAACTGTCTTTGAAAAAAGTATCCATGCACAGAAACCCTTGGAGGACCTTTTGGATACTACAAAATACTACTCACACAGGCGCGCAGTGTAGTCCGTGGCGTAATCCTTGTCTAGTGTGTGTGCATTTATAGCGGCCCACCTTTTTCTGATCGTGTGATCTCTTTAATTAATTTTTCTACCACATGTTATAGTATCATTGGGCTTAAAGCTGTAGTATATAGGTTTTCAAGGGTGCTGAATCCAAATTTGAGGTCAAAAACCTGAATTTCTGACCCACCGAAATACCCCATTATTCAACTAACCCGTTCAATTTCTACAAAAATTGACTTACTCAGCGTTGGTACTCGGATTCACTCTGTTCGTATCGATTACTCGAACTCGATGATATTTTCTCTTAGGAAGACCCTAGACGTGGGAGAGAATCAGCAATCAGAGTGTGAAACCCAGCGAATCGACGACCTCACATCTGTCCTGACAAGCCTCCTGCCATCCTACGGCGTCCTCCTGTGAGATTTTCAAAAAGGAAATGAAAACTAGGTAGATTACAACCTAAACTTCTGACTTGATCTGTAGTCCAATGGTGGCTTTGGAAGGTCATTGGTAGGTAGACATCAAGTGGTGGTAGGGGAGCTCTGTGCAAGAATCACCAATGTTCAAAAACATCAATATTTAGGACGTGGTATGTAAATCTACTGTCATCTTTTGATCCGAGTTATTCCGGCCCTTCTGGGCTCCAAGCAAATATTTGTATATTCGATATATCGGTGGTATTGTGCCATCCCTACGACCAATCTCAGTCAGAGGCCATTCTGGAATGTACCAAATTCAGGTTTTCCGCGTTCAAACACAAATTTCTCCCCTAAATTTTGTCGTAAACTTTTCACTTGATTGTACCGTTGAGGGTTGAAGAGCTTAACCCATCATTAGTCGCAGCCGATGTGACAGATTGCACACAAAGTATTTTTTGTTCCTCCACAGAGAAGGTTGGCAGTCCTGCGCTGTCCTTCCCAGTAGCTTCCTGACGGACGAAGGGGGAGGGTTTAGTGTTGTGTGGCGCTCTGTGGCACACATTCAAAATTCGTATGTGATTGCTATTCAAGTCTAATTTTACAGGGAAACCATCATGGTATTTCTAGTTTTAGTATTAAAGTTAAATACCCCCCCCCCCCAAAAAAAAAAACGCTAAATAAGGAAAAAATGGAAATTTTCAAGATGAGAGAGAGGTTCCTCTAGGTTTTACACTAGAAATTAGCCATAAATTAATTTTTTAGATTATTTTCTACTACGTTCTGCCTCTAAAATCATGTATGCACTTAACGTCAGTTGGTAAAACTCAACTTTGAACAAAATGTAAGTTTCCACGAATTTGATCTGTCAGATCGCCGCGACAAATATGACCATTAAAAGAGCCGCAACTACTGAAGGGTAAGTAAAGTAAAGTAAAGTAAACAACCATTTCAGGTTGGATTTTCGTCCAACTGGTATCGAGATTCCTGGCGTCGCGGACGTCATCAGCTGTCGCTCATGGCTTCCCATTGGCCTCACTGCCCTGGGTTGGGACGAGGGGGAACTGCGACTGACTTGCCCGAAAATATGCCGCAGAGGCGGGCCTTGAACTCACGGCCCCTGTAACCAGTTCAGGTCGCGTCTCCAGAGACACATGCCGTAGCTCTCTCGGTCACAGCTGACCCCTACTGAAGGGTTAATAGAGAATTCCTTCAGAAGAATAGAGAGATTGGTTGGGCTTAGATACAGCGTGACGTTTTCTCAATCCGGAGCCATATTGTCAATAAGGACCCGCTTTCCAATCAAGCGCCAGATCGGAAATTATATGTTACGTTATTAGAGAGTTCCTGGTAGGGTCGATATGGCGCCATTGGAACCGGATCGTCCGCCATGTTTTCAATACAGCGCGCCGGATTGCCTCCGAGTGACGTATTCTGCCGTAATATTATGGCGCCGGATTGAGAGTGTGTGTGTAATACGTCACGCCGTATCTAAACTGAACCAAACCCACTAGGAACTCTCTAATATCACAATACAGTGCTGGATTGAGAAAAGTCACGCCATAACTAAGCCCAACCAAACCTACTAACCCTTATAACCTACCAAACCTACTAACCCACGGTATCTTTTTGGAAGACCAACTTTAGAACGTTTTCTTGACGGTACAAAGTGGTTTTCACCCCTACTTAATGTCCCAATGGCTACTCTGACATCTCTAGAATAGAAAAGAAGAAGAAGAAGTGTCAAAACAACAACAACGTTGATATAATAATTATAAGTTACAAGGCGGCTCAAAATTGACATCAACACTCCAAAGGACAGTTTCACAAATTATTTTAGACCAGTTTTTCACCGTTTTGAGTGATATTACTTAAAGAATCTTGGGTAAAAAGTATCTAAGATCAAGTAGAAATTGTAATATCTACATATTATTAGTTGCTAAGTGGGTAAAAGTTGGTTTTTGTGATGGTATCTTTTTGGATACCGTGAGCAAGGGGGTACCCAGTAGAGCCAGGTCCATGATGGGGTTTATGCTCACTTTTATTGATTTTTCTCACCCTATAACTGATTTTCTTTCCTTTTTCTGATTCTGAATGAAGATTAGAGTAATAAGGAGCATAGGAATGTGCACTGCCTCCTTATTTCACAAGGTAAGCATTGGTTCTGAAGGGGAGGACTCGAATAGCAACGCCAACAAGACCCCGATGGGCGAAAATAAATTTGAAAGAGAATTGGCTGAATTTTTTGAAGGATTGGAAGAATTGACATTTGAGGATGTCAACGAGGAGAGAATTGGAGAGTTCAATGACCACCTGGAACGAGCCTATTCAAATGGGTTTGGCAGGGAATGGAATAGTGTTTGAAAGATTCGCATGCGCCAAATTGTGAAAGAGACAAATTTGAAACTGGCGAGCCTCATTTACCTTCTAATTCGAAACGAAATCGAACGAGGCGACTTCTTCCTATCGCCGAGGCAAAGAAAAATCCGAAGCAAAATAAAGTGCAAATTATTGAAAATAAAAAACCAAAACTTGCCAAGAAAGGATCTGGGTTCCGGTAAGTTTCTTTATCAGATCATGTCAGAAGTGAAATGATTTACAGTAGAAAGATGATTAATTTTGTAATCTAAATATACATCCTTATTCACAGTTCGAACAAAAATTTACAAAAGAAGTCGCTTTACCTGAAAACAAGCCCCACCAACCAAGCAGGAACCATCAAGATGAACCAAGCACCTACTTTATGATTATTTATATGGGACTTGGAATGATAATTCCTTTAGGATTTGGATTGGTGCAACGATTTGTGCTGGGGAAAAGTCAAAAATGTTATACCTCAATGAATTTTGACTAATTCGTGCAAATTTGAAGCCTGTTTTTTTACAAGTTTTTTGATTTTCTAGCGAATAAAAATTGATTGAGGAAAATTTCTAGCAGAAATACTATGTTTGAGCTCACAAAAACTTATTACTCCTCTTTTCTAATGATTTTTTTTCTCATTCCATTTTTTAAAAATGTTTTTCCGCGTAGGTACCTATATATTTTTTTACATCGAGTACCTTTTTTACATAAGGATGTTCGTTGTTCTAAAGACTATTCTTACTAAGATTGAAGGCCATAATTTTTTTTCTTTTTCATTTGGTCGATTGACAGACCGATTTTGGTATTTTTGCTAGCGAAGTAAAAGACTCTGATGACTTAGGTAGTCATTAGTTTAGTATATTGCAGAAAATGATCGCGATGGTTTTAGTACACAGTGATGGGTTGTGATCAATTCGAGTGAACCAAGGTCTCTCAATGAGTTTATATATTCAATAATACAATAAATTTACTATTTTTTCAATTTTTGTATTCACGTTTTATAATAAACTGTTCAAATGTTACAATGTTTCTTGCTATAAGGTGAACCCACCGTATCTCAAGGTGTCTTTTTGGAATCAATCAAGGGACGGAATTAACCCCCACATGCTCACGGTATCCAAAAAGATACCGTTTTGTTTTAGCGAATTTTCAAAGAAAATGAAGCTATTGCAATGGCCTCAAAATTTTTAGAATCGACTTTTTCGAAAAATTTCCACACTGAAATCCGTTTTGGAACATTCTGAAACGATCCCTGAAGTTTTTCCAAAAATCATATGTATATATATATATATATATATGTGTCATTCCGGACGATAACTTGAGTAATTGTTTAAAAATTTTTTTTTAGTTTTTGCCAAAATGTTTGTAACAACAAACCATAGGTCAAGTTCGTTAACCAGCAATTTTGGACAATCCAAAGTGGTCCAAAATTCAAAAAAACTCCAAAAAAATGGGTTTTTCCCGTTTTTTGAGGTTTTTACATTGAAAATCATGGTAATTTATGGTATATTCGGATTCAGCACAAAATTTCTGATATGAATGCTTTTTTCAAAAATGAAAATTGTCCAAAATTAAGAAAAGTTTGTAGCTATATATATATATAATGAATACGTGCGTATATTTGTTGTAACCAGAAATGCAGTAGCCGTGTGGGTACTCTATGAGTTCGTAGAGACGACTAGAACATGAATATGGACTCCTAAGATCTTCAAAGCATACCCAGCAATAATTTGCAGCATGTTATTAGCGAATTTTCAAAGAAAATGAAGCTATTGCAATGGCCTCAAAATTTTTAGAATCGACTTTTTCGAAAAATTTCCACACTGAAATCCGTTTTGGAACATTCTGAAACGATCCCTGAAGTTTTTCCAAAAATCATATGTATATATATATATATGTGTCATTCCGGACGATAACTTGAGTAATTGTTTAAAAATTTTTTTTTAGTTTTTGCCAAAATGTTTGTAACAACAAACCATAGGTCAAGTTCGTTAACCAGCAATTTTGGACAATCCAAAGTGGTCCAAAATTCAAAAAAACTCCAAAAAAATGGGTTTTTCCCGTTTTTTGAGGTTTTTACATTGAAAATCATGGTAATTTATGGTATATTCGGATTCAGCACAAAATTTCTGATATGAATGCTTTTTTCAAAAATGAAAATTGTCCAAAATTAAGAAAAGTTTGTAGCTATATATATATATAATGAATACGTGCGTATATTTGTTGTAACCAGAAATGCAGTAGCCGTGTGGGTACTCTATGAGTTCGTAGAGACGACTAGAACATGAATATGGACTCCTAAGATCTTCAAAGCATACCCAGCAATAATTTGCAGCATGTTATTAGCGAATTTTCAAAGAAAATGAAGCTATTGCAATGGCCTCAAAATTTTTAGAATCGACTTTTTCAAAAAATTTTCACACTGAAATCCGTTTTGGAACATTCTGAAACGATCCCTGAAGTTTTTCCAAAAATCATATGTATATATATATATATATATATATATATATATATATATGTCATTCCGGACGATAACTTGAGTAATTGTTTAAAAATTTTTTTTTAGTTTTTGCCAAAATGTTTGTAACAACAAACCATAGGTCAAGTTCGTTAACCAGCAATTTTGGACAATCCAAAGTGGTCCAAAATTCAAAAAAACTCCAAAAAAATGGGTTTTTCCCGTTTTTTGAGGTTTTTACATTGAAAATCATGGTAATTTATGGTATATTCGGATTCAGCACAAAATTTCTGATATGAATGCTTTTTTCAAAAATGAAAATTGTCCAAAATTAAGAAAAGTTTGTTGCTATATATATATATAATGAATACGTGCGTATATTTGTTGTAACCAGAAATGCAGTAGCCGTGTGGGTACTCTATGAGTTCGTAGAGACGACTAGAACATGAATATGGACTCCTAAGATCTTCAAAGCATACCCAGCAATAATTTGCAGCATGTTATTAGCGAATTTTCAAAGAAAATGAAGCTATTGCAATGGCCTCAAAATTTTTAGAATCGACTTTTTCGAAAAATTTTCACACTGAAATCCGTTTTGGAACATTCTGAAACGATCCCTGAAGTTTTTCCAAAAATCATATGTATATATATATATATGTGTCATTCCGGACGATAACTTGAGTAATTGTTTAAAAATTTTTTTTTAGTTTTTGCCAAAATGTTTGTAACAACAAACCATAGGTCAAGTTCGTTAACCAGCAATTTTGGACAATCCAAAGTGGTCCAAAATTCAAAAAAACTCCAAAAAAATGGGTTTTTCCCGTTTTTTGAGGTTTTTACATTGAAAATCATGGTAATTTATGGTATATTCGGATTCAGCACAAAATTTCTGATATGAATGCTTTTTTCAAAAATGAAAATTGTCCAAAATTAAGAAAAGTTTGTAGCTATATATATATATAATGAATACGTGCGTATATTTGTTGTAACCAGAAATGCAGTAGCCGTGTGGGTACTCTATGAGTTCGTAGAGACGACTAGAACATGAATATGGACTCCTAAGATCTTCAAAGCATACCCAGCAATAATTTGCAGCATGTTATTAGCGAATTTTCAAAGAAAATGAAGCTATTGCAATGGCCTCAAAATTTTTAGAATCGACTTTTTCGAAAAATTTTCACACTGAAATCCGTTTTGGAACATTCTGAAACGATCCCTGAAGTTTTTCCAAAAATCATATGTATATATATATATGTGTCATTCCGGACGATAACTTGAGTAATTGTTTAAAAATTTTTTTTTAGTTTTTGCCAAAATGTTTGTAACAACAAACCATAGGTCAAGTTCGTTAACCAGCAATTTTGGACAATCCAAAGTGTTCCAAAATTCAAAAAAACTCCAAAAAAATGGGTTTTTCCCGTTTTTTGAGGTTTTTACATTGAAAATCATGGTAATTCATGGTATATTCGGATTCAGCACAAAATTTCTGATATGAATGCTTTTTTCAAAAATGAAAATTGTCCAAAATTAAGAAAAGTTTGTAGCTATATATATATATAATGAATACGTGCGTATATTTGTTGTAACCAGAAATGCAGTAGCCGTGTGGGTACTCTATGAGTTCGTAGAGACGACTAGAACATGAATATGGACTCCTAAGATCTTCAAAGCATACCCAGCAATAATTTGCAGCATGTTATTAGCGAATTTTCAAAGAAAATGAAGCTATTGCAATGGCCTCAAAATTTTTAGAATCGACTTTTTCGAAAAATTTTCACACTGAAATCCGTTTTGGAACATTCTGAAACGATCCCTGAAGTTTTTCCAAAAATCATATGTATATATATATATGTGTCATTCCGGACGATAACTTGAGTAATTGTTTAAAAATTTTTTTTTTAGTTTTTGCCAAAATGTTTGTAACAACAAACCATAGGTCAAGTTCGTTAACCAGCAATTTTGGACAATCCAAAGTGTTCCAAAATTCAAAAAAACTCCAAAAAAATGGGTTTTTCCCGTTTTTTGAGGTTTTTACATTGAAAATCATGGTAATTTATGGTATATTCGGATTCAGCACAAAATTTCTGATATGAATGCTTTTTTCAAAAATGAAAATTGTCCAAAATTAAGAAAAGTTTGTAGCTATATATATATATAATGAATACGTGCGTATATTTGTTGTAACCAGAAATGCAGTAGCTGTGTGGGTACTCTATGAGTTCGTAGAGACGACTAGAACATGAATATGGACTCCTAAGATCTTCAAAGCATACCCAGCAATAATTTGCAGCATGTTATTAGCGAATTTTCAAAGAAAATGAAGCTATTGCAATGGCCTCAAAATTTTTAGAATCGACTTTTTCGAAAAATTTTCACACTGAAATCCGTTTTGGAACATTCTGAAACGATCCCTGAAGTTTTTCCAAAAATCATATGTATATATATATGTGTGTCATTCCGGACGATAACTTGAGTAATTGTTTAAAAATTTTTTTTTAGTTTTTGCCAAAATGTTTGTAACAACAAACCATAGGTCAAGTTCGTTAACCAGCAATTTTGGACAATCCAAAGTGGTCCAAAATTCAAAAAAACTCCAAAAAAATGGGTTTTTTCCCGTTTTTTGAGGTTTTTACATTGAAAATCATGGTAATTTATGGTATATTCGGATTCAGCACAAAATTTCTGATATGAATGCTTTTTTCAAAAATGAAAATTGTCCAAAATTAAGAAAAGTTTGTTGCTATATATATATATAATGAATACGTGCGTATATTTGTTGTAACCAGAAATGCAGTAGCCGTGTGGGTACTCTATGAGTTCGTAGAGACGACTAGAACATGAATATGGACTCCTAAGATCTTCAAAGCATACCCAGCAATAATTTGCAGCATGTTATTAGCGAATTTTCAAAGAAAATGAAGCTATTGCAATGGCCTCAAAATTTTTAGAATCGACTTTTTCGAAAAATTTTCACACTGAAATCCGTTTTGGAACATTCTGAAACGATCCCTGAAGTTTTTCCAAAAATCATATGTATATATATATATATATGTGTCATTCCGGACGATAACTTGAGTAATTGTTTAAAAATTTTTTTTTAGTTTTTGCCAAAATGTTTGTAACAACAAACCATAGGTCAAGTTCGTTAACCAGCAATTTTGGACAATCCAAAGTGGTCTAAAATTCAAAAAAACTCCAAAAAAATGGGTTTTTCCCGTTTTTTGAGGTTTTTACATTGAAAATCATGGTAATTTATGGTATATTCGGATTCAGCACAAAATTTCTGATATGAATGCTTTTTTCAAAAATGAAAATTGTCCAAAATTAAGAAAAGTTTGTAGCTATATATATATATAATGAATACGTGCGTATATTTGTTGTAACCAGAAATGCAGTAGCCGTGTGGGTACTCTATAAGTTCATGTGCAAAAAAAAAAAAAAAAAAAAAGTCCTCGTTGAAATATTTAATCGACAACTGCCACCGATAGAAACGTTTAAAACCGAGTGTATTATTGAAAATCGCACGATTTTTTCGTACATATCGCGAATATATTTAAATGTTATTAAATTAATTACTTGGATGCAGCAGGTAACGCACCAAGGAGAAAAATATGTGATAAACAAGGTGACTTGTTGTCATGAGGTTGGGAACAAGTGATCATGAACGCGATCTGTCGCACTCATCTTCAACTACGTCCAGGAGCTTCCCAAATCAGAACGCTTCTCGGGCTCCCAGATTCAGCTTTCAGCCCAGTGATTTCACGTCTTCCGGGACGTCGATTATTGGTGTAAAAGCATGTAAAAAAAAAAATATATATACATATATATAAACCAAGAATCGAAAAAAAAACTTTCTACAACAAATTGCAACACCATTGGTCCTTTTCTTAACCACACCTTAAACTGAATGATTTCTTTGAAAATTCGCTCATTAATTCATGCTGCATGAATGGACTTTTCAATATTACGGGCCCTGTATGGGTCCAATATTTTTTCCAATATTTTTTACGTATTTTAGGCACTGAAATGTAACAAAATATGAACAAGAAATTGGCAAGGGAGAAATTTTTTTTTCTTGGGCTAATAAGGGCTAAGAACGCTCTATTACAACAGGAAGACTTAGTAAAATCAGCACAGATTAGAGTGGAAAAACATTGGTTTTTACAAAAATAGTCGTTCAAAACTTTGCCTGCATTTTGACTAACCAGAGCTTATCTGGCCCCACCTCTGTATTCATCTAAAGCCCCGTACACACCAGTATGAGGCAGCCCAAGGCGCGGCATGCGTGCAGATGTGGAAGGGGTTCCGAGGCGAGGCAAACCGCCTCGGCTCGTTCACTGAACAGCCAGGCTTGCGGAGGCTTATCATCCAAGATGGCGAACGAACGAACGTTCGCTGTATTGGTGTGGACGGCTAAATTCGTGCCTCGGTACCTGTTTCACTTCTCCAACGTCCTTTGTAGGGTTCGAATTGGGTTCATTGCGCGGTAGGTATTGAATAAGTATGAATGGAGTATTTCAGTCAATTTTTAAAATTTTTTTTTCAAAAGAGTATGGCTCAGGAATAACAGTAATTGGGTCTGTTCGTTGAGAAAATGTTTTCAAAAAATCAGAGAAGCTAAGAAACGTTGATGATTTGAATGGTGTGACGTAGCTAGCCAACTGTCTTTAAAAAGTATCCATGCACAGAGAAGAGATGAAACCCTTGGAGGACCTCTTGGATACTACAAAATACTACTCACACGCGCGCGGCATAGTGTGTGTGCGTTAAGGAAGGCCCGCCTTTTTTTCAAACATGTGATCTCTTTAATTAATTTTTCTACCACATGTTATAGTATCATTGGGCTTAAAGTTGGAGTATATAAGTTTTCAAGGGTGCTGAATCCAAATTTGAGGTCAAAAACCTGAATTTCCGACCCACCGAAATACCCCATTGGGACTACAACATGTCAATTTCGCTCGTAAATGAGTACGAAAAACCGCCGGTGTCGTGGAAGAGGGACAACAAAAATTACCACAATTTGATTCTCATGTAGGATGCCTGGCGGGATATCAGTGTAGTGCTGGGTGCAGATGTCGAAGTGATCAAGAAGCAAATTTCAGGAAAAATATTCATTGGCAATAGAACTTTGTTGAGAGCTAAAGTTTTGTGGCCTATGAGATGGAGTCAGTAATATCATCTTGCCCATTCAGATCAAATGGCAATCTTTTCTGTATTTTCTAACGGAACGTACGGAATGGATCGCTGCCTCGTGCGGGGGCTCCGTTCGTTGCCTCGGGACTAAAAAAAGCAGCGTACGAGGCAAAATGTTTGCCTCGCCTCGCCCCGTTTGCCTCGTACTAGTGTGTACCCAGCTTAACCTGTAGATACCTTTTGTTTCTGGGATTCACAGCTCACCCCTCTCCCGCCTGCCAGTTTTCCTGGAATAGGTTGACCAATACGAGCACTCCTGTTGAGAACACCAAGTAACAGAAAAACCACAAAACCCCGGAAACGAGAAAACTTCTGGCACAAACCATAAACTCGATTGAAATCTGGAAAAACGACAGTTCGCTTTGCTTAAAAGAAAACCTGTTGATTCCGAATGAATTCCTGTTTTGGATTTCAATCTTGCGTTTAAACCGTGAAGGATCGAAGATTTTGGTCGAGAAATTTTCAATACTTACGATGCATCACTATGGTTACAAACTGGACTGCTGAAATTGCAATTTATATGAACTTATTGAACTCCTTCGATACCATTCGGAAATTGAAGCAAATTCGGAACGAACTACATGACAAGAAAACGCTGCAAATCATTGCTCAAAGGTTTATTATTTTCTGTATAGATCACCCTTCTGTATAGATCACTGGTTCTCCATCAATAGCACCTACCACCATCTGTATTCTCTCTTGACCTTCCCTCTCAAATTTCAGCTTCCTGCGTTCAATAGGATTGAAAATGGCTTCGGAGCTCACTCAGCTGATCAGTGATCTGAAGAGTGAAGAAGCCTTTGAGCAATGATTTGCAGCGTTTTTTACCCACCAACATTTTTTTTACCTACCAACTTTTTTTTTCACCTACCAGCTAGGTACTACCTACCTAGGTACTACACACCATACTGGCTTCACACCTTCACAATCCAGTTTATTAGAAAGAACTAAACGCTTCACACTCGAAAACGTTACGCGAAAGTGTCAATCGCGTTTAAACACTCCGAGCCTACGCATTTTCCAACACTCCCATCTTTAGGCCATTTTCAACACTCCGGATTTCGAGGCGCGAAGCGTCGAACGGTCCTCATTGGAGGAAACTCCTTGATGGTCCTTGATGGAGGAAACTCTGCCGATCCAGAGCCTGATTCCTTCCTGTTGCTTGGTCCACAATCCTTCTCGTTGCGTGGTTCAGCATTCCTTCTCTGTGTTGTTGTAAACTTATACCTTCTCTGTTGCCAAGTTCATTTTTCTGTCGAAGTTATGTCACCTACACGTTTATGCATGGCAAGAATCAACTTCGATTCAGCGGATTTTTATTTATGTAGTTGGCTGGCATAGTTTTTACCAAAAAGTAGTCGTTCTTCGACGTTTTAGATCTTTTCGATTACTTAAATAATAACAATACCTTTGGAACGTCAAGAGGTGAATGAAATGACAAGCAATTTGAAAAGCAGGCCCATAAAGAGCCAAATTAAAACAACAGACAACAAATTCCTAGTAAAAGGAAACAGCAAACGAACAAAACACGGCTAAAGCATGTTCCATGTTTCTTGAATTTTAGCCGAAGTCTCTAAGCAATAACCATCCGGGGCCCAAGGCCGACTTTTTTTTTAGCAATTTTGTTTTAACTCTTTAGTTTTTTCAAGTTTTTAATTTTGGGATTTTTTCGTGTTTTCGACCTTACGTTATTAAAACTGTCAAACTCCGGTTATTTACCGAGTAAATTCAAATATGTCAAATATCGTCGGAAAGAGCGTTCAATTTCAAGCTACCTAGCGCAATCAATATCTTTTAGAAATGAAACATTTAAAAAAATAAAATAAAATCTACTCAATATTCCATGTATGGGTCAAAATACATCTAAATTTAATTGAAAATTAAAAAAAACTTTTTTTTTTCAAGAAGTGGGAAATTAAGGGTTAACTTTCAACTGGTTTAGGGGTCTTATGAAGTCAGTCAAAAATAAAAGGCCAAACCTATAGGGAAAAATTGTACTTATCCGGTTTTCCAAACATGTAATATTAGTTCACGTTAAATTGCTGCGTTTTAGAAGGGGAAAACGTTCAAAATCACTCAACGAGTAAAAACAGAAAACAAAAGCTATTTATTCTTGTAGTTTGTTCAACAATTCTCTAGAAATCGACGTATCAGTTCGTCAATAACGGCTGAACTTGGAAAAACTTAGTTTGACTCGAATTTAAGTTGCGCTAAGAATAAGAGGTCCGATTCAGAATCTGCTGACTAATTCAATTTTCCAGTTTCATGCTAAGCGTTCGATTTACGTTACAATAAATACAACTAATACGGACAATATTTACAATTATTATTGTACAACTAAAATTTTTTTTTTCAAATTAAAAAATACGGAGTCGGAGTTTTGCGGTGACTTAGGAAAGACGGGTGCAGGTCGAAGTGATCACTTTTCCTTGTTGAGGGCTTGAATGAATTCTTCTAGCTTCTCTTGGATTTGCCGAACTCGTTCTGTAAAGTATGGAAATGATGAGTGAATCGTCACTGAATAAGCAACACTACTTATGTGGACAACACTACAAAATTGGGTCGTATAGGGTCTGCGCATCAAACGAAAATCGAGGGAAAAAACACATGAATCGTGTTCTTAGAAACCTCAGAAACTTCGTTTAACTTCAGTTTCTCATTCCTCCTGAAAAATGTTTAAAAGATGTAGAAATGACAGAAATAGCTTACTTAAATCTTCAGCTAAGGTGACTCTCCTGCCCTGGAGAAGTTTTATTTTGAGTTCTTGATCTTGACTGAAATCCTCTAGAACTTGTTTAATAATTTTGTCTAGCCTCCTCGCTGTAAATAAAAACGAAATGACGTTAGAAAACAAGTAAGATTGAACCACAGTTGGCTTCCATAGAAGGCTACTGCAGTAGATTTGGCAAGGCAGCAGTAGATTTGGCAAGTCAGCACTTGCCGTTCAGGCTTCTACCGAACCAATGATCCCAGATGAGTTGTATTGAAAACAATCGTGTTCTGAATTATTCAATGATGTCAACTTGTAGTCCTTACTTAACTGAAGACGAAAAGGCATTTTTGTGGAAATATCATACATCTCTTAAAATACTGAAATATCTCAATTTTTGGGCATTTTGGGCTCGGTATTAATATTTTCCCGTATTTTAAGATCATTCCCGGGGAGGTTTTATTATGCATATATCGCGTCGTTGGCCGTCAGAGAGCGGATGTTTCTAAATATCCAAAAATCTGCAAAATTCCCTTAGAGTTACGGCCTTCACCGGTCAGTATTGAAGAATTTCTGAACTTGTTAGTATTTCTTGAGTGATTTTAACCAGATGACAAAATCATCCTAGAAAGACTAAAACGCTGCAAATTATTACACAATGGTTTATTATTTTTCTATATAATCGTCTATAAAGCCGCCAACCATCCACCATGAAGAAAAACATCGATGGCATTTCGGTCAGCTTTAATTTGAACGGAGATTAGGCCTCTTTTGCGATTCACACTCGTGTTTCTGATTTGTCGTACGTTTATTATTTTTATGGTTTATTATTTTAATGGTTTGTTATTTTTCTATATAATCGTCTATAAAGCCACCAACCATCCAACATGAAGAAAAATACTTTGAAAATGTCACCCCACGCATATTTAAGCAAAAACCTCTTTTTTGGCTGGTTATTTGCCCATAACTTCTATACGAATTGAGCGATCGGAATAGTTCGACGTTAGGACCAACTAGACCCCAAATGGAGTCTATGTGCGAAAGAACGGGTTTTTTAGACCGATTCTAAGGCCTTTTATGGCCCGGACGGCGAACGGCGGACGGCGGACGGCGGACGGACATTGCAAATTTGGATTCTACGCACCTTGAAACGTAAAGTGACAAAGTTTGAGGGGGGGTTATAAAATTTTTTTGCGATACGATTGTGGTGATCCATCACATCATGGAGAGGAATTGTGGGGAGCTGACGGACAGAGGATGTTACTCCGAGGAGTACAGACGACTCCAGTGACGATCGGACCGGTCACTACTATGCATGACTTCTTCGTGTTCGACCGGCCAGACTCTGGACTCAGTCTTTTGGGGTTGGACCTCTTGGAGAAGTTCCCCATCAGGATCCGAACCGACATAGGGGCTGCGGAAATGGACCACCCTCAGACTGGCGAACGTTTGACCATCGGAACCCTGATCCGAGATCCCAGCACCGTGAAAAGCCTGGAGCGGCTATCGGCGGGTCGGCGAGTAGAGAAAAGGAAAGACCAAATGGACGATGTCCAGCAGAAGCCAAATGTACCGAAGGATTGTCCCTTGGAAATCCCCAGGGAGCCTGAAAACGAGCACCCCCTAACGGACGAGGAGCTCACTCATACAGATGATAGTGGACGACTTCCGGACAAGGAAGAAGGAAGGGCTGCAGATCCCGACGAGCTGCAGCAGCAAGAGTACCATCAAGTCGCTTGTTTGGTTGACTTCACACAGGCACAGCTTGTGGAGCTGCGGGAGGAGGACCAGCAGCTGATGGATGGGCCAGCAAACCACGGGCTCACCTCACCGGTTTCTCAAGGAAACAAGGGCGAGGAAATGCCACCTGCGACCGAACGACCATGCTCCGGATCTCAGGCGGAGCAGGAACCTGTGGCAGAGTCGGTCCACGAGGTCCCAGCAAGCGAAGCCACAAATGACGAGACCACAAGAAATGCGACCAGACGCGGGACGGTTGCTGTCCCGTCGACCGCTATCACTCGATTGGTGAGAGTGTTGCGGCGAATCTCAAGACTGGCCCGGAAGCGACTGCAACGGGCTTGGCGCCTGCGTGGGCGAGGAATCAGCCAGCAACGGCGTCACCCTGGATCCCACAATGGACCTGGAGGTGGCGCAAGACCAGTGGCGGCCCCGCCTGACAGGGGAAAGGCCTTCTGGAGTTTCTGGAATGGGCCGCGAACGAAAATGAAGACGCGGAGGAACGCGGACGGTGGAGTGGAGGACTCGCCGGAGTTGGTGACACGTTTTCACCTGTGCCGGTTGGAGGCCACAACCGCCGATCCGGTGACTGGCGTAACCAGTACCCCAGTCACACCCGAAGAAATGGTCCCCGAGGAGAGGACGGACGAGAAGGACACTGAAGGGACTTCCGACATGGATGCCGACTCAACTGTACGACGACCAAGAGGAACGACGCCAGGGGAGGCGAGTCAAGCCGAAGCTGAGACCAGCGACCCCCAGGCCTCATCCCAGCCGGTTGAGCCAGAGTACCAGCCGCACCGGATACCTTACCTGGGCTGTGTGCGGATGTGCCATGGAGCGGAGTAGGTCCGAGTCCTGCATGTACCTGTAAATAAATAAAACAAAAGTTAATTATAAAAAAAGAGAAAAGATAATACATATATAAATTAGTAAAGAATAAATATGTAAATTATAAACAATAAATGATTAAAAGTTAAAAGAAACTTACCTGGAGATGTTTATCCGGAATACCTTTGACCCATGTTGAGAGGGAGGGGAGCCACGACGTTGATCGGACCGATTCGGGCCGAGATGGGGAGAACTCCGGGTTCGGGCGGCCGCCATTGTCCGACGGGATCTTGTTGCCCGAGGGAGGTCGTTGGGAGAGTAGGAAGTCTAGGGACAACCTGAGGATGAGAGGAAAGGATGCGAGTTTCAAAAGAGTTTGACAAAAGTGGTGACTACGGCCATATTCTGTTGCAGGAGGAACTGACTAGGCTGCCATGACTGCGACCGGAGTAGATAGGGTGATAGGACAACTGGAGGGAGGAGCCGAAGACCGAGATGGAACTGTGGAAGCGATGATCGTCATCGGAGGGACTGTCGGACTGCTCGAGGGGAAGCCGCGACAGCTGGCAATCGTCATGAATTGCATAACCCAGCTGGCGGACTGTCTACGAACCACAACCTTGTCAGAGTCTCAGCCTCCACCAGCCGTCATAAGGGAAGTCGCCATACTCAGACACCAAATGCAGACGTTGCGGGAGAGGCTGGGCGCAGAGGAGGATGGAGACGACACCTGGACGGAGGGCGAGTCCCACCCGATTGGAAAGCCGTTGCCACTGACACACCAGACGTCGACACCCGAGCTCTCAGGAAAGGAGTCGGAAATGGATTGCGAGGACGAGGAAAAGGGTTTGGGACCCAAAGAGGATACCGCCCCACCGTTCTCACCAATATCACAGAAGGACCAGACCAGCGCGATGGACTTGACGCCGAGGCTCGTTTTGAGCGATTGCCCCATCTGCGGAAAGCCAGACAGGGTAATAACCGGATTCCGCTGCCAAAGCTGTAAGACGTTCTGGAACCGACTAGTGACGAGGTGCAAGAAGTTTCCGATGGGCCATCCAGATCACCCGATGCCATGCAAACTCCGGGAACACCGAAAGGCCAGACCTGCAGATTGTACAGGATGCCGCCGATGGCGTTATGAGCAGGCGCTGATAGAATCGCGTCCCAACCTGCCGCTGCCTCTGCCCCCAGTGACCCCGGAGGGACGGAAGAAAGCCGATGAGGACATCGGCCTCTTGAGAAGGGAGGAGTGTGGTGATCCATCACCACAGAGCTCCACTAGATCCATACCCAAGTTGATCCTGAAGAGAAGCCTTCCATGCACAGAGGATCACATGGAAGTGGAGAAACCGCGGCCACTACCAGGCGGCAGCACCATCCAGGCCAGGGCAAAAGAATAGCCAGGTAGGGGAAGGTCGCGTGGGGGGGGACACGGCTGAGGGCAACGCCATCTTGAAGCCCTTAGTCGTGTCTTGATCGAGCACTCACCCACAAGTATGAGAAAGTGATAGCAAGCTGTGAGGCAGCAGGAATAGTGAAAGGACAGTTTTTATGACAGTGAAGTCAATTAGAGTCACATTTTGATTACCCGCAACCAGATCCTCGAGCCTGGATACATTGGTGTACGATTGCGCCCTCCCAAGTACTCCACGAAGATTCTGGACGACCGCCGCATTTCCACCTGGACCATCCCCACGAACTCTCTCTCTCATAATAGTCAAAACCGGTAAACTAATTTCATTTTGTATTAATTGTTGCTTTGGAGTTCCTCCTAGGTATAAATTTTCTTGTATTTTGATGTCCAAAAGGGACTTTTAGTTGATGTTATCGATCTCGTGGTGTTTCGTAACACCGTGTTCTTGTTCTCGATCTCGTGGTGTTTGGTAACAACCCACCACGTGGACAGTTATAGGTTAACCCCATCAGGGACCTATCTTTATTACTTACCTTGATAATTCTGAAGTTAAAGTCAGTGAGATTAAGACGTTTTTATGCCATTTATTGAATGTTCAAAGTATTTTTCGTTTAAATAGAGATTTTTACCTTTTGTTCCTGAACTGGCGTTCTGACTTTTGAATACTTACCTGAGCAGTTTCCTGGAGCGTAATAGGATCAGAAATTACGTCTATTAATAAAATACTTACCTGAATAACTTACCTTGATCGAAGTAAAAGTAGAGTCACTTGTAGATTGCAGAACGTAAATTCACTTACCTGAGTCTTGAAGAACCTGAAACAAAGGAAAAGAGTTAATGTTGATCAACCAAGCAAATTATACACAATAACGCAATAAAGAGTCAAATTATACTTACCTGGTAAACTTCAGACGAAGAATATTGTTTTTCGGTGTTTCCAAAGGGACTCACCTAGTCAACGAACATCAACGCCTTCCGCTACCAACTGCTACCCATTGATCCGAAACACGGTAAGTGCACTAGAGAACATACTAGTCCATAAGCGCAAGGTCTTTGTAATATCAGTTTTCATTTCAAAGATAATCCATCGGCCATCGCTAGGAAAACTAGGTATTACACGATCACATAGGCTTATTATTGGAAATAATAAACCAAAAGTACGGAAAATACGCTGTCCAAAGAAGATAGCAACTGAATTTTGGAGATTTTCGTATACTGGGAACTAGTGATGACAACATCCCGGAATCCTCGAATTATTGAAAATAATGAACCTGAAAATGAATGAAAAGGAATCGAGCAAGAAAAAATTGTACCCCCCCCCCCCCCCCCCAAATGTGATGGTAAACGTTTCAAGATACATAGAATCCAAAAATCGAATACAATTTTTCTCGTCCGAGGCACTTTCCTTAGTTACCATGGACCAATTTTGATGAAATTTGGCATGTAGGCTCCATTTGGGGTCTAGTTGTGCCCCGAAGCTTTTGGTTAATGTCAGTCACTTCTAGGGGGTGAAAAATGGGGGTCGAAATTTTCATAACGCCCTAGCACAAAAACTTTTGAAACGAGGTATCTTTTTTGATCAACCTAAAGCAGTATTGCATTTTGGTTTATTATTTACAATAATGAACCACTGGAATCGACCAAGAAAAACAAATTTTCAACACCCCCTCAAAATTTGATGGTTTACGTTTCAAGGTACGTAGTATCCAAAAATCGAATAAAAATTTGGCCGTCCGCGGCACTTTTCCCACTTAGCATTGACCGATTTTGATGAAATTTGGTATGTAGGCTCCATTTGGGGTCTAGTTGTGCCCCGAACATTTTGGTTGATGTAGGTCACTTCTAAGGGTTCAAAAATTAATTTTAAAAAGTCCTAACTCAAAAAATTTCGATATAAAGGTATTGTTTTTCCTTCAATTTAAGATTCTATAGAATTTTTAGAGACCACGCGGAGCTCTGTAGGACAAACCGTCCGCTCCCTACGAGAATTTAAGGTTTGGACGTACGATAAATCAGAAACACGAGTGCGAATCGCAAAAGAGGCCTAATCTCCGTTCAAATTTTAGCTGACCGAAATGCGATCGATGTTTTTCTTCATGTTGGATGGTTGGTGGCTTTGCAGACGAGTGATCTATATAGAAAAATAATAAACCATTGTGTAATAATTTGCAGCGTTTTTAGAATCGAATGAGACCACCTGCGTATCTATAGGACCAACCGTTCGCTCCCTATGTGAACTTAAGGGATGGACTGAGGATAAATCAGAAACACGAGCGTGAATCGCTTTTTTTTTTTTTTTTTCTTTATTAAGGCACATGCAACCTTTAAGTGGTCATTGGCGCCAAATAAAATGGTTACAACAAATTATTGATTAACAATTGAGAAAGTGAGAAAAACAAAAGCTATTAAAGTTTATAGAATAGTGATAAAGTTCTCAATTTATCGAAAATAACGTCCAACCAAGGTGAATTATTGCCCAGGAGCTCTTCTAAATTCTTCGGAGTTTCGGGTGGGAGGTTGTTAAAAATTTGGCAATCAGTCAGCAAGTGAGTTACAGTCAGAGGGCATATAGGTACAGGTTGAGCAGTTGGGGGGAGGTGTTGCTTCTCGTTCCATGAGGTGGCCATGCGTTAGACGGGTATGTCCTATCCGGAGGCGAGTGAGGACCACTTCCTCCCGGCGTCGGTTAAGCAAAGTACCATCCAAGAGCTTCTTCGTACGACACGACGACGACCAATTCTTCACATCCTTCTTCACAGCCCATAGCTTTTGGTGACTCATGTTCTGCCATTCGGTTCTCCAACTGTTCCATACTTCTCTTTTTATTGAACATTGGTAGTCCGCGCATACATACAGAAATGTGGAAGTGGGCTCTTCAGTTGCAATTTTTGCATTTCGATCAGCAATTTCATTTCCAGCGATTCCTATGTGTCCTGGTATCCAGCAGAGTATAACAGAAGACCCAAGATCCATCAGTCGGCTCACTTTGACAAGTACATCCTTCACTAGTGGGTGGGAATCAACGCCTTTCCTAATGAGTTGGATTGCACTGAGAGAATCTGAGCAGATTACGACATTGGAGTTATTGTCAGTGGATACCAAAGACAGGGCTTTATTTATGGCAAAAAGCTCTGCAGTAAAGATGGAAGTTTGCCCAGGAAGAGAAAATTTGTGGACTCCAGAGTCTACGAGCACCGCACATCCTACTCCATGAGATGTCTTGGAACCATCGCAGTAGGCAATAGAACATGGCGACAAACCAGCAATTGTCTCGTAGAATTTTGAAATGTATTCTTGAGGAAGATGCATTCTTTTGGAGAACTTAGCGAGGGAGAGGCAGAACTGAGGGGAGGACAATGTCCATGGAGCGATTGGGCAAGTTTGTTCTATGTAGAAAGGAGGGATCGTTAAAGAATTTGAAGATAAGTCAGAACGGATAAGGTCAAGTGAAGAACGTAAGTGTCGGGGAAAGCCAAGAGGAAAAGGATCGATAGAAACGTCATGTAACGGATGTTGACCTGATGCTTTGATCTTTGAAGCAAATCTCAGAGCCAGAATGGAACGTCTATAGGATAGTGGTAACTCCCCAGCATCGACGAGTAAACTTGGTACAGGGCTCGAGCGAAATGCGCCTGTAGCTAATCGCAGGGCCAGATTGTGGACAGGGTCGAGCATACCCAATACTGTCGGAGTTGCTGTTCTGTAGAGTATAGAGCCGTAATCAAGCTTCGATCGTACAAACGCCCAATAAAATCTCAGCATACAAGTTCGGTCACTTCCCCATGAGGTATTAGCCAACGTCTTCAAAAGGTTGAGATCTTTGAGGCACTGGGCCCTCAGACCTTTGATATGTGGAGCCCAGCTTAATTTCCCATCCAAATTCATCCCCAAGTACCTGATGCAATTCAATTTGGTAATGACTTCACCATCCATAAAAAGGGACACTTCGCTTGGGACACGTTTCCTCGAAAATATGAACGAAAAGGTCTTAGGTTTCGATATGGAAAATCCTGATGAATGGGCCCATGCGGAGATGTTATTTATGTTTGCCTGAAGTCGATGGATAAGGATTGAAATTTGCGGTGCGGTAGTGAAAATAACTAGATCGTCAGCAAACAGGCAAGCCTGTACAGGATCAGATATTGCTGCAAGTACTCCATCAATCACCAAAGAGAATAGCATGGGGCTGAGGACCCCTCCCTGAGGGACGCCTATTTCTTGATCGTACATATCTGAAAGTGATCCATTGCAAAGTACTCTAAAATGCCTTCGTTTCAAGTAGTTCTTTATCAGTGTTGAAAAGTTTCCACCAATGCCGCGATCATCAAGAGCCTGCAGAATAGAACTACGAGAAACATTGTCAAACGCATTCTTAATATCAAAAAACACTGCTACAACTTCTTGGTTTAATTCAAATGCTTGTTTTACATATTGCTCTAGATCTAGTAGACAGTCCAGAGTTGACCGACGTTTTCTAAAACCCGACTGCTGAGGAGCTAGTAGGTTGTTGTTCTCCAAGTACCATGTTAGTCGATGCGCTACCATCTTTTCCAACAACTTACACAAACAGCTTGTAAGAGAGATTAGACGGTAGCTATCCGCTTTTGTTGGATCTCTCCCCTTCTTGAGAATGGGTACAGCTGTTGCAATTCTCCAACAGTCAGGTAATAATTTGTTTGTGAGTAAGTTATTATATGAATTAAGGAGCAATGATTTATAGGATTTAGGGAGGTTCCTGAGCATGCTGAACGTTATGGAATCGGGTCCTGGGGATGTATTACCCGTTTCTGAGAGGGCTCTATCCAGTTCGCTGGTGGAAAACAGAAGATCAAGAACTACTACAGAGGAAGAAGTCTGCTGAAATTCATCTGATTCATTAGTGTTAGGATTTTGAGTAATGACAGCGTATTGTTGGGCGATTGCATTGGCGATTGATGAGGGTTCAATAAGTACGACTCCAGCATCAGTGGAGATTGATTTGACTGGAGGTATATATCGACCTTTGATGGATTTGATCTTTTTCCAAATTTCTGATGTTGGAGTGAATCTATTTATTGAGGAAATGTAATTATTCCAGCTTTCACGTTTACTTCGATTAATCACACGCCTAGCGTTTGCTCGGGCTTGTCGGTAAAATAATAAGCTTTGGTCAGAAGGGTTTGACTTGAAACGTTTTAAGGCATTCTTTCTTTTCTTTATTGCTAAATAGCATTGTGGATTCCACCATGGTACAGGTATCTTGTTCGAGGGACACTTTGATTTAGGTATCGATTCATTTGCTGCTTTTAAAATGTTTGATGTAAATTTGTCAATCGATGCGAGTGGTGAAAGATCACTGAAACATTCAGCTAGAAGGGAAGTTTCCAAAGTTCGGCGAAATTTATCCCAATCTGCTTCATCAATTTTCCATCTAGGGCAATGTGTACTTGATGGAGTACGGCATAGAACCTTTATGAGAAGAGGATAATGGTCACTACCAAATAAGTCTTCGTACACAGACCATTCCAAAATTGGTGCAATTCTAGGACTACATATTGACAAATCTATGGCTGTTTCAGACCCATTGGTGAAATTAAAATGTGTGTTAGCACCAGAGTTGAGAACTACCAGGTTATACTTATCCAAAATCTTCTCCACTACTTTCCCACGGAAATCAGTGTGGTAAGAGCCCCAAAGAGGATTATGAGCATTCATGTCTCCAAGTATTAAAAAAGGAGACGGAAGCTGTTCAACTAGTTGTTCAAGTTCTTCTTGAGAAACATTCGAATGTTGTAGGTACAACGAACAAACTGTGAGTTTTGTAGGAGCTAATAATGTTACAGCCACAGCCTGTAAGTTAGTGTGAAGGGTGATTTGAGAGAACGGAACCCTATCATGGATGAGAATGGCACATCCACCACAAGCCACTTGCCCCCCTGTGAAATCGTATCGTACATTTTCATAACTCGGTATTTGAAAGTGATGATAAGGTTGTAGGTGGGTCTCTTGAAGTGCAATTACGTCCAACGGAGTCTCCCTCAATAGTAACTTGAGGTCATTCGATCTAGTGAACAATCCATTAACATTCCATTGTAAAATTTTCATGATATTTGAGTTTAAAAATGTTGAAGAATTTCTTGAGTTAGGAAGTCATGAGGGAAATTTTGAGTTTTTATTCGGGCAGTTTATATTATTTTGTTCATATTTACTTGTTCTTCTTGTTTTTCTTCTTCTTTGTTGATTGCAAAGTTGATGGTTTATTACTAAGATGATTGCCGTCATTTGATGAAAAGGTTTCAAAGTCTTCAGTTGAAGTTTTTGAAGCGCTGTCGTCAGTAGTTATTGAATCAGTTGATAAAGTACGTTTGAGGAGCGATGGGGTCTTGTTTTGACCAGAAGCATTTTGTTGACATAATTTGAAAGATTGAGGTGGTCGTTCTTGTTGAGGTGAAATAGGCGGTTGATTGACAAAAGTTTCATCAATTTGAGAGGTAGTGGAATTTTCGTTAACTGAATGAATTATTGGGTGTATTACTTTAATCCCTGATGGGCCTGGTTTGCTGGTAGAAACTGCACTGTTAGGCCTTACTGCATTTTCAATAGAGTCAATCCGTGTAAAGAGTGACTTTAACTCAGACATAATCTTGGATACCTCCGAGAATAATGTTTCAAGAACGGTTGAATTCAGAGTGGAGGAGGTACTAATGGCAGCTTTAGCATAGGTTGATGAGCGGCTATTGGAAGGTGCTCCTCTAACTTTTGTCACGGCATCATTGCGTGATAAATTATCAAGGATCCTAACTTCATTGATACGTTTTTCGATTACATACTCTGCACAATTCCGAGACCATGCTGGATGAGGTTCACTGCAGTTGATACACTTATGCACATTTTCGCAAGTTCGAGACTCGTGATTGTGTACTAAGGAGCATTTGCCACAAATGGCGTTTCGTTTGCATGAGTTAGAGCCGTGACCAAAGCGAAAACATTTGAAGCATTGCATGGGGTTTGGTATGTAAGGACGAACACCAATTCTCAAAAATTCAAGGTTGATCACGCTAGGTAGCTTAGGAAGGGCAAATGTGAGCACAAGAGAAGGGGAGCGAGATACTATTCCATTCCTTTTGGTATTGAGTCGGTTCACTGCTACTACATGTTGAGACTTAAGTTCATTCAGAATTTCCTCTTCAGAACAATATAGAAGCTCGAAAGAAGTTATAATGCCTTTAGAAAAATTCATTGTCTTGTGAAGCTCGAATTTTACGGACAGTTGTTCATAAGAGGTAGTTTTCAGAACATTAGTGCACTCTTTTGAATTATGAACTTCAATAAGGATTGTGCCGTTACGTAGAAATTTGACTGATGATGACGGAGCCAAGCTACGAACAAATCGAAACACTTTGAAAGGATTCTTAGCAGAATCCGGTGCAACATCTACGAAGGACATGACGATGAACTTCTTGTAAGTATCAGAGTCAGATGGTCTTATGAAAGGCAGTGGGGGGAATGTGTCACGGGAGGACACGATATGATTTCCTCCGCTCTCCCCAGCCATCGTTACCGATGGGAATCCCAGGAGTTTGGGTATACCAGGCTAGATGAGTGAATTAAACTCAGTAAACGCAACTCTTTAACTAATAACTAAGAAAAAGAATGGCTTATCTGAATGAGAGACGGCAGACGGGAACAGATTTCTTGTGATCGGCAACTTGCAACTTGCGATTGAGTATTCCGAGTGTGAGTGTGAATAGTGTGAATTGAGCGTGAATCGCCAATGAATATTTACTGACGGAAGTAAGCCTAATCTCCGTTAGAAGCTCAGCTGATCAAGTGCGAATTTTTTGTATCTTTCGTGTCGCTAAATTTAGCTTCCAAGATAATGGGGAATTTGCCTCACATTTTTTTTTTTTTTTTTTCGAATGAGGGTTTATTTTTATGGAATAAAACCATAGTGCGCTGCTCGAAAACGCATCCAAAAAATTTAGAGAATTTAAGGAAGATGGAAATTTTAAATGTGGTGGCAATGTGTAAGAGGCAGCCATGTTTGAAACGTGACGGATATTCTACCAATCTGACTTCAAAGGAGGTTCTGTGGCGCTTACCACAGAAGCGGAACATACGCGAACTTTTACCTTCCGAGTAGTGCGCACAAGAGTGCGCCACGTACTGGCAGGAAGAACCCCGACACAAAATTGACCAAAAGAAACAGTATTACTCACTTTTTTACAATACGAATCTATCTACTAGTTTATCAAGCATTATTATTCTTCATCTTCTCTTATTTAGTTTCAAGATTTGAATCACATTATTCGAGTAGCCATTTCACTGGATCGTTTTGTGTGGCGTGCTAGAACTCTGTCTGTTGTCGTTGCTTTCGAGTCGTTTTTTTTTTTTTTTTTCGTATGACGTCAACAATACTCCTCGATTTTCGCGGTGTTTTGTAACAGAGGTTCACTTGTTTAGTCATTTTTTCCTACGGTAATTTTTTTCCGTTGGTTATTCCTAGTGTTAAACGTTATTCTAGGGCCCTATAATAGGATTTGCCTTGAAATTCCAGAATCCAAAATTGAGGCAAATTCCCCATTGTCACTAATAATTAGTTCAAAAATTATTTTTGAAACTAAAAGTAAAATTTCGTCATTAATTGTCCCTAATTTTTGAAACCAAGAATCAAATTTCGTTATGAGTAAGATGACACTCACAACTCTCAGCTAACGACGTTTTGCAGGTAAATACTTTTTGCCTAAAATTGACTGAATTTTGCGCGAAAATATGATTGGTAGGAAACGTTAATGGAAAACCGTATTCTTAGTAAGCGAGCGATCGACACAGAAAAATAATAAACCATTGTGTAATCATTTGTGTCGTTTTTCATTGTTTGTGTAAGAAAGGTAAGTAGGGAAAGACAGCAGTTCAAGAATGGTGTCGGCAGGACAAATAGGTACTAAAAGTGGATAACATTTTTAATGGGTCTTTTTCTTCGGATGTATCAAAGATGGGGCGATGACATTTAAATGATAAATCCACCTGTCAGTATTTCATTTAATCCACTTCCCGGTAGAATACTGACAAGTTTCATCACCTTAAATGTGTATCCGCAGTATTTACTACACAACTGGTAAAATTGCGTTGAAATCCATCGATTACGAACTGAGGAAAAGAAACATGAATGTTGACTGCGATTTTTCGGGGGAGGCAAAAATTAAAAATCGCCTGAGGAGAGTCTAGCCCCCAGAAAGTGTTGTCGGGTTTCAGCACTACCTACCGCCACTCCAGCGAACTACCATCATTTTCAGCTCAATGTGAGCGTGGTCAAGCGGCATTTCTGAAAAGTAGGCTTACCTCGGTTTTACCGCTCATTTCTAAGTTTGGCGGCTTCTACTTCCCTGCCTTTTTAAATTGCGAGGAAAAGGAACTTGTTATTGCATTTTTGTGTTTTGGAGTGACGAATCAAGCAGAATGCATTATTACAGTGGAGATAACTGCAGGTTTATAATCTTGGGATAACTGCAAGGTAGAGGAGCGACGGTAATGCGGTCGCAATCGTGATCACCTGATAAGATATCAGAAATGGTAGTTTGTTGAAGTGGCGGTAGGTAGCGCTGAAACCCAATAACACTTTCCGGGGGCTAGACTCTCCTAATCGCCTGGAGTTCATTTTACAACGAAAATTAGCCCATAATTTTTCGAAATATCATAATGAACAATAAACATCGTCTAAAAGACCAATATCGCCTGTCTAGCCATTTTGTAGGCCTGACGTGCGACGTTGCCAAATCTCCACTGCCACAGCCTTCTACTAAAACCCGCTGGGCTTCTACCAAACTAATATGAAATAATTAATACGAAAAATAACTCGAAGAGGAAATTAGATGAAAATTACCTTCACGATTCATAACTTGCTGTCGAAGCGCCGTTGCGGTGACTTTGAGCATTTGCTCTAACCGCCAGAACAAGACGACATCTTGGCACTCAATCTAGACAACAACGAACAAAGGTCAACATTCCTTGAATGTTTGAGAGATTCTTTGTACAGCTGCGGAAGGTTCCTAATTCCAAATAAAAGGATTTTTCATACACTTGATGGAGTAGGTTAGCCGCTACGGCCTTCCTACAAAATTTAAAGGGATGCTGAATAGATTTATTTTAACAAGCAAAATTATTGCATGAAAACCAAACATCTTTCGAACATGGACGAAAATACAAAAATTGGTCTAAGAAAATAACAGAGGGCAATAAGAACAGAATATCAAGAAATCATAAATTGCAGACGAAATGGACGGTGTTATGCACAAACTGGCCAAGCGCCAAAATGTAATAAATCGAGTTCTTGGTATCAATTGATTCTCTCGAGTACTTTCAGATTTTGTGCATTATAACGCAATCTATCGACCTTTTGACGAACTAGGGTTGATAGAATGTGTAAAACATCTTTTCAAAGTTCCATAATTCACACAAACCGGCTAAGCATCCAGCCGCCGCCGCTTATGGCTTTTGGAGCATCAGAAGCTCTGGAACGACATGAATTGTGACGTATGGCCGCTTTGCGAAAAACTCAGCTGAGGTTTATTAAGGGGGTCTAGTCAGTTCCTCGTTCCGAGTTAGCACTTCTTTCAAGAACCGGCGCTCAAAATTCAAAAATTGAGGGTACCTAAACATGAAATTTTCAAGGATTTTTGAAATTCATTAGTGCATCTGCCTAGGGAATTGAAAAACAAAAAGATTGCAACAGGAATCATCAAAATCGAACACGAAGGGGTATTTTGGTGGGTCGGAAATGCAGGTTTTGACCTCAAATTTGGATTCAGCACTGTTGAGAACCTATATACTCCAACTTTTTGCCCAATGTTACAATAACACGTGGAAGAAAAATTAATGACTTACTACCTCTTCTTGGTTGTGGTGGTACAGGTAGTAACCTCGCCGGCACCCGTAGGCCCTCAGCATGCTTTTGCTGATGAAGTGTTTGGCGTAGATGGTCGGCCAGGTGTCCAGGATCATCTCGGAGCTCGGCTCCCCGAACCCAGCGCGCTGGAGATTCTTGCGCACCGCCGTCAACTCGTCGGCAGTCAATGTCGGTCCGTGATCCTGCACCGAAACAGCGAAATCGTTGAGAAAATATCCCACACAAAGTAGTAGATTGAATATACAGTTTGCAATCATTTGAAGCTGTACAAATAGCTCTCTACCTCATTGAGGACCTTTCTGCACGCTCGTGGCGTGGCTACCAGCCACACAACGCCGTACAATCCACAGGGCAACGGCCAGATTGAGAGGTATAATGGCATAATTTGGAAGGAATTGAACTATCCCTCCATTCAAATAACATGAAGCCAACCCAATGGATGCTTGTTCTGAATGACGTCCTCCATTCCATACGCTCGTTACTGTGTACGGCCACAAATTCGACCCCTCATGACAGGATGTTCGTCCATTCTCGGAAACCCTCTTATGGCTCGTCCCTGCCTTGCTGGTTACTTAATCCTGGAAAAGTATTTCTCAAGAAAAACGTTCGTCACACCAAATACGACCCATGGGTGGAGGAAGTCGATCTAATTGAAGCCAACCCAGAATATGCTTGGGTAAAACTCGTTGTTGGTCGGGAAACCACTGTCTCGCTCAGACACTTGGCTCCAAAGAGCGACTCCCCAGAAACTGAAAACATCTCACTACCGGAGTCTGCAGACTTGCCACCATCCATAAACATTCGAACACCACTCGAGCTTACAGTACACGTACCTCCAGGACCTGCAACTTCGGACGAACAACCTGCGTGCAAGCCTGAAGAGGATATCAACGATGAACCCTCAACCTCTTCAGAACTCACACCTTCCCTTAGACGCTCTACAAGAGTACGAAGAATTCCGGACTCTCTGAAGGATTTTATTCTAAAATAGGGAGGGGAGAATGTGATAATTAACCATTCCAGTTTGCAACTCCCTGTTTTAGAACATATGATTTTGCTGACTCATAAACTAGGTTACCATTTGTTCAATTTCACTTTTCATTGTAATAGCTATTCTTGGCCGAATAAAGCCTGAATATAGGTTTACTTGCTGCTTTATTACAACCTAGTCCAAAAGCAGGTACACCTCTGTTAATGGGAGGCTGCGTGAGGTTTATGAGCTCAGCTGTGGGCCACTCTGCTCAACCAGAGCAACCAGGTTCCACCACGCCACGATTCAGCAGCAGCATTCAGGTTGTTTACTATCTAAATGCCCACCTTTGCAAAATCCAGACGAGAGACGACTCTTGTTGCACACTGTGCAATACCTTTTAACCATCTTCTAGACCTGCTGTTAGGTAAAGATTGATCTAACTTACTGCCTCAGCTGTGGGCCACTCTGCTCAACCAGAGCAACCAAGTTCCACCACGCCACGATTCAGCAGCAGCATTCAGGTTGTTTACTATCTAAATGCCCACCTTTGCAAAATCCAGATGAAAGACGACTCTAGTTGGGCACTGTGCAATAACTTTTAACCATCTTCTAGACCTGCTGTTAGGTAAAGATTGATCTAACTTACTGCCTCAGCTGTGGGCCACTCTGCTCAACCAGAGCAACCAGGTTCCACCACGCCACGATTCAGCAGCAGCATTCAGGTTGTTTACTATCTAAATGCCCACCTTTGCAAAATCCAGACGAGAGACGACTCTAGTTGCACACTGTGCAATACCTTTTAACCATCTTCTAGACCTGCTGTTAGGTAAAGATTGATCTAACTTACTGCCTCAGCTGTGGGCCACTCTGCTCAACCAGAGCAACCAGGTTCCACCACGCCACGATTCAGCAGCAGCATTCAGGTTGTTTACTATCTAAATGCCCACCTTTGCAAAATCCAGACGAGAGACGACTCTTGTTGCACACTGTGCTATACCTTTTAACCATCTTCTAGACCTGCTGTTAGGTAAAGATTGATCTAACTTACTGCCTCAGCTGTGGGCCACTCTGCTCAACCAGAGCAACCAGGTTCCACCACGCCACGATTCAGCAGCAGCATTCAGGTTGTTTACTATCTAAATGCCCACCTTTGCAAAATCCAGATGAAAGACGACTCTAGTTGGGCACTGTGCAATAACTTTTAACCATCTTCTAGACCTGCTGTTAGGTAAATATTGATCTAACTTACTGCCTCAGCTGTGGGCCACTCTGCTCAACCAGAGCAACCAGGTTCCACCACGCCACGATTCAGCAGCAGCATTCAGGTTGTTTACTATCTAAATGCCCACCTTTGCAAAATCCAGACGAGAGACGACTCTTGTTGCACACTGTGCTATACCTTTTAACCATCTTCTAGACCTGCTGTTAGGTAAAGATTGATCTAACTTACTGCCTCAGCTGTGGGCCACTCTGCTCAACCAGAGCAACCAGGTTCCACCACGCCACGATTCAGCAGCAGCATTCAGGTTGTTTACTATCTAAATGCCCACCTTTGCAAAATCCAGATGAAAGACGACTCTAGTTGGGCACTGTGCAATAACTTTTAACCATCTTCTAGACCTGCTGTTAGGTAAAGATTGATCTAACTTACTGCCTCAGCTGTGGGCCACTCTGCTCAACCAGAGCAACCAGGTTCCACCACGCCACGATTCAGCAGCAGCATTCAGGTTGTTTACTATCTAAATGCCCACCTTTGCAAAATCCAGACGAGAGACGACTCTAGTTGCACACTGTGCAATACCTTTTAACCATCTTCTAGACCTGCTGTTAGGTAAAGATTGATCTAACTTACTGCCTCAGCTGTGGGCCACTCTGCTCAACCAGAGCAACCAGGTTCCACCACGCCACGATTCAGCAGCAGCATTCAGGTTGTTTACTATCTAAATGCCCACCTTTGCAAAATCCAGACGAGAGACGACTCTTGTTGCACACTGTGCAATACCTTTTAACCATCTTCTAGACCTGCTGTTAGGTAAAGATTGATCTAACTTACTGCCTCAGCTGTGGGCCACTCTGCTCAACCAGAGCAACCAGGTTCCACCACGCCACGATTCAGCAGCAGCATTCAGGTTGTTTACTATCTAAATGCCCACCTTTGCAAAATCCAGACGAGAGACGACTCTTGTTGCACACTGTGCTATACCTTTTAACCATCTTCTAGACCTGCTGTTAGGTAAAGATTGATCTAACTTACTGCCTCAGCTGTGGGCCACTCTGCTCAACCAGAGCAACCAGGTTCTACCACGCCACGATTCAGCAGCAGCATTCAGGTTGTTTACTATCTAAATGCCCACCTTTGCTAAATCCAGACGAGAGACGACTCTTGTTGGACACTGAGCAATACCTTTTAACCATCTTCTAGACCTGCTGTTAGGTAAAGATTGATCTAACTTACTGGATCAGAGAAAATGACTTTTTCCAGCTCATTTTTGATGCCACCCTTTTTGACTTGGTCTTCCGTGGAATATTTCCAGTAAAGCCACTTCTCTTTGGCTCCTGGCCCGACCATCGCTTTCAACTGTTCTTCGGTTTCCTGCAAAAAAATACGTCATGGAATGAATATCTGGAAATGTTAACAGACGAAGCACATACAGGAGGAATCCTCCTTCTACTGAACAAAGTTGTGTAATCGACTTGAGTAAGTTTTCCAAGACTAGGTAGAGTTGCTATTGAAGTAGGGTGATTTTATCGTTCGCTGAATGCAGGTTTCAGTAAAAGCTGTTCTGGTTATCGAGTTTCGGTCAGAATGAAAAGGGATACGTCCCGTTCGACGCTTCATTTCGTCATTATCAAGCGTCTCCACAACTCTTAATAATACTGCAGCTACCTGAGCCTTATTCTTCAACGTCTGCTCTAGGAGTCGAACTGCTGAGTCCCACTGCTGCTTGTCGTTCACGCAGTGATCTTCCAGAGTGTTCAACTGAATCATACGCAGCATTTCGTTGCCCTGTCAAACGAAAAAGATACTTTTAAACAAGTCTGCCAAGAGACACACGGCCTTATCGTAGCCACAACATGATTTGGTAGGTAGGTGGTCAGAACTATCAGCAATGTTCAGGAGAAAAGGGAGGGAAATGAGAAGATTCTATGAAGAGCAGATAATTGTTATAATTAAGTAACTATTCACTAATTCCCTGTAATCAAATAAAAAGGTAATGTATGGACCATGGATACTACAAAACTAACCAACCTTATCTTCCCACTGGTGCCTCTCGAGAGCTTCCATGACGACTGCACGCTTCAGATCGTCAAAGATGGCGTCGCCGTTGGATTTCGAGCGCATCGACTTCTCGATGAAATCAATGAGGACTTGACGCAAAGCCTCTTCCCCAGCCTCGATGGATTTCCCAGCTAGTTCGCTCTCCGCCCATTCTTTCAGTCTGATGTCGACCATTGTGTTGAATGTTCCTGGAAATAAGAACGATTTTCCCTCGTCAAAACGAAAGAAAGGCATCCCAGGGAATTTTGCAATTATAACTTTTGCAATTTGGGGGCCAAAAATTGGAAAATTGAAATTTTCGATGATTTGAGTGATCAAAACTCTGTAGTACTTCCGTTTAGGAGATTTAAGGCAATTGGTACCCCAGAAATTTTTTTTTGTTTAGAAAAAACTAGATTTGTTTCCGAATAAAACGGTATATTATTCAAACAATTTTAAATCATTTAATCCGCTCAAAATTGGCTCAGAAGCCACCCGCCTCTTCTAATTCAGCCTCCAGCTTCTTCCAGTGTTCTTCTCTTCCACTTCCTTGCCAAAAAAAAATGTAAAGCAAAGTTGAACTGCACGGAAAGGAAACAAAAAGAATCCAACAACAGCTGATAAGATTATCAACACACTTATTCAAACATTTAGTTTAGTGTATCAGAACGCCGAAGTAGCGTGAAGATCGGCAGTTTTTAGTTTTTTGGCTTTCCTGAAAAGTTGTACTTTTTGGCGCTTTTGACCCATTATCTTAGAGAGTACTCAACCGATTTTAGTTTTCTTTTTTTACCCTCGTTCGCCACATCCTAACGAAAAAATCTAAGGAATTAGTTTTTTTGGAATTATGCACCGAATTTTTTGAATGGGGTAGAGAATGGTACCAAAATAAGGCAAAAAAAGACCAACTTCGTTTATTTGTACTAATTTTTTGAATGAATATTTTCAAAATCCGATTCCAGGGATTTTTAGATATTAGCATAACCTACCCATGGAAAACAAAAACTAGGACCAGGGAGTGCAGAGATAATGGGTCATGAATTTCGCTGTATTTGGAGGGGTACCAACTCCCCATAAACTCCTTAGACTACCTTTTGGTAATTTCATCAATTTCCTTCACACATAAAAATATTACAAGAATTTATTACATTCCATTATGTATTTATTTCGCATTTTCGACCTCAAATTTGGATTCAACGCCCTTGGGAATCCTCTAGGAACTTCCTTTGTCAAGCTCATAGTACCGTTCAGGTAGGCTACAAAATGGATGAAAAGTGAAAAGATTTCGAGTAAAGTTTCAGTCTGATGTAAAGTGTTGTCCACAAACCCACTACAAATGAGAATGTTTTCTTTCAAAATGAAAAATTTCCATTCCATTGAGCAGTCATTCTGGATTTTCGACCTCAAATTTGTATCTACTTACGCGTATTGAGGGATTGAGCGGCGGGAAGGTAAATATTGTTGATGACGTGGGGCGACACTTTCTCCCAGATCTTCTTCAGGAGGAGGTTATCCCAGTCTTTGACGGAGACTTGGCTCAAGTTGATGACCTCGTCGAGTATCTCGCCGCGGGCTTTGTCGAACAGTTCGTCTCTGTCCAATTCCCTTATGCTGCAAAACGAAACAAGCTCTGCTGTAGGACGAGATTTGAGAGAAATTGAAGCTCGTTAACAGCCAACTTGAAGCTACTAGAATTTCCGGGCTAGGACGCACAATCTCGACCCAATCGTTGAAATTCAGACCTTTTAGTCACAGCAAATCTCATTTTTAGGACGTCCCACAATAAGACTTGGGCGTCCTTATGCGATCGATCTGGGGTGAAGGAGGACAACACTCAACGGAAAAAAAAAAATAACCACACAGTAATCCGTTTTAGACCATTATGAATCCAAATCCGCAAAAAACCATAGGTGAATGTATGTGTGTGTGTGACAAAATATTGTGTCGTCTGCACAGGCCTTAGTTCTCAACCGATTTTCGTGGTTCTTTTTTTGTTCGACGCGGAAAACTATCTAGTTGTGCACTACGGTGCCAGAATTTCGAATTTTAAATTTTAAGGGGGGAAAAGGGGGGGTTAATGCTAAAAAAAGTTCGTTTTTGGGCCTAATTTTGTGTACTCTGCCCAGGCCTCAATTTCCAACCGTTTTGAGTGTTTATTTTGTTCGACTTTTAAATCTTCCAAATTGCACTCTATTTCACCAGAGTATCAAAATTCACAAGAGGAGGGGGAGAGTGGGGGATGATATTCACAAAATATCCGATTTTTCAATATTTCGGTTCCTTTACAGCTTACTAATTGTATCTAAGCTTTGAAATTGAGGAAAAACTCTCATTATACCTCCGGATTTTCATGAATTATTCTCTGTCCCACCATGGAACTAATAGTGGTGCCACCATGGTGTCAGGGCACCATAAACCGCACATTTCATCGGTTTTTTAAAGTTTTTTTTAGGTTTCACGATGAATACGGAATTGAACTTGAACGGACTGCCTACCAAAAAATTTAATCATAACTGTGTCTTCGTACAGCAATGTATAGCAGGAACCTAGAAAACCAGCAGTAGAGTATCTAGAAATAGAAATAAGCTCACCCCGGGTATGTGTTTTTCCATTCAGTCTCCAAGTTGAATCTAGTGGCTTTGAAGGCATCTGCCTGTTGTTCCACTGTCTCCCGAACCATCTTCCAAAATACTTCAGCGACGGCGAATGACAAGTTCTTCGTGGTGAGCTGAGTAGACGACAGCCTGCTGTCTCTGTACATTCAATACGTGAAGAATCAACGTTCAAGTTCAAACAATCTCATTAACTCAAGTTAACTTAGGCCGCCATTTTGGTTGTTCAATAAACATGGGTAAAAGCTTTGAGTAGATATTAAGTGGCATTGAAGTATCGATGCTAGATACTTTGAACTGACGATAGTAGCATCAAACAGTAGGTACGTGTGATATCAACACTCAAATGCGATACAAGGTTTGTTCGGAGAGGCAGTCCTGAATGGCTCAGAGGGTTTTGGAGATGGCCAGAGGAGTCCAGGCGCCTCTAGCCCCTCCCTCCCCTTTCCAGTTCCGGTTTGGTTCTGAACTGGTTCTGGACTGCTTCTCCAAACAGATCGATACAAAATGGCGATACCCATCCATACCACCATGTTGATGCAGGTTAAAGCTGGGTTCACATAGGTTCGTAATGCCTAGTGCGTAAATTGATGCTAGTGGCAGGAGCGAATTGATGGGGTTGTCATTTGGAGCAGAGTGTATCGGTTAGAAAAATAGGATACTTTACGCATTATGGACAAACATCGGCAAATTTCGTAACAAGCTCTCGTCGTTTGACTCTGTGATCGTCGTAACTCGGTCTCGTTTATTGACAAACAATCTGAATCATTGTTTTTTTATCTGATTACAGATCACCCCCCACTTCTCTTTTTGCAGATTACAGACATTACGCACCTATGTGAACCCAGCTCTTATTCATAAAATCCCTCTTCATAAGAACCCCTCTTATTCATAAAATATGACCTTGAGTGAAAAACTGATTTCAAAGAAATAGTTGGAAATTATATAATTTTTATCGATAATCAAGATTTATTGTTGAGATTTTGATTGTCTTTGGTCATGTTTCTGACTTCAGTGACATTTATTAACCCCTATTAACCTTCATCCGCTCGTGTGGGCGGCAGATTGGCCGCTTTTTCGAATTTTCCCGCGTATGCTCGCTCTTAGTACCGTGATAGCCCCAGAAGCGTCATGTATTCTCTAGTTGATATGTAACCCCATAGATTGCGTTGAATTCCGATCGTGGTGGACGCGTCAGCTGAGTCAATAGAGAGTTTTCGCCACGTCTTTTGTGACGACCGTCCGCGTGTAATATCCATGCAACCGTCAGAAAATGGTGACTGCGCATGCGTGACGACTCGGACGGCGAGCTCGGTCGTCTTGGACGCCGCCAAATGCTGGCTTTTGGCGGCGTCGGGAAAGACTTGCGTCTCGGTGCACCGCCCTGAGGGATTCCGAATGCACTCTTGCAGGACTGCGATGAAGTTTTCCTCAACTCAAACTCTTCTAATTTTAATATCTTTGGAGGAGCCATTCCAGACATTCAATGATTACTTTGGTGAAGTAGTGGATGATGTTGCGAAAGTCAAAGTTGATTTATCAACTATGATTGATTATGATTGATTTTTCTATCACATCGTAAATAATACAGAAGTTATAACTTCTGTATTATTTACGATGTGATAGAAAAATCAATCATAATGTTTTGTGATTTGCGGGAATTACTAGGTGTGAGTAAAGGAATGAGATGTGTGTAAATGTTTAAGGGGTTTGAGAGTGATAGGGGTCGGAATGACAATTGGTAATCCTTAGCAAACTGATATAGCTTTTCCATTACGGTACAATCGAAATTGATTTTGAGATGGCTCAGGATGGTTTCTATCATCTACAAGCAATACTCTCCGTTGTGGGGAATGTTTCGTTCACATCATCTACCCCTTGAATATTGTGGCAGTGATTACAATAAGGTGAATAAATTTTTCCCATGAGGCACCGAAAGAATGGATTATTTCCTAGTCCAATCATTATTTTATCAATGGTAGAGAAAAAAAAGCCCAACTCAAGGTCTCAAATACCGGTCCTAATATTAGATCACGAAGAGTCATTCTGGCTCAAATAGATGTCAAAAAGAGAGTAGGTGGAAAGTAACGGCAAAAACGACATAAATATTAATTTCCTTCTTTTCAAAATGTTTTGAAATTTCTGCAAGTTTGTCTAAATTTCTTCTCTGTAACCCCAACGTCTCTTTATTTCCCTCGTTCTAAAATAGATATAATAGCCTAATTATCACTTCATATTACCGATTCAGATCAATAGAATGTATTCAGAGAGCTCTTCCTAACTGAGCTACTGCTAGAAGAGACCTAATTATTAAAGACAAAAATATCCAATCCACTGTCTTGTATTATAGGATACAAGATAATATAAATATCGACACCAAACCTTATTTGCTCCCGCGCATCAATAACATTATTGCAAAGCGACAGTTAGAAGAATGTAGGAATACGAAAACGAATAATAAAAATACACAAGCAATATAAAAAAAAGTGTCTTTATTTTTAGTGATTTTACTAGGTAGTCTCCAAAGTATAATATCACAAAATTTAAATTAGTTGATTAAAAATTCGATCAATTCAGTAAATTTCGACTGTAGACTCATGATGTAAGAAGGGTGAACATTATCGCACGATTGACTATTTTCTCTTCTATACGGGGTGTTAAACTCACGTAACTTGACACTGAGATTCTACGACTCATGCCGAGCTAAAAGTGTCTCTGACATGCCGAGCAATAAGTGACCCTTATTTCACTTGCACAGAACAGCGAGCCAGAAAGAAATCAAAGAACGAGCCGGATGAAATAAAGCAATGGGAAGGCAGAATTATTAGAAACGGGACAACACAAATCAAAAACGGACGACACAACAAAAATTAATAATCAAACAGTTATCACTGTTATCAAAGTCCCGATTCACAAAACTCCCGTCAGAGTGCATTCGGAATCCCTCGGGGCGGTGCACCGAGACGCAAGTGTCGGGAAAGACGGTTTTCTTGACGACTGTGCCCTTCATAACCTCACACTTATATAACCAGTTTCAATTTAGATTGGATGTAGCAGGATTTTGTGTTGTGTCCGACGTTCAACTCCCGTGTTTTGGTTCTCGATTTTAGCTTTAATTCGTAGAACAGTTTTCATTTTCCCGGGAATTATCAAGGTTTTCATCTCTCGAAACAAACTACTCGTCACCAGAATTCTGCTATCTTCGCATCAAGGTCAAGTGAATCCATCGTATACTACTGTTGACTCTGTGCGAATTTTACATTGTTTGAATGTCAATGAAATTTCTGAATAAATTCGCCCTTGTTTTTCATTTAATGTTGTATATTATTTATTCATCTACCAACACACCTAACTACAGATCTACAATAAACAGGCGACGAGAGTCAGTTCACGTAAGTAGGTACCATTTAAGATTTCCGCTTGCTGTGATCATCGTACTTGTAAGTTGCATGACAAATTGGAAAAAATTCTCTTACTACAGTTATCAAGTTTGTTACCTTTGAAAAAATACCTTCCTTTCACACAATCGTAGGTATTTGGTTAATTATGGATATCTGCATTTAGGTGTTACGTCTATAAGTTCGTACATCAATCCTAGTTTGATAGATCTTTACTTTCGTTTTTGTAATAGTCCGCACGTCCTGGTAGGTAGAAACGAAGTACCTAGCTACTCTAAATTATCTATAGATATGTTACACACGTGTTGTTAGACAAAAAAGAAACAAGTAGAAAGGTAGCTACTGCAAAATCGGTAGTAAAGTACTATAGACCCAAAAAAATGCTGTAAGAGGTCTGGAAAAGCTAGTGTTGTTCACTACTTTCTAAAGGTAAAAACGATCAAAATCATCAGTAGGTAGGTTTTTATGTCGCAATGTAGGGTCCGAAAGGGATGTAGATAGGTACCTACGTACCTATCCAAGTAGTAATAAATTTATTGCTTTTTCAATAAGTACGGCAAATATTCTAATTTTCGATCTGAAAAACTCATTTCGAGACCCCCGAAGTCTGAATCAGCTGTTCGCTATCGCCCATTTTCGAGTGACTTCACAGGTCGGTAGCAATTTAGCGTCACTTCCAGAGTCCGCACCTAAGTTTGTGACGACTCGAAATCCACCAAAAAAAGTTAGCATCTGCGTCTGCTGGCCCCATCTGTCTCGAGTCGTCACGATTTCAAGTCGTCGCGCCTGACGTGGCGAAAACTCTCTAATACTACTCCAAAGTCGGGCGCATCGGGTTCAAGCCAATTTGCCGCCTACGCGGGCGATAACGTGAGAATTTTCGCATCGCTCGATTTGGAAAATGTGAGTAAATATTAATTTTCCTTTCGCATGTATTTTCAACTGTACAACTTTCACAGTACTCTGGAATACGTGTAGGACTTCTCATAGCTATTTCTTGTCGCACTCTGCTGTATTTTGAACTGAATAATGAATCTTTCGCATCTCGATTTGGAAAATGTAGGTTAGGTAAATGTATATTTTTGTATTTTTGAAATGAGGTAGGTACCTACTATTATAATTATATTCAAACTTTTGTTACCTCCTTTCATAGAAAAAGTAGCGAACTGCAGAATACTATTTTAGTGCAGAAAACCTTCAGAGACTGAAAATGTGATTTTGATATAAATATATTTACCTTCTTATTGTGATTGCGATTATTTGAATAAAGAATTTATTATAAAAATGTTCTTGTAATGTTGTGCTGAGTTCCCTGGTCAAAACTGATTTGAAACACGCAAGTTGAACGGAAAAAAGTGGTGAAATCACGGGCGGCCAATTTGCGCCCACGCGATTGGAAGTGTGACTTCAGGAGACGCGAGCGGATGAAGGTTAAGGAAATTCGAACTAATTTGAAAGAGAAATATACTGGAATACCTCATTACTGAAACGATTGATTATTACTTGAATTTCTAATCAATATTTCTGATAGGGACATTGAATGTCTTACCTCTTTCCAAAGTGGAAATCGGTTAAAGGAGGACTGAGGCCAAGCCTTATGCTCTCCCCCTCCACTGCAAGCAGCAGAGGAAAAGCTCCTCCGGAGAGGGATTGTTCACACAATCAGCGTCGATGCATAATTGCATCTCCCTGTTACTTCTTACAGGTAGAAGCCACATGTACTAGCTCATGCTTCCAGACTTAGCGGGTCTGGCGCCCGAGTTTTTGGTAATTCGCAAAACTCACATGCCGGGATCGGAGTGCCAGGTCAACATGTTGGCCATGGCCCTCGGATCCCTACCCAGTTCTGCAGAACCCGCACTGCAGCCTGGGTTTTGTAAACCGTGACCCCTGCGAATCCGACCTCAACTGGGGGGCAGACAGGTGGCACTTTGACTTTCGTCGGTGTGCCAGTAGCCTGGGGCTCCCCCCACCCGCGGTGCCAGTGTTAGGGTAGGGCCATTAACCAGTGTGCTGGCACGGCCCGCGCCCCAGAAGCCATGACTGGTCACAGGCCCGGAACAGATAGTCTGATCCTACCGCTTTACAGCCTCCTAGGATAAGATCCTATCCTGAGCATTACTGGGGCGTGACTGAGGGAGACAGTCCCCAATTTGTCTACAGGTGTGAACACCTTAACACTTAAACACCTTAAACACCTCCTTAAAGGCTCCACCTGATACTGAGCCCGCACAAGTGCTACCACTTTAACTACAAGTAGTCGGGGAATTGGTTGCAGGCGACAAATAACCCACAACGTCATTTCATGTGGTGCCCCTAGCTGTTAAGGCCGGCCCTACCTACACCCTATCCATAAATAACCCCTCCCATCACCTGACAACACCCCTCTATGGGGGTTACCCCTGATAGGGACAACTGTAAAAGTTGAAGCAGAAGAAGTAGGTTGCAGGAGACCAGGTTAGCATGAGTTGCCGTTGTTTTGTTTTGATTTGTCCGCGCTATTCGCAGTCTTTTCTTTTCAATGGTGACCACTTAATAAACTAAGTTCTGAAGACCTGTTCTTTCAGTTAATTATACAACCGTGTTACAACAACCACCTGAAGAGTTTGGAATTTCTGAAGAATTGTTCTTCGTAGGCTTTGATGTCAGCAATTGATTCTTCTTTTCTCCCGTGACCTGTGACCACTCCGAAGTAACCCAGAGCCTTCATGGGGAAGAGACGGCCGGAAAGGATTTTTTGGATCTGAAACAAAATAACGATGTGTCAAATAAACTACTATTATCCGAAAAATGAGGACAGTCAGCTGATATACATTCAATATATTGAAGAGGAAACAATAGAAGAGGAGCATCTCGAGAAAGAAAGTGGTGGAACAGTCTGAGCGCTATCTAGCGAGGATTAGATGAACCTTCTCTTCTTTTTTGGCAAGATGGATGCACCTCTGTTATCAACCTGTGGTAATGTCTGTAGATCCCTGCCTAATCTATAGGAAACGAGAAATTTACACCCAATGAAAAAGGCAATCAAATCTGTTTGAGCCATCAATACAAAAGGCATTCAGTCTGAAATGAAAATCTATGTACTCGTAGGTGAACAACATCCTATTATTTACGAAAGAATTAGAAACACAACACACGATACCTACATCACAGAAACCAACTGATAAGAGAGATAACCCAGGTTTTTGAGCTCCGGAAGGTTCATCTTATCTTCGCTAGGCAGCGCTCATGCCATTCCACCACTTTCTTCTCCTAGACGCTCCTCAATAGAACACAGTAGTAATTCGCAAAATGAATTTGTTTATGTAAGTTTGTGTATATATCAAGATTTTCACTGAAAATGAGGTAACTGGGAGAGAGGACGTACTGCTATTTAGACTGCTGAAAACTGGATTCTTTATTGAGTAATTCCATAAGGAGGTTACCTTATTACACGTAGGTAGATACTAAATAACAGAATTCAACGGAGATCCATTCATTTTCCAATCCTGAATAACTGAGCTGATGAGTCGAAAAACTAATGGTGATTCGCAGTGATAAGTTTTTTTCGTTCGATTGTAGTGATTTGTGATACGAGGGGCGTCTCAAAAGTATGTTTCCCTATTTTTTTTTCGGGATGTGTGCGTTCTACAGACTTTTATTTTGTCTACAGTTGTTGGTACGGATGTAGTGGCAACACTGGCGAAGCAGCGTCACCCATGTCCACCTCCGAGCTCTATTCGCAAATCGTTACTGGTGATGAGACGTGGGTACACCACTACACCCCAGAAATGAAAAGGCAGAGTATGCAGTGGTCCAGCCCAACAAAATCGCAAACTCCCAAAAAAGCGAAAGTCTGTTTTTCAGCTGGAACGGTGATGACCACTGTTTTTTGGGATGCCAAGGGGACTCTCTTGATTGATTACCTCCCAAGAGGTCAAACCATTAATGCTGCCCATTACTGCGAGGTTTTGAAAAAGTTAAGGCAGGCGATCAAACGGAAAAGACCAGGCCTATTGTCAAAAGGAGTCCTTCTGATGCATGACAATGCGCGCCCTTATTCAGCTCGCATCACACAAGACGAGTTGGAATCGTTCAATTGGGACATCCCCCCCCCCCCCGTACTCTCTGGATCTTGCACCATCGGATTATTATTTATTCCCAAAATTGAAAGCGTTTTTGGGAGGCAAGAGGTTCACCACCGACGAGGAACTTTGCAACGCAGTCCGCGCCTACTTACTGGAGGTGGACCCGCAGTTCTACGATGTGACGATCCTACTTTTACAGAAGGGGCAAACCGATTTGGTTTGTTCCCGATTTGTTGGAGCTACGCCTAGGGGGATATTTGATTCATAGAGATATGAATCGATATCCTCTTCGGGCCGGCTGATTAATCTAATCACTGGTTTGAAGGGGTAGGGTCGTCACCCTCCTCTGACTAACTTATGAACAATTAGGTGAATTTCAATCTGAAATTCAACCTATATTGTTACATGGTAGCAGAGCGTGGTTCGGTGGAAATGCACTGAATTTATTTCATCATTTCCCCTCCACTTTTTTTTGGGTATTCCAGAAGGAATTGCCCAAAGAGATATCCAGAAGGAATCTCTATACTAAATTCATTCCCTTATTATACTTTGCCAATCCGGCAATTAAATTCATTCATTAAACTTCGCCAATCCGGCAATTAAACTCATTCCCTTGTTAGGCTTTGCCAATCTGGCATTTTATTAATTTCAATTACGTTTTTCTTTTATATAAGCCTTTTCTGCATTTGCCTTTTCAATCATTACACTTGAATGTTTCGTCGTTCGTATTCATTATTTAGTTTGCTTTCTCCTCAGTTCCATTGATTTATTCTTTTATGTATAAATGGCCCATTCGTGGCATAAATGACCCATTCGTGGCATTCTTCTTCTTCTTCTTCTTTTTGAATAGTACCATTACAATGAAGGAATTCCCTTGAAGCTTCCAGACGTCCTTTCCTGGGCTTCATGCTATTTTCAGTCCCTTTGACTTGTTTTCAAACATACTTCTGTTTGAAACCCAGAAGTATGTTTTAGGGAGGGGAGTGTGATGATCCTACTTTTACAGAAGGGGCAAACCGATTTGGTTTGTTCCTGATATGTTGGAGCTACGCCTAGGGGGATGTTTGATTCATAGAGATATGAATCGATATCCTCTTCAGGCCGGCTGATTAATCTAATCACTGGTTTGAAGGGGTAGGGTCGTCACCCTCCTCTGACTAACTTATGAACAATTAGGTGAATTTCAATCTGAAATTCGACCTATATTGTTACAACGAGGAGGGTCTGAAGAAACTTCACTCCCGCTTTACCAAGTGCAATGCAAAAAACGGTGACTACGTAGAAAAATAGTTTAGATCTGTAGCTTTCAGAATATACCATTTTTTTGAAAGAAAAACTTTTTCTTCATTTAAAAAAAAAACAGGGAAACAAACTTTTGAGACGCCCCTCGTACACGAAGGAATCTGTCATTTTCGAAATGTTTTGCGATTCAGGAAACTTCCAAGTCATGATCTCGCATTTGGTTAAATTAAATCCTCAAAACACGAGAAATCGCGAGTATTTGTACAGGTTTTTATTTTACTGAACGAGGAAAGGTTGTAAAAAACGGAGAAAAGCGAAGTTTTTAAGGTCTCGAGTATTAGATTCCGGTGAAAAGGTTTTGAGACACGAAAGAATCTATGAACTTCAACAGTGACCGTTCGAGTAGGTTATCGGAGAATAAAAACGATCGAGAAACTCACTCTTTGGGGGTTGGCTAAGTTTTCTTCGGCCATATCAACTTTCGTGAGAACGAATATCGTCCTTTTCCCCGATGGATCCATTTGCGCGACCAGATCCGTCACGTTAGACCTGCAATCAATCCAAGTGGCGGTAGTTGTGAGGTTCAAAGAGTAATGAGGTTGTTGTAACGAGTCACAGGGAGTTCAACTGGAGATGAACCGACCTTTCTGCGTCCACGCTTCCATCTTGAATACAAAGGATGATGGCGTTCGGGTTGGACATGTGCTGCTGGATCATTTTCCTGATGGAATCTCTGGTGTCTTGAGCCATGTCGGTTGTTACAGTCTGGAAAATAGGTTAAAAGCACAATGAGGAATTTCACCATGTCGGAATTTGATATAAATTACGAGTGAATGAAAGTTTGATATTCAAGCGCAGACTAAAGTTTTTATTTGACAACATAACAACAACTTCAATCACACATGACTTGGGGATTATAAGTTTGGACTGGAATAACAACACGTTCCAATACGCCCCCTCAAGTTCAAACTTCCTCTGAGATGACTCCTGCTTTGCTCGAACAGAAGTCCAATTTGTTCTTCGGTAATGGTTTTGTGAGAAAATCCGCCACCATATTTTCTGTTGCCAAATATTTCAAATTAATCAGGCCTTCTTGAATATTTTGCTTTATGAAATAGTTCCTGATGTCAATGTGCTTCGTTCTTGATCTGTAGGTAGGATTCTTGATATGATGTTGCGCCCCCTGGCTATCGTTATACAGAACCATTGGCAGCTTCACAGGAAATCCTAGCTCTCGAAGAAACTTCTCCAAGTAAATTGCTTCTTTTACTCCTTCGGATAGACACATCAGTTCAGCTTCTACGCTCGACAAAGCAACTGTCCTCTGCTTCTTCGACGTCCACGAAATAGCTGCTCCTGACATTGTAAAAACATATCCACTGAATGAATGGCGGTCGATCCTACAGTTTCCCCAATCAGCGTCTGTGTATCCTGTCAGCTCGTCTTTGTTTCTGGAGTACACTAGCTCGCGATCCATCGTCCCCTTCAGATATCGCAGAATGCGTTTGGCTGCTTTCCAGTGAATTTCGCTGTAACAACTATTAAATTGACTGAGATAGATTACAGCATAATCTACGTCTGGTCGAGTACCAATGGCCAAATACATTAAGGACCCAATCAAACTTCTGAAAGGATATTTGTCCATTTCACTCGGTCTCGCTTCTGTTGGTTCAAACTTCACATTCACATCCAACGGAGTCGATATAGGATTCGCAGTCTCCATTTTAAACTTCTTCAAAATTTCATTAATGTATTTTCTTTGACTAATTTTCAATTTCCCTTTTTCGAAATCATAATCAAATTCCAAACCTAAACAATAATGAATTTTTCCTAAGTCTTTCATTCTGAATTCATCCATCATCTTTTGCTTCAAAATCCTCAATTTTTCTTGATCTTTAGAAGCTAAAACAATATCATCCACGTATACTGCCAAAATTACGGCTCCCTCGCCCTTTCCCCATGTGTACACACAAGGATCCGATTCAGAGGGTATCATTCCTATTGCTTTCAGTCTCTCGTCTAACTTCAGGTACCATTGTCTTCCCGATTGTTTCAGACCATACAATGACTTTTGCAGTTTACAATATTTCTTTCCTCCTCTAAATTCACGAAGCATTTTCCACGCGTTTTCCATGATCTCACCATCATTTTCATTTTCTACAATATCCATTAGAATTTGTTCAAAATGTTTTGGTGGTTCCATGTAGATGTTCTCTTCTAATTCCCCATTTAAATACGCCGTCTCCACGTCCATCTGCTCCACAACCATGCCATGCTTGACAGCTAAAGCCATGACTGTCCTCAATGAACTCAGACGTACGACTGGTGAATATGTTTCGTGGTAGTCAACGTTCGGCTCTTGAGTAAAACCTTTTGCTACTAGCCGAGCTTTGCGTCTCTCCAACTCACCACTTGCTGTATATTTATTGCAAAGAATAAGTCTACATCCAACTGCCTTCTGATCTTGTGGCTTTTCACGAAGTGACCATGTTTTGTTTCGCAATAACGAAGAAAATTCTTTACGAACAGCAGCATACCACTCATGTGACTCTGGTCCCGCAAATGCCTCAGTTGGATTTACTTCGGCAACACATGCGCTCTCACACGTTCCAGTTTCTGCATCTTCAAACACATCGTCATCCGTTTCACCAGAATTTTCGTCAGTCAGTTCCTGTTGGTTGTTATCAGAATTCGCACAGTCAGTCACGTTATCAATTTTCGGAATCATGTTATACACTTTCTTCCTCCTTCCAGGCCCTTCAGTGATTTTTACTAGTTTCGGCCTACCCCGGCCTCGGACCATCTCAACTTCTGTGCCCTCTTCTCTCCCAGGAATACTATTTTCGGATTCAACATTTTCGTGCTGTACAATATTTTCAGTTTCAACTCTTTGCTTATTGTTACTTCTAGTTGTTGTTTTTATTTGCACTTCAATCTTATTCTGTTGTTCTGTTTCATTTTTACGTCCCGACCCATCAACTGTTCCCAAATCAACTTCCAGCTCTTTCAGCCCCTCAAACTCTTCGACTTTCACAGTTTTTCGATTCATTTCGTCAACGAATTTCAAATCTCGGGTCACACAGATCTTCCTCTTTTCCACATCCCAAACTCTATACGCTTTCGATGTGTCAGAGTACCCAACAAATATACACTCCCTCGAACGAGGATCTAATTTACTTTTTGTTTTCGTCTTATCTAGCATGAAAGCTTTAGACCCAAAAGTTCTAAAAAATTTCAGGTTCGGAGCTCTTCCATACCAAAGTTTATATGGAATCTGACCATTAATCCCACTACATGGACATCTATTCCTTACATGCACAGCTGTCATAACTGCTTCTGCCCAAAATTTTTGCGGTAGTTTCGATTCGGCCAACATACATCGAACCATGTCCAGTAACGTTCGGTTCATCCGTTCAGATAAACCATTCTGCTGGGGTGTTCCAGGTACACTCAATCTTCTCCCAATCCCACAACTTTCTAAGTACTCTTTAAATTCTCTCGAATCATACTCTCCTCCGTTGTCTGACTGAAGAAATTTGATTTTTAGACCTTTTTGGTTCTCTGCAAATTCTTTGTACGTCTTGAATGCCTTCAGCACTTCGCTCTTCGCCTTCAATAACACAATTACACACCATCTGGTTGCCTCATCTATAAATGTTACATAGAATCGCGAACCTCCAATCGAACTCGTCCTCACCGGTCCCCATACATCAGAATGTATGATCTCAAGGGGTTTCACCTTTTTGTCGGACTTCTTCGGAAATGGTGTCTGGGACATTTTCCCTAAAATACACGTCTCGCACATCGGTAGTTTGTCGTTTGGATTAAAATTTACTCCTCGCACTCTCTTTGTTTTGACCATTTTCTTCAAATCAATTTCGTTCAAGTGCCCGAATCTACTATGCCAAACTGATAAGTTGCTGAGTCTCCTAACATCTCGCGTGTTATCTTCAATCACCTTTGCAATTTCCTCAGCTTCTCTCACATAGTATAGGTTATTCACTCTCTTTGCGATCAATACCTTTTCATCATTTCGGTTGTAAACGATTGCCTTATCACGAGTGAATACTACTCTCAATCCATGATCCGTCATCTTCGAAACACTCAACAGCCCAATCCTCAAATCTGGTACATACAGTGTCTCTGTCAACTCTATCGACCCTGTCTTGTTTTCGTTCTGTGCCCTAAACTTGACAATACCTTTGCCTAGTACATCTGTAGTGGAAGTGTTGGCTAGCTTAAGTTTCATATCACTTACTGGTTGTAGTTTGACAAACTTATTCGCATCATTGCACATATGACTGCTGCATCCACTATCCAGACAAAATCCTGGGCTGCTCGTACTTGCCATCTGACACATCATCGTTGTACCCATGGTTTCCGGGGATTCATCTTCGACTGTTCCTGCTTGCTGACCTTTAGATGGACATTCAGAAGCTTTGTGACCTAATTTATGACATTTATAACACTTATATTTAAACTCATTCTTTCCCTTCTTTTCATATTCAGGCTTTTTCGGTTTTTGAAATTTCTTCCTAGCAAACAATGCATCCGTGATATCATCTCTCTCACACTTTTTCTCCCTAGCTTCAGACTCTTCAATAATTTTCGTCCTAAGTACATCGGGCGTCGGCAATGTATCTCGAGACTCTATTGCACACCTGAAATTTTCGAATTCTTCTGGTAGACTGTAGAGTAACATTATTGAGAGTAAATCATCATTTACATTGATTTCCATGTCTGACAATTTATCTACACTGTCAAAGAAGTTCATGACATGTTCTCGTACATCGTCACCTAATTTCATTCTATGCAGTACTAGTCTCTTGAGTAAAGTAGCCTTACGTGCAGGACCTTTTGATGCATATACGTCGTGAAGTTTCTTCCATACCTCGTTTGAAGTTTTCAAGCCTTTTACTATCTTAAGTTCCGATGGACTAATAGAAAGAATAAGATCAGACCTCGCCTCTGCATCCTTTTCATCCCATGCAGCTGCTCCAGCATCGTCTGTCGGTTTTCCATACTTTCCATTCGCGTATTTCCATCCGCCGGACTTTGTCAACAGTGCCTCCATGTGCATGACCCAGGTATCGAAATTATTCTTACCTAGCGGTACAATTTTGGCCACATTCGCACACATCTTCGAAAGAATGTACTTTGTCTGTCCTCCTTCACTCAATATTCAGCCTTTTTCTGGGCAAAATAACCTGATATAAATTACGAGTGAATGAAAGTTTGATATTCAAGCGCAGACTAAAGTTTTTATTTGACAACATAACAACAACTTCAATCACACATGACTTGGGGATTATAAGTTTGGACTGGAATAACAACACGTTCCAATAGAATTTCCTATTTTTGACCCCAAAATGTTGATATAAAGGTATTGTCTTACCATCATTTTAAGATAGTAATGAATTTTTAGAACTTTTAGAGACCACGCGGAGCCCTGTAGGACCAACTGTTCGCTCCCTTTTTAATTATTTTTTTGCCAATTTTATGGTTTTTTCAACCTATATCATAATTATTAACCAATTTCTTAATTATTCTACCAATTTAATCATTTTTTCAACCAATACGATAATTTTTTAACCAATTTCTTAAATTTTCTACCAATTTGATCATTTTTGGTTTATTATTTTTAATAATAAGCCATAAGAATGGAGCAAGAAATTTTTTTTCAACCCCCCCCCCTCAAAATGAGGAATTTAACCATGTCGGAATTTCCTATTTTTGACCCCAAAATGTTGATATAAAGGTATTGTTTTTCCATCATTTTAAGATAGTAATGAATTTTTAGAACTTTTAGAGACCACGCGGAGCTCTGTAGGACAAACTGTTCGCTCCCTTTTTAATTATTTTCCTGCCAATTTTATGGGTTTTTCAACCTATATTATAATTGTTTCAACAAATTTCTCAATTTTTCTACCAATTTTATGATTTTTTCAACCTATACGAAATTTTTTTAACCAATTTCTTAAATTTTCTACCAATTTGATCATTTTTGGTTTATTATTTTCAATAATAAGCCGTAAGAATGGAGCAAGAAAAAAAAAATTTTTTCAACCCCCCCCCCCCTCAAAATGAGGAATTTAACCATGTCGGAATTTCCTATTTTTGACCCCAAAATCGGATTTAGCACCTCGAAAAACCCCCTACGACAAGCTTACAGCCCGTACTTCCTAATTAACAAATTAACAAAACAGTGTGGAAAATATGAACATTTAAAAAAACTGGGAGGATGACGTCATCCTGGAATAGTTCATTTGCCGCCGCTTGAAGCGCTGAGATCGTGAAATCTATACTGCTGTGCCAAGCCAGAAAGTCGTAATGTGAAAATTTGACCAAATTGAGTTATTGGTACCCGGGGGTTTTGGGGGTCGATTTCTATCGATTTTTGAAGTTTTAGAGTCGTATCTCTACTAGAAATGCCTCAAACAAGCCTCCCGACTTTCGCGTTAAGGCGTGTTAACTTGATTCTGCTAACAAACTAGTCGTATCAGAGCGATTCAGAAGAAGAAAACTCGTATCTTTACACTGATACGGTAATCTGCCTTAGTATTTCGACGATACAACTTCTTGCATTAAATTGGCATGATACGACTTTTTGCCTCTGAAAACTCAACATTTAGTGGTGACTTTTCATTTATAGGTACTCTAAGTGAATAAACGTTTATTTTTATTGATTCAGCAATTTTTTCTTTCACTCTGAACAGAGATATGAAATATGATTGACTTTGAGCCAAGAAGGATGACAAAATAATCAATGTAAAATGGTTTTTTGAATTAAAATGTTAATTCAAATGAATTAATGTTTCAAGAGTTAAAATGAACTGTATAGTCGTAACTTCGGGTTTATGAGATCGTAATCTCGTATCATCGTTTTTTGACAACTTACACTCAAAAATGTTTAATTTTGACTCCAGAAATCGATTCGTGAATTCAAGATACGACTTTCTGGCTTAGCAAGGCAGTATAGTCCTCAGATGCAACATTTCACAAAACCAGTAAAGATCAAAATCGAAAAACTGAAGAAAAACAGAAAAAGCAAGATGGGGTAAATTATGTTTCCCCTGTTTTTGTATGATAACTTTCCTCTTAGATAACACGATTTCGTCGTTCCATCGGGCAACAGTGGGAGGAGACCGCGATCCCAACTGCCAATCAGCGAGCGTTCCCGCTTCACGTTGAAGAGGTCCGTTTTCCCAGTTATTTTTTGAAATCATAAATTTTGATTGTCTCCCAAAAATAACAGGTGATTTATTTTCCGAAATCAACCCGATTTTCATCTATCCCACACCATCAACTATTAAGGAAAAATGCAAACTTTAGGCTTTGGAAACGTGCATAGTGGCTCATTTTTTCATGAGTAATTTTCGTTTGTTTTCGTTCGTATGAAAAACAACTATAGTGTGAATGGATGCCCTGTTTAGGTAGCCATGGAAGTTCCGTGTAAGAGCAAACAACAATAACGAGAGGGGGTCAGCAAAGGTGTATTTTCACCTCAAAACTCTAAAATAAGTCAACCAAACCTTCTCTGTGAAACCTTAATTGAGCTGTTACATACAGGGGTGCCAATTCTTCTTCAAGAAGTGTCGAAGGACTCCTAGAGTTGAGGTCGACCTCCAGTGTGTCCTGTTCGTCTATGAGTAGAGTGAGGAATCCTCGAGTAAGGACAGGCTAAGGGTAACCTTGAGTGGAATGGCGCCTTGAGGAATGACTTTGAATACCGCCCTAAGGAGTAACCTGCTATCTGTATCGCATCCATAAACTACTTAGTTCAAAACTTTCGTCCCGAAGTTATCAATGCATCATAAATCTGATAAAGGGTGATGGAAGACTCCCACTCTACCACAGCACACTGAAAACTCACAGATATTATTCCAGGGAGGTCCACGAGCACCATCCTCTGCAGTCCAGGGCCTTTGACAGTCATTGAAATCACGTCCTGACTGACTGACTTCCCTTTCGAAAGGCTTCGTTTCATCCGCAATTCAACCTGCGAAAATAACGAAAATATTCACCACGTAAAATTTAAGCTCAAGTACGATACTGTGTGCATTTTGAACAAGTTTGTTCTCTTCAAAACAGAAAAATTATTCATGGAGCTCTGCTACATCTTCCCTGCTTGAGAAGACAAGAGAAAGGTGATGAATAGAGTGATGGAAAACACTCAGAAAGTCTACCTACCTCGGTTCTTAGTTTTCGCAGGTCATCTTCTTTGGTAAGGTCGAATTCCCGGTCGCTGTCTTTGAACTGAGCTATGTGGTAGGGCCCTTCGCTGAGAGTGACTTTCACGGGAGCGCGAGTCATCATCTCACCAGCTCCTCTGAGAAAAGCAAAAAACAAGTTGTTTAGTAATCCACGCGTTCCAGGGGTTGTTCCATTGGATAAGAATTAGTTCAATTTCAATCAATGAATGGGCGATAAAAGATATATTCTTACTGTAACCGCCCTTCCCTGAAGATGCGGTTTAAGCTTCCCGCCGCCTCAAATGCACCACAGCACACTCTGGCGGAAAAGCGCGCGCGACATCAAGCAGAGGTACCAACAGCTGATAACCCGAACGAGCCACAGCCACCTGCACCTACCGCGCATGCGCGCCGCTCCGCCCCACCAACGACTGGAGTGGGGGAGACTTCGAGATCGCCTCCCTCTGCCTGACCCACCAGTCATTCTACGGTTGCCACTGTTGGTGGAGAGAGAGAGAGAGAGAGAGTCAAGGTGTATACGGCCCCCCCAATCCTGCAGTCGTACACCGTATTATCACTCGTAAGCTGCCCTGCTGCCTGAGGATAACTCCGCAACTCTGCACCTCACACCAGACTCTTTGGATATCTGGCCCCTTCTTCTACACTGCCCTCGGGATCCACTGTAGGCTTTTGCCATTCCTTCATAAACTTTCCTTCTTCGTGAAGCCCTTTACTTCGAGCAATAGACAAAGACTGAGAATCCAATGCTCATATAAATGCATTATTGTGCACAGTGCTTATATATATAATATTGTAAATTGTAACTTTTATTTTGTAACTTGTAAAAACATACCTTGTTTGAAAGAGCTCATGGTGTACGCCCTCAGCGTCCACCATCAAATATCGTACACCAAGTCATAACATAAAGCATAAAGATACTAATCTATTTTCTACAAAGATACATATATACTTGCCATACATTTACCATTGCATTGCAAAGAACCGAATTGATATTATTTTCTTATGTTGAAATAACTTGTACATATTTCATAGAAATACACTTAAGAGTCGTGACGAAAGTCGTGATGAAATGAATGCAAAATCATTTTGCATTCAACTTCATAATTCACAATAATATTTCAAATCTTCATTTAACTTCATTTCATTATAAGTCTTCGAGACGTCCTACAAACGTAGGTGGTGGCAGCTATCAACAGAAGGAACTACAAAGTTAAGAGAGATATATTTATTTGAGTGTTTAACCGACTCGATATCCCCCTCGGTTGCATCCTTCAGAAGTAACCGAGAGTGATATAACGGGTTACATTACCGTTCCTTCCTATATATTCTCGTATTTACGTTCCTTCCTATTGCACAAAATTGTTATGCTGAGGATGTACCTACCATATATCATTAGGGAATTTTCAAGAAAAATTAAGCTAATGCAATGGCCTCAACATTTTTAGATTATAATATATATGCATTATGGATGTGATATATGATTTATGGATTATGATATACACTTTCAAATGTAAAATAGAAAAAATTAGTTCTGAAGGGATGACGTCCTCATTGAAGGAGGCCCTGACAAAACCAACTAGTAGGTTACTCACCTCGGAAATATCCTGGCCTGAGCGATCATTTCCAGAACCGAAGTCTTCCCAGCGCTCTGATCTCCCACGACGACGACGCGGGGGAGGTGATCCTGAGCGGCGTAAGACGAATCGTAGTCGTTCAACTCGTCCAGAACCTCCGAGTACATGTCTATCAAGGACTTCTTGATCTGCTTGTGGTGAGTTCGAGAGCTTTTACTGAGGAGAAGCTGCTTCTTGAGTTCCTTATTGTCTTTCTCCAGTCTCTCGATCTCCTTTTGGTACTTCAACTGGACCTCTATCAGTTCATGGCGCAACATATCCGCTTCGTTCTCATTACCTTCTGGACAAAAATAACATACAATTAAGACTCATTCAACACCTTCTCCTCATCAAACTCTAAAATAATATATACTTCATTAACGTTTTTCGAAGCACAAATCGAAAAATTGGTCAAATTTTGCTGAAACACTTGGATCTTGGATGAACCCATTCAATACAGAGCTCAAAACACACACTCATTTCTATTTATGTGTCTTCTACGATATTTCTTTGCTATTATAGCAGAACAACACAGCTTTTGTATTTTTTAGGAAATGGATTTTTAAGAAATCGTAGGACCGTGGGGATGATTCTAGTTATGCTAAACCTAGCAATGTTTACTGCCAGCCTGATGACTTCATAAGAATTCACCCTAGAATTCATTTACTGTTGATTGACCGAAGACACAAGGAATGAAGTAACAAAGGTAAGAGAAATTTAAATGAGACACTGGAGAAAAATACGCAAAGCTATCAGTTACTACTTCGGTAAGGTCTTCAAACACGACAGTTCCCACTAAAATAGGCGCACGAAACAAACGAAATGGGGATATTCGCAAACCACTTTTCAAGGTCAGTAGAAGGGTACTATTCTTTTCTTCATACCTAGCAAATCGTCAGCAGTATGTTTTCTGGGATGGTTTCTGTTCTACCAACTATACCGTATCATCTGGCGTGCCTCAGGGATCGAACTTGGGACCGCTGCTTTTCCTTCTCTACATAGAGGATATAGTGAGGGTCGTCAAGCACTCTAACATTCTCATCTACGCCGATGACATAAAAATTTTCAAGAGCACAACTGACCTCTCCTCCCAACTGGATCTGCAAGAGGACCTCGAAAGGATATCCCACTGGAGTGCGCAAAACTGCCTGCCATTGAACACAAAGAAATGCCAAACCATAAACTTCTCACGCAAGCGCCAACCTTCAGCTTTCCACTATAACATCCAGGGGTCAGTACTCGAGCGTGTCTCTGAAATTCGTGACTTGGGCATCATTTTCGACTGCAAACTCACATTTGCTACCCATATAAGGCAGGCAATATCCAAGGCTATGGGCATGGTGATCCGAAATTGCAAGCACCTCGTGAGCCTGGACGCTATGAGGCTTCTCTATCTGTCTTTAGTTCGTCCTAACCTGGTATTTGGGAATGAGATCTGGTCGCCTTCACGGAAGAAATGCATATCAGGACTGGAGCCAGTCCAGAAGCGATTCCTGAGATATCTCCCATTCAGGGCATCAGGGGTCTATGTTTTTCGGGCCAGCTACACGCCACTGTGTAGAAGATTCAACGTACCGTAAAACCGTCAAACTTTACCCCACCAGGGGTAACTTTATCCCAAAAAGTGAGAATCTTCAATTGTGACGTAAGCGTGGTAGAACTTGGATAAAAGTTAGCTATTGTGTTTTCGTTATTCTCCACATCCCAGAGAATCGATGCGCCTCGCGATGGCGCCTTTATCCATGTTATCAGCTGTTATCAGTCATTGTTTCCTGTTCAGCTGTTTTTGTCCTGTTTCTCGTGCTCCAAAATTTCTTCCATATCAGGTGTTTGGAGTGGATTTACCAGGCAAGCCCTCATCATATCACTTTCAATATCTTATTTTGAACGAAATACACTAATCAAATTCTCAAAAAAGTGTTTTCTTAGTTATGCCTTTTGTTTACCAAAAATTTGATGGTAACTTAACTCCAAAAACCGGATATCTTTACTCCACTATAAAGGTTGGGATAAAGGTAGCCTCACTCATATTTTTCTTATTCAATCTCGAAAAATATTTGAGTTTTATAATTTTCGCAGTGTTGAATGTAAGATTTCTAGTGTATCTCATGTCAGAAGTTAGAGATGGGGAGAAGAAATGAGAAAAAGCTTGGTACGCGCCCCTACCAAAACTTTACAACTGAACAGCTGCATTATGATATGAACATAAACGTGCTTTGGTCTCATAAGTTGTGATTTACAATATTATTTACTCGTGGGTTAACTTTGAAATTTACCATTGCAATTCATTTGAAAGCTATCGAATGTGAAACAGACTTTTTCTGTGATTTTGTTAAGTCATTCGTTTGTCGTTTATTGTCCTTTAATATTTCTTTACTTGTAGAAAGTTTTGCTCTTAATCAAAGCAAAACTACATAAGTCTGCCTATACTGGAAGACTGAAATTGTGATCTCTCAACCAGAAATATTGCATTTCAAGCAAATTCGTTTAAATAAAATTTATTTAATTTATTTGATCATTTAATGATCATTGGAATTTATATTTTTCTTAGGTATAATTTGTTTTTTTCAAGCTAAAAAGTTCAATTTTTCAGAATATATGTTATAATAATATTATAAATACTTGATATTATCAAGTATTTCTGGGGTAATGAATTCAATCCCGACTAGTATCATTGCACCACTGCCCGTTTCTGTAGCTATAAACATGAGTTTTTCTGAGTGGAGTGAAGATAGACGCACTCGTAGGTAACTTTACTCCAACATTTAAACAATTAAATAGGGAGGTTACAATTATCTGATCAATGAGCTCGACCACTCAAAATGTTCAGGAAGCCCTGAAGATCAATTCACTTATTAAAAAAAATCAATGTAACCCATTTCGAGTGGGAGAAATTGTATTTGGAAATGTTTTGGAGTAAATCTTGGGGTAAAGTTTGACGGTTATAGGTACCTCCGTTGCAAGTGCGACGCAGCTGGATGGACCTTTCCTTCCTCCACGGTTCTATTGACTCCCCCAGGCTCCTGTATGTACCTCGACTCAACAGCAGGTGCATCCAGCTATTTTCTGTTCCCACATGTCGCACCTCATCTCATGCCTCCACTTTCTCTATCCGATCGTCCCGAGAATACAATAAACTGTCCAACTCTGCTCCAGATATTGACATTTTTTAAAACTCACATGTTGTATTTAGAAACCTTGTATTATTCGTGCTAATGCAATCTCACGATCAATGATACTGTGATGGAAACCATCACCTGTTGACGTTGTTGTCTCTTTGAAAACATGGTTGTTACGTTCTAGGTTTTGTTACGGATAGTTTTTGTTGAAATATACACTTCCTATTTTCCCGTTGAACCTTGGTTTTCTTGTACATTGGCGCTCAGCGTTTCTCGAACCCACCCCCGGGGGAGTAAATTGTATAGTGAATGCCTCGACGAACAGTAACTACAAGAAGGAGGCCGGCGGATCCAGAAGATGAACCAGTTGCCGATATCCAGAGTAGTAATGTTTCGCAAAGAATGAATACGGTTGAATTTGATGTTGGAGTCTTACGGAACCAACTCGGTCAGATTACTTCAGAAATTGTCAATCATCCGACACAAGAAAGGCAATGTGATATTCTTTCTCAAAGAATCAACACCATTGAGTCTGATGTAGGCGTTATTAAGGCACAATTGGCTCAATTGCTAGAAACACTAAACAATCAACATGTAAATAACGTTCAACCTTTTCACTCATCCATTTCAACAGAATCCAATTGTAGGGATATTTCAACGCACGCTAATTTTTCAACATTACGGAGACAGTTCCCAAAACCAACGAAATTTGATGGTTCCATTTCCTGGGAAGAATACTGTACTCAGTTCACCATTATTGCTAATGCTAATGAGTGGAACGATAGGGAAATGGGAGAGCATCTCGTAGCTTCTCTGTCCGGACCTCCACTACTCGTTGTCCATAACCTCCCTGCACAACATCGATCAAGCTTTCAAAAGTTGTCCGAAGCTTTTCAGTTAAGATTTGGTTCCGAACACCTTACTTCAATGCTCCATTCTCAGTTGCAGGGCCGCAAACAACGAGATTCAGAGACCTTAGCTGAGTTGGCGACTGACGTGGAGAGGTTGGCAAGAGGAGCATTCCCTGATTGTCCTCCTGAAGCCATCGAAAGAATTGCAGTAAGATCATTCATTCACGCAATTAGAGACGTACACGTCAAGTCTTCTGTCAGCATTTCATCCCCAGAATCCGTTAGGGCAGCCTTGAGAAAAGCTCAAAGACAGGAAGTTGAATTTTCTACATCAGGAAAAAAACTTGAAGCAGCTCAACCTGCAACGATTCCAGGACCTTCCAGGTGTTATGAATGTAAGGGAGTTGGTCATTTCAGGAGAGAGTGTCCCAAAAGAACCCAGTCGGAAAACTAGTTGTAGCCGAGGCAACGGGTCATGCTCAGGCTAACGTTTCAACTTCTGACCCACACTGCAGAGATAGGAAACAATCAAGCGCTGTTTTCGTTGAAGTCTTGTTGGGAGACCGTGGTTGTGGAATGCTCGTCGATACAGGTGCAACAGTATCCATCCTGAGACCAGATGTAGCACATACCCACAAATTAGTGACCACTCCACCTTCCACAAAATCTCTCCAGACAGCTGGACAGAGCAGTATTAGGGTAGTTGGAGAATGTACCGCCTCAGTAAAGATTGCAAACATGAGAGTTGGGCAAAAGTTTTTGATTTCTGAAATTAAAGAAAAAGGAATTTTGGGATTGGACTTTTTGGAGAAAATTGGTGCACGGTTGGATATACCTCTCAGAACACTTTCTGTTCAAGATCAAGCTGTACCAATGCATGAAAAACAGCTATGTGTAGAGAGGGGGCTCCAGTTGATAACTGAATCTCAAGATACGTCCTGGATAAACGTAGCTCTCACTGATTCAGATTTATCAGAAGGAAGTGGGGAATATGCATTGGCTGAAACTCTGTTATCGAGATATACTGATATATTTGCCGTTGGAGACAAACCCCTAGGGAGGTGCTCTATTGTATCTCACTCAATAGATACGGGTGACGCCCGGCCAATCAAACAAAATCCCAGAAGAATTCCGTACTCCCAACAACAACATGTAGACCAGTTGGTGAATGACATGGTCAATCAAGGGGTCATTGAACCGTCACAAAGTCCATGGGCCTCACCCATAGTTTTAGTCCCTAAGAAAGATGGCACAACGAGATTCTGCATTGATTATCGGCGTCTGAATGCAGTAACAAAAAAAGACTCATATGCCATACCCTGCATTCAAAGCATGCTTGATGCCCTGAGTGGTTCTACTTGGTTTTGCTGTCTTGACCTGAAGAGTGGATACTGGCAAGTTGCAATGGATGAATCAGACAAGGAAAAAACGGCGTTTACTTTGTATGGGAAAGGACTGTGGCAGTTCAAAGTTCTCCCTTTCGGTCTTTCAAATGCTCCTGCAACCTTCCAAAGATTGATGGAAAGGGTTATACCAACTGAATTGGCTTTGGTTTATTTGGATGACATAATTGTCCATGGCGCTGATTTTCGTGATGTTTTAAACAAATTAGAGGGAGTATTCTTGAAACTCAGAGAAGTAGGTTTACAAGTACACCCCAAGAAGTGCTCTTTTTTTCGTAAAGAAACTCATTATTTGGGACATGTCATCACTGGGAAAGGAGTCAGCACAGACCCGAAGAAGACTGAGGCAGTAAAGCAGTGGCCCACACCGAAGAGTAAAACTGAAGTTCGCTCATTCATGGGGATGTGTTCCTATTATAGAAGATTTGTCAAAGATTTTGCGGAAATTGCCCAGCCCCTGTACAGATTGATGGACGAACACAGCCACTTTCTTTGGAATGAGGGTTGTGAACTGAGTTTTAACCAGCTCAAGAAGGCCATGACTTCCTCGCCAGTGTTAGCATTTCCAGATCTGAGGCAACCGTTTGTTCTTGACTGTGACGCCAGTGCCCATTCAGTAGGTGCCGTTCTCTCACAAGAAATTGATGGTGACGAGAAAGTTGTAGCGTATTTCAGTAAAGCATTATCTGCCCAGCAGAAGAACTATTGTGCGACAAGAAGGGAACTCCTCGCAGCTGTCTTGAGCATAGAACATTTTCACGAATATCTGTATGGGAATCAATTCACTTTAAGGACTGACCATGCATCTTTGGTCTGGTTGACATCGTTCAAAAGGCCAGAAGGACAACTTGCAAGATGGTTAGAAATGCTCCAAACCTACTCCTTCAAAATAGTCCATAGACCTGGTAAAAGCCATGGAAACGCAGATGGACTCTCAAGACGTCCTTGTGGGGATCAATGTTCGTTCTGTGAGCACAAAGAATCAAAGTTCAAAAAAGAAGTGAATTTGATTTATAAAGAAACAATGCAGCCAGACTTGTGGCAAGACAATGTCATCAAGACTGTGATAGCTCTACTGCAAACAGGATCGAAGCCAACTCAAGATGAATTGACGTCTATGGACCCCAAAGCAAGACAACTGTTGTCACGGTGGGACACCCTACAAACAAGAGATGGGGTGTTATACCATAAGTGGCAAAGACACCAAGGAAAAAGCTACTGGCAAGTCGTAGTACCAGTAAGTCGCATCCCAGATGTACTGAATCAATGCCACAGTAGTACGACCGGCGGTCATTTTGGTTTTATGAAGACTTTAGGTAAGGTCCGTCAGCATTACTACTGGCAAGGCATGGCAGCAGATACAAGAGCATGGTGTAGGACCTGTACTGATTGTCAAAAGGTCAAAGGACCCAAACAAAGAATACCAGCTCCACTCCAGCAATTCATGGTTGGTGGACCTTTCGAAAGGCTTGGGATGGACATCCTAGGACCATTCCCACGTACGCAAAGAGGGAACCGATATGTTCTAGTCATATCAGACTATTTTACTAAATGGCCAGAAGCGATACCTATTCCCAACCAGGAGGCTGAAACAGTAGCTGCCGTTTTAGTCGAACAAGTTTTCAGTCGGTATGGCATTCCATCTGAAATCCATACAGATCAAGGACGAAATTTCGAATCCAAATTAGTTAATGAAATGACAAAAATTCTCGGAACTCGCCATACTCGGTCTACACCACTTCATCCCCAATCTGGAGGACTAGTCGAACGCCTCAATCGGACTTTAACGAAGTATTTGACGACTTTCATAAATTCGAGGCAAGATAATTGGGATAAATTAATACCGTTATTCTTATTGGCATACCGGAGTGCACCACACGTTACAACTGGATTCTCTCCTTCGTTGATCGTATTTGGACGCGAGCTCCAACTCCCGGAGGAGTTAGTGAAGCCAGTCATCGTTGAACCACACTGTACGACCCCCTATGCATTCCAGTTACGAAAGGACTTGGCCGAAATCCGAGAATTCACTCGAAGTAACATGAAAGTTCAAATGAGGTTTCAGAAGGAAAGATTCGACAGACACGCAAAACCAGTGTTTTTCCAGACTGGTGATTGGGTATGGGTACACGAGCCCAAAAGAACTGTCGGGCGTTGTCCCAAGTTACAACCGCAATGGACGGGACCGTGGACGGTTGTAAAGAAGACGAACGATGTGTTGTATCAAGTGCAACTGGGACGTTTGAAAAAGTTCATACACGTAAATCGGTTGGTTCGTGCAGATGTCAAGAAGACGGGGGCAGTGTGATGGAAACCATCACCTGTTGACGTTGTTGTCTCTTTGAAAACATGGTTGTTACGTTCTAGGTTTTGTTACGGATAGTTTTTGTTGAAATATACACTTCCTATTTTCCCGTTGAACCTTGGTTTTCTTGTACAATACTTTTAACTGTGATATGTCTATTTTTAATCATTATTACTTAATTTCATGTTTTCATTTTCATGTTCGACCTGTGATATACTGTAATTAGGCCTTGTCTTGTTGTATTGTCACCAAAATATACAAATGCTGAAGGGAAATTACATAGAATCGAAGGTCACAGGGATGCCTCCACTTTAATACAGAGTTTTGAATTAGGTGAGATGCTGTGAGCCATGAACTCACAAGAGGTCACCGGCATTGAATGGGTTAATTCCATAACTAGATTCAGTACGGCCAAAATTCGAAAGCTATGCGACAAAATGTACGAATAACTTTGGAGCCTAATCCAATTTCATAGCTGTCGGCCCTACAGCTAAAAATAAAAAAATTTAATATTGGCTCAATATTAGAAAATCTACAGTGTAGGAAGACAGTAAACCACAGATCAGATTGACACTTAACCTTCTATCCGTACCGCGGTGTTGGATACCGCACCCCTCCCTTCAAACATCAATGTACACTTCAAAAGAAAGAGCAATGAATCGAGCCCCTTATTACCCTCCTAACATTCGATGAGAAAGGTCACGTGAGTGTCATTTGTTTATTTCTACCTGTCTGCTGTTTTCTAGTGACCTATGTACGGGTGTATCTACAGATTGAGCGCGGTCCCTCAGCCCTCCCCGTACGAGAAATGTGCAATTCAGCCACTGTCAATGAGACTGTAAACGTTAGAATGAGACTGTTTTGATAAAGAGGTTTTTGTCATACCAATGGGACTGTAGCAATCAAGATAAGAATGTTGTTTTTTGTGTCAATAAAGTTTAAGATTAACTGATCTAGTTTTCATCCAATTTATGGAAACTTACCTACCAATTGTACGTACAGGGAGGTATTCTGGTGAAAACATTTCTCAAAGTCGGAATTAATTGATATATTATGAAAAATTGGTACTTAAAACTACTTAAATTTTCAAAATGTATCAATGGTGATCGAATGTGAGGCGTATCCTTGAATGACGGTATCCCATACCGGCGGTACGCTAATCAGTGGTAGAAAGGGGGTACGGATAGAAGGTTAAGCAATGTATTCTGTAAATGTAAAAATAGTATAGTACAAACTACTATGAAGCCATTTCGAAACAAAACTAAAGCCGGGTTCACATAATGTGTAATGCGCAGGAAGAGAAATGTTGATGGGGGTGTTCTGAAATGCAGAAAGTGCGTAAAAGCGTTCACGTTGCTCATTGATTACGCAATTATTACGCAGAAGCAAAGAAGAAGTACGTTCTGCGCAGAATTGTTTCCAAAACAAACCAGCAATTTGGGTTGTTTTGTCAATAGAGAGTTCCTAGTGGGTTTGGTTCGGCTTAGATCCGGTGCGCCAGAACCGGATCGTCCGCCATGTTTTCAATACGGCGCGCCGGATTGCCTCCTAGTGACGTATTCGACCGTAACCATACGGTGCCGTATCGGATACAGCGCGTTCTTATCACAATTCGGCGCCGGATTGAGTGTGTGTGTGTAATACCTCACGCTGTATTGAAAACCACTAGGAACTCTCTATTAAACGAGACTGAGTCAGTAAACTTGTGGTAAATAAATGACGAGAAATTGTTACGAAGTTTGCCAGTAATGCCAACACAAAGATCACTCCCTCCCCATCAAGTGGCTCCAGCCAATAGCATCCAATTACGCACTTATGTGAACCCAGCTTACCGCCAACTACAAATTGATTGATGCAGTGCAGAGCTAATTTGTTTGTAACTACGCACTACTTACTAAATAGCATCATAATTATACCTACAGACATGTCATAATGATAATTTTCTGATAGTTGAATATTTGGATTTATCGTGTTGGCACTCCTTTGGCACAACTGAGTGGTTGCACTGATTTACCCTCCCCTCATCACACAAACTCTCACTTTGGCCACCAGGCTGAGTGAAATGACATACTATGTGGCTCCAGAGAGCTTGCAGCCGCAAAACCGAGTTGGAGCTACAAGACACACTGTGCAGAAAACTGTAATGGGGTTGTAGTTGGTTGGTGGGGGGCATTGCGAGATGTGTCTCTTTTCGGTTCAGTTCAAAATGGAGCTTGCTCACTTCATCCTCTTTTCTTTTGTTGATCTTCAGATGAGAATGCATCCCAATGCGGGTATATCCCTCTTGCTATTGGAAGCCACCTTCTCCTTCTCATATCACTTCCTGTACAGCTGTGCCCCATACTGATGGATTCTCAACCAGTGAAATGAGTGTTTTTGAAGTCATTAAGAAAACTGAACAGCGAACAAAACATCAACAGTGAACTGGTTCGCGTGCGGCTCTGCCAGCAATGTGCCACTTCCTTGTTTGGGTTCCGCCCTCCAAACCACGCCGCTGGTGGGGAAGCAAACTTTTGAAAACCGGCGACAAATTTTGGCAAAAAAAAACCAGACGCAGTCACCGCAGTGCGGTTTTCCTAGTATGTCACTCTCAGTAAGAAACCACTTGCTTCCAGATTCCACCAGATGCGTTTGTGGTTTCCAGCACAGTATGTCATTACACTTACGTCGAAAAGTGCGAGTGGTCAACCATTTATTCGAACGAAAATATACCTGATTCTTCTCCCGTGTCGTTAACACTCTTGGGAAAGCCCCAGAAGGACATTCCTGGAATCCAGCTACGACCAGAGGTCTTACCATCGCTGGGAGCAGAATCGCCTGTATTTATCAGGGAAAAAAAATCATAGAAAAACAAAAAAAAAAATCAACATCACAGAATAACAAGGGGGGGTGGGGGGGGGGTATGGAGGATCAATTCTTACTTGCTCTCCCAGGTTTAATTCAAAGGGATTTCCCACATGAGGAATTTGAGGTTGAAAATACAAAATTCTGACTCATTTGGATAGCTGATGATATCACACAAAAATCAATGTAGGTAGGCTATGTACAGCGATAATACATGGAATAAGGGCAAAGAAGGACCACTCAACGTAAAATGGCTTGCTAGAACTCCTTGGCTACCACTGCAGTCTGGCAAGCTGCTTAGAAACTTGCTGAAGGGTCAGAAAGAGTATCAGGGGCTTTGAAGTAGAAGACAGTCATCATGAATAGAAATTACGACTACAGTAGTCGTAAAGAGGTACCTACCTAACTACAGAAATATTCGAAAAAATATTGTGTCTGCTTCGGAGTTCCAAGCAACAAGGAAGGGGGGTGTTCAATGGTCCAAGGCCTAAAACCAGTTAGCCGCCAATCATGACAGGTACCAGGGCATGTTTTAGTATGGTTAGAATATTGAAGCATTATTCCTGCAAAAAAAACTAAGACTACTCTGTAAGGAACAGTACTGAGTACTGTTTGCAATGGAATGGTTCTGGAACCTCACAACTGCAGGCAAGGTAAAGGACCTTCTAGATATGAACTGGAACACCTGAAAAGAGGAAGTCAGGAAGAGTCGCATGGCTTGGTCTTGTAAACAGGAAGAGCGATGGTGAAAATCGTCGTGAAGATCGTGGATGTGCAAGAAATGGAGAAGGAAGAGGAAGTTCCACTAAACAAGGCAAGCTACTAGAGACCCAACTGGAGGCACGATTCAGCATCGGAGGCTTTGAGATAGATGACATAGTAGCAGCTGTGAAACAGAAATCATGATGAAAATAGCTATATAAGGAACAAGTATAAGTCTGCACGGGGATTTGAACACACGACGTTTACTTGAGAAACCTTGATTTCCTAAGTTAACAGAGGAGAAAGCTAATGTTAAAATGGCGTGCAAGCATTTTTAGGCTGCCCCAGTTGCGCCATCTACTTTCAGCTAAGGAACTACTATGGAAACTGAAGTGGTGGGGGGGGGAGGCCACACTCTCTTCATGCCGCTTCTTTCTAGAAGATCTTCTAGATGGAGAGGGTTTTATTGTTGATCTCTTACCTCAGATGTGAAGTAAACTCACATACTCTGGATTTTGGCGAAGTAAGTAAACTCTCACTCTAAGATGAAGACAAAGGGTCTGTTAGGAGAGGCAGTCCGGAACCAAATCGGAACTGAAAAGGGGAGGGGATAGAGGCGAATGGACCCCTCCGAACTCCTCGGGGTCCTCCAAACCCCTCTGAACCGTTCAGGACTGTCTCTCCGAACAGACCCAAACAGATCCTCCTAAAAAGGTGGGCCTTCCCTCTCCTTATTCCACGAATATTCAAGAACCACCAACGACAATTAGGGTGCTCATTATGTTCAAAACTACGTCGATTTTGAGCCAAACCAACCTGAAATGGGACTATTCAGGATTGATTATATCGGGGTGTATCAAAGGTGCAAACTAAACTAAACCACGTTTGAAGCTACAATACAAGAAATGGTGGTTCCATGCTTGTATGAACTTGCGAGCATTCGAACATGAATCATTCCGCACGTAGAATTCTGTTGGATTTGTTCCAACAATACATGTAATAATTGTAGTTGGATGATACAAGAGATATATAACATTGTCAGCTGTGTCTTTACATCGATGAAAATTGAGAAAATTTTGCTTTTTTTTACTTTTTTGTTTTTTGCTGCGTCAACTTTGAAATTGTTTAAAACTTCAGTTTCTTCTAAAACGTCTGTTTTCCTATTATAAAATCGACCAAAAACTCAAGATTGATAGTTTTTAAGAATATGAGCGAAATGATTCATTATTTACATCAGAAGGGCGACTAATGGCTCTAATATCAATACAATCGAACTTTCTCGCCGAATATTGACCTTTCTTCCACGACTTGAAACGGAAAGGTTCGAACGCATCACCAGCACCACCTTCAAAACACGGCAACAATTGGTTAAGAGTTAGAGAGCACAATAAAAAATGCATGGTTATAAATAATAAGTGGGGTCTGTCATGAGAAATAACATTTTTGAAAATCCATTAGTTAAAATAGTTGACATTATTTTACCAAAAAAAAAAGGATTGGTGGTGTAAAAAACGTATTTTGAAAATTTGGCTGTGAGGATGGCACTAAGAATGAAATATTGGAAGTTTTTTTTTTATTGATAATCGATGTAACCTATATATCTTGAACTCATTATCAATAATCGTTGTGGTCAATTTATACAGGGTGTCTACACTTAAGATGGCCATAACTTCAGGGCTCGATTTTACAATTATACTCTTGCCTTTATTTAAAGAGCTCTGGACCGCGGGTTCCAAAACCCCTTCCCTGCCAAGAGGTGGCAACGTTGCAAGGTGCTCACCTTGAGGTGAAAACCCTTGCGGTGAAAACCCTTGCGGTGAAACCTTGCGGTGAAAACGGTCACAACCCTTCGCGGTCAAAACCCATCATCCCTCTTCCTTCTTCCTCTTCTATCAACATACAATTTAATTATTTATCGTTCAGTGAACATTTTTTGTAATTTAAATTCGTAACGTACTAATAATTAGTATACAATACTAATACATAATAGTACAAGAATAATTATTATTCTGATGAAAATGAGTCCAAATTTCCTGTAATTCGGCGAAGAGGGCGTAATTCGTTTGGGTGGATTGGCCGGGAGAGGGCTGCTGAGTTTTAATCGTACCTGCCTCGAGTTTATACTCGATATGTTCAATTTTTCTCGCTGATCACGATTTTGGTGATGGGATGATCGAAATAATTTGTGAATCAAGTGTGCATTTGCAGAAGAGGGTAAACTGTTGGGGGGCTGGGGGGGTTCACGGGCGGAGGGGTCGCGCAGGTATACCTCGACCTTCCTCTGGGGCTCGGATTCTTGCAGCGATGCCGAACCTTTGGGGCCTTCAAAAATCCCAGAGCTCTTTAAATAAAGGCAAGAGTATAATTTGAAACAAAAAATGTCACTTAGCAATTTTTTCTTAACCCACTCAAAATCCCTTTTTTTCCACTTCGAAGTTTTTTTTTTTGCGTTTTCGACCTTACGTCATTAAAACTGTCATAACTCCTGTTATTTACCAAGTAAGTAATGTCAAATTTGAGGATACCGTTGGAAAGAAAACATCAAATTTTGAGGGGTGGGGGGGGGTGAATTTTTTTTCTTGCTCGATTCCAATGGCTTATTATTGAAAATAATAAACCAAAAATGATCAAATTGGTAGAAAAATTATGAAATTGGTTAAACAATCAGGATATAGGTTGAAAAAATCATAAAATTGGTGAAAAAATTAAGAAATTTGTTGAAAAAATTATGATATAGATTGAAAAAATGATAAAATTGGTAGAATAATTAAGAAATTGGTTAAAAATTAAGATATAGGTTGAAAAAAAGATAAAATTGGAAGAAAAATAATTAAAAAGGGAGCGAACGGTTTGTCCTACAGGGCTCCGCGTGGTCTCTAAAAGTTCTAAAAATTCATTACTATCTTAAATTGATGGAAAAACAATACCTTTGTATCAACATTTTTGAGCTAAGGAGTTTTCAAATTGTCACCCCTACATCAACCAAAAGCTTCGGAGCACAACTAGACCCAAAATGGAGCCCATATACCAAATTTCATCAAAATTGGTCCACGGGAACTATGTAAAGTGTTTCCCTAGTTCTTATTGTGATTCCCTAGGCTGCTGCACTAATGAATTTCGAAAATCCTAGAACATTTCAAATTTAGGTACAACTTTTAAAATTTGAGCGCCTGTAATTTAGGGAAATACCTAACCCTGAACGAGGAACAAACGGCGACCGACTGAGACCCCCTTGAGACAGTTCCTGGATTGGCCACTTGGGTGCGCTCCCATCCGCTTCAGCCCCCTCCGGTTTAAACAGCTCGCCAGCCTCATTTTCGATAACACGTAAAGTCCATAGCAAATTGTCACATAAATTCATGAGCAGACCCCATTGTTAATAAGAAGCAAAGCACCATCCATAAATCGTAATTAACAAAAACCCTACATAACCCAATGTACTTTGTTTAATTATTAGTGTTGAATAAAAGTGAAAATACATGCGAGGTTTGAAAAAATCAAGGGTGCACAAACGACACAACATGCAAGTTTTGCACAAAATGAGTCCTTACTGTCTTTTCGCGTATCTGTAGAGCCGAAAGTCAGAGCTTTGACTTTCACTTTATTGTCAGCTTCTGGAAGAAAATCAACCGTTAATTGGATGAAATAACAACAATTAGTTAATAACGGAGGAATGAAATAGTTTCGTTTAGGTCTCGATATCCGTCCGGTAAGGTCGGCCTTATCTAAACCAAACCGAATCTACTAGAAATTCTCCAGTAAAGGAGGTTTTTAGATTTTCCTTTTTCCAATTCCAGAGACACATGAAGGAAAATATCAAGTGAAACCGTTCGGAACTTTGTAATTAGGTGGGATTTTCTGAGTCTACTACTTTCCAAATAACCCACACAGGAAATCTGATCGAAAACAGAGTGAGGATTCACCAGCTGCTAGCTCAGAGGAGTCATTTTTCCAAAATATTCGTGGCTGGGGCTACTCAATCGTTCCTTTACCTCATCATAATAGCCCGATTTTGAAGGGTAGTAGGAAGTTGGTTTCAGAATGATTGCAAACGAATTTTACGGTAATTCGATCAGCTCGAAACAGGGCACATATTCCGAAACATACATGAAACAAAAAAATTCTCAATTGTGTTGATGTGTCTAAAATTCAGGAAGCCATCAACTTGACGGTAAAGCTGGATTCACGTGGGACGGAGAGAATGCAAAAAGCAGGAAGATGGAAAGCAATGTGATTGGTGGTTTGGACAACAGTTGAGTATGGTAGCCGCCATTTTGTTAGAGCGGTCACCCGGTAGACATTTCCATATCTTTTCTATCGAGTCACCGAATCTGTCGAGCTCTGCGCATGCGCTCCACATAAAACATTCGAGAGTCGACCACAATCCGTGTTTTGTTCTAAAATTTGATTTTTTCGAGTATTCTGAGCGTTTTTTTTTTTTTTAGTTTTAAAAAAAACTCGCTCAGAATATCAGCTTTCAATGATCCAGTTGAAAAAAAAATGCACCCATGACATCTTCTCAAAATATTTATGTTTGGCATTTGGTAGATATGAAATGGTACATCCAGCGGTGCCCTCATTTTTAGTAAACGAAGGGAGTTATGGTAATTTCAGTGGTGTGAAGTTGAAAACCTGGAGAAAATCTTAAAAATGAAAATAGTCACGAAAACAAGGAAATTTTCCAGCTTTAGTGCTCTGATCAAGCAAACTCTCCAGTTAATTCTACGGATTTTGATCGAGTTTCTAGACGGAAAATCCATCACAGCTAGTTGTCAGAGAGCATAACACAAATTATCTGACGGGACAACCTTTTCGAAATTATTTCTCACCAAAATTGAGGGGAAGGGGAGATAATTACGTGCAGTTGTTAAATATTATTCATTTGAAGTTGACACATAAAAGTTTACATTAGACTCAATTGTATTCCTGCTGTATTCATCTTTAAAACTGCAGGATTGACAACATGTAAGAACTATCAAGCACCAATTCCTATTATAAACATTTCTTACAACAAACCACATAACTAACCCCACAGTACGTCAATACACCTACTGCTTCTATCACGGGAATTTTTAAAGATTATTAGAGGTTTTTAAGACTATCAGGTACATACTTCAGACTTCAATCTTAAGAACTACAGTTACTGAAAAGTGATCATCCACAGGAAAACGAACCCTACATTTCTGGAGTTAATTGTTCAAAAGAACCAAATATCGAGAAAAAAATGTTAAATTCGACTTTTATGGGTTGTATTGATTTATTATATGCATTTTATCGTAGTTTTAGATCCAATGGGTCATTTTTAATGCTTCGATATTTGAAAATTTGGAGAATCAGGAAGTAAAGTTTTTGATGTCTTCCTACTTGTTTCCCAAACTAGAGCCCCATTATTCCCCGTCTTAGTACCCGATTTGATAGGTACTTCTACACTCTTCCCCTTCGAAGAACTTGGTTTTGTAAACACCGGAAGCTTGTTAGGATGAAAGGATCTCCCGCACTACAAACAACAGTTCTAATGGAGTTGCGAAACTTGTGACATAGGAGACCGAGTCTAGTGGCTCCTCATCCTCGGCGGAAAGAGTCCCCAAAACAACGGGAAATCTCGTTTCTTTCATTCTGAATTTACTTAGCCCTCTCGTGGAAACCCTAACAGAGTTGTCCCGAGCAAACTTCAAAGCGTCAGCAATGTTCGATTACAGAATAGGTTCAAAATCGATGTATTCGTCATATCGGAAGATCTATTTAGAAAAACGCTTGCATACCTCGTCTGCAACACATTGGGACATTTTATGTCTTTACTTTTTCCCTCCCCCTTTTTCCCGTCACCCTTCACCCATCTACCTACCTATACCTTCGCTACCTACCTATAATAATAATATTGTTCTCAATAATTGTTTATTGACGTGCAACAAACACTTACTGCAAATGTTGTTTAAAGTTCTTTTAACTCAGGGGTATATCTAAGTTTCTTCCATAATTACAGCGGTTTTGGCAGCGTATAATTTATGCATAAATTTAGGGCTTTCCAACGAATGGTGAACGATTTTTCTCCGAATACGAATGACGAAGATAAAGTTCGGTGACAACGACTTGGTTGTAAGTGGATATCATTAAAAATTTTCGTGACGATTTTTAGTTTATGTGCCAAAGTAAAGACATAAAATGTCAAAAACATCGACAAAGTACAGAAACTGAAAACGTAATTAACTGTGGGTATGGTGGGTGGGTCCGGGACCGGCCGGACTGCCCCTGACATTTTCATTGTAAATTTATTTTTTAAATCGTACCTATTTGTAAATTTATTATTGACGCATTTATACCTGCATTAAGGGCGAACAAATAAAGAGCATTATTTTTATTTTATTATTATTATTATTATAACTTTCTGATGACATTTTCGAAAGGTTTTTTTTTTAATTTTGTTGCCGTTTTTAACATATTTTGTTGTCAAAACCCAAAACTGTCAGCATGATATCATTCCTCCTTAGAGGCTTATTGTCATTATTCACCACTCGCTGCTTATTCAAAAACTTCGACAAATTTTTTCTCGAAATCGACTTCCTATGAGCCCTCATTTCAGAACCTCTAACTTTCGAACGATGATAAAAATCGAAAACATGACGACTGCGTCGAATTCAGTAGCTCCTCAACCTTGAAGAAATTCGAAAAAACTCGAATTCGAAAAATGGTAGTTAAGGTACGTTTTCCCGTGGACGGTCACAAATGCGGTGTGCAAAGGAACTCGTTTAAAAGGAAGAACCAAAGCAGGACAGACACCAAGAGCATGCAGACAAAGCATGATCACTTCTCCCTCCCACGACGATCCACCCAAAATGACAAATGAAAACAAAGGACGAGAAATATAAGTTAATATAAAAACTGACCGTACCTTCGTATAGTTTTTGAACTGTGTCTCTAATCGGTCTCGCAATATTTTTCCCGGAACCTGGAAATTCGGGAAAGGAAAGAAAGAAAAACGATAAAGATCAACAAAAAATGAAGTTCACGAAATGAACAAAAGAATAATTTAGTCAAAATGGCCTGGAATGTAAAAAGATAATGAATTTTATTGTTGAATGAAGGTACTATTCAGTAAATTTTGTGTTCTGTGATTAGATTAACGTGAGTGTTGAAAACGAGGAAGATCTTCCCCTGCCCGGTTATTATAGTTGGAGTATTTCGGGGACTTAGTAGACGAGTCGGAAAGTAGAACGGTATAAAAGAGTTATTATACAAAGAAGAAGTTTTTAGAAAACTAAGGCACAGAGATCGCATTTGAATAAGACTTATGAGTCATGAAGTTGGTGAGAAATTGGAACGGATGTCTAAACCACACTGGCAGCTTTAGTTCATGAATCTCCCGCTGGGGCGTCGCCAACTTGGTCCCAAAAAGTGAAAGGTTTCGTAATTAAGTGGTCTCTTTGGTCCGCTTACTCGGAGATGCGAAAGGTCAACTTGGTCCCTCCTAGAGATGGGAGAAACGGTTACATTTGCGTAATAGGTTCCTCAATTACCTCTCTGGGTTGGTAATAGGTTCCAATAACCTGTTATTTGTTAAGGGGGTCTCAGTTGGTCGACATTCGTTCCTCGTTCCGGGTCAGTATTTCGCCAAATCAAAGGGGCAAAAACTTGAAAAGTTGTACTTAAATTGGAAATTTTAAAGAATTTTAGAAATTCATTAGTGAATTAAAAAACAAAATTAAAAATAATAATAATAAATTATTAAAATAATAATTTAATTGTTAAAATTCAATAGGGAATTGAAAAACTGAAATATTGGAAGAAGAAGAAATCGGAAAACTACTGTATAAACAGTTTTTCCCATATTTCTCTGGCAATTATTATTCAATTTTGATGATTCCAGCGGCAATATTTCAGTTTTTCAATTCCCGTAGGACCGTGCACTAATGAACTTCTAAAATACTTTAAATTTTCCAATTTAATTACAACTTTTCAAGTGTTTGCCCCTTCGATTTGGCGAAATACTGACCCGGACTGAGGAACGAACGTCGACCAACTGAGACCCCCTTAATAGGTTATCTCAGATACCTCACAAGCTCATTCCAACATACCATTTTAAGGTATCGTTTTCTACTTTTCGTTCCCAACCTACGCTTGTTTGTTTATCATGTTATATTGTTATTCCAATTATAACGTCAGGACAGATGAGATAAGCTCAGGTATTAATAATGCTCAAGATTGGTGATAAGGGTGAAGTGGAATCTAGACATAGCGGAGGATGGATGAACTAAAATGCTGCCGGTGCGGTTTAGAAGTTCGTGAAAATGGAAGAGGATGTGGTTGCCCATGGCGATGTCAAAACAAACTTGCCAGGTGTCTTGTAAACCCACAAGAATACCTTTGTGTAACATTGGACTCAACTTATCTAGCTAGAGCAGTCATAAGAGTTTGCAGTTTTGAAATTTGCAGAAGCAGATAGCGAAACAGAGGTTGCAGTGAATATGAATGCACTCATACACACACAGTGATCCTGTTCCAAGCACGAATATTCCATTTCAGAGGCCCACTTGCGCTTGCCAGATCGTTATCGCCGTTATTGAAGATGAAAGAAGCCTATTATTGATTGTCGGTCGAACCATAGCGAATTTCACTGTTTTCTTTACATTTTTACCGCTCTACTATGCCTCTATTTGTTGTTTACAGAATATGTTAGTTAGGTAATTTCAAACTGTTCACTGAGTTAAGTATCACACTCACGCCGAGGGTTTCCTTCACCTAAAAGACTCTCCTGAAAGGCCAGATCAACCAAGACGGCAATGAATGGGGTATTCCAGTCAATTTTCTTCAATGAGGAATTTCACCATGTCGGAATTTCCTATTTTTGACCCCAAATCAGATTCAGCACCTCGAAAAACCTCCTAAGGCAAACTTTCAGACCGAACTTCCTAATTTACGAATAAACAAAACAGTGTAGAAACTACGAATGTTTAAAAAACGCGGGAAAATGACGTCATCCTGGAATAGTTCATTTATGGCCGCTTGAAGCGCTGAGATCGAGAAATCCATAGTCCACAGATGCAAAATTTCACAAAACAGTAAAGTTCGAAATCGAAAAACTGAAGAAAAAAATAGAAAAAGCAAGATGGGGAAAATTAGGTTTCCCCTGTTTTTGTTTGATAACTTTTCTCTTAGAAAACACGATTTCGTCGTCCCAATGGGCAACACTGGGAGGAGACGGCGATCTGAACAGCCCAATCAGCGAGCGTTCCCGCTTCACGTCTGTTTTCCCGGTTAGTTTTGAAATCAAAAATTTTGATTGTCTCCCAAAAATAACAAGAGACTTATTTTCCGAAATCAGCCCGATTTTCATCTATCCCACACCATTAACTATTCAGGAAAAATGCAAACAGAATTCGGTGAAATTCCTCATTTTTCTTCAAAAGAGTATGGCTCAGGAATAACGGTAATCGGGTCTGTTCGTCGAGAAAATGTTTAGAAGGAATCAGGGAAGCTAATGAAAGTTGAAGATTTGAATGATGTGACGTAGTAAGTTGTTGAGACGTATTAACTTGCTGACCTTGGATCGAGACATTCCACTAATCCTGTACAGTCTCAAACGCCTCGTGGCCTTGGATACTACAAAATACGACGCACACACGCCTGCAGCGTAGTGCATGTGCGTTCATGGAGGCCCGCCTCTTTTTCAAAAGTGTGATCTCTTTATTTAAATTCTCTACCACATGTTATAGTATCAATGGTGCTGAATCCAAATTTGAGGTCAAAAACTTGAATTTCCGACCCACCGAAGGAGAGCGTATTCTGATCCTGACATCCAGTCAAAAGCCCCCCAGCATCAGTTAAAATGGAAATGTTCAATTCCATCATCAGCTCCATTTTGTGTTATGCAGCCAAAGTGTGGGGTTTCTGGGAATTTGAGTCGGTGGTTTGAGTTTAATCTACATCAAGAAGCTGTTTCATCAAGATGAAGCTAAACGCTGTCAGTGTCTACAATCAAGCTGCTCAACGCCTACCTCCTGAACGTTTCCAAGACGAATGAGTCCCGCCTACCAAAAATAGTAGCAGCCGAGATGATGAGGAACCATACAGGTTTTGCAAAGCACTTTGCTTCTGTTAGGGCCTGGCAGACCCTGGAACCAGATTTGGAGCGCATCACCTCTGCGGTGGCTGAGCAATTTTTACACTATAATAATAGGAGGCTCAATCTGGCAGTGAAGTGCATCAGCTTGGTCACAGACTCCAGCATTCCTCTGCACGTTGCACATAGAGCATCCAGGATTCGGGCCAAGTATTGAATCCAAAGCCATATGAAACAGCTCATGAGTGCTCATTGTGCAACTTACATGTTTTCACTTCCTCTGCCAATCCCCAGTTCTCTCTGGATTTCAACAACCAGCTTTTGGAACTTGTGAACTGAAACGCCATGGATCTATCCGAATCTTGTACGGATTCATTCAATGGGGAATTTGCCTCACATTTTTTCATTCATTTTTTTCGAAATAGGGTTAATTGATACGGAAGAAAACCATAGTGTGCTGCTCGAAAAAGCATCAAAAAAATTTAGATAATTCAAGGAAGATGGAAATGTTAAATGTAGCGGCAATCTGTTAGGGTTGAACGTAACAGAGTTTCTAACCAATCTGACTTCATAAGAGGAGCTGTGCCACTGTGAGGTAGCGCTACCTCTGGAAGCGCAAATGAAACTGTAGCTCACATGATCGAACACAGGAGCGCGCGACTGGGGGAAGAGGAAAAACCCACACGTGAAAGTGACCAAAAGAATCAATTTTACTAACTCTTTTTACAATACGATTCTACCTATTAGTTTATCAAGTATTGTTAGTCTTGATCCTCTCTTATTTAGTTTGTATATTAAGTTAGGTTCGTTATTTGAATCACATTATTTGAGAGGTTATTTGACTGGATAGTTTCGTGTGGTCGCGCTTAGAACTTAGAAGGGCGTTTGGAACTCTACCTGTTGTCATTCTGCGGTACTACCTGGAGTTTTACACCAAAGCGCTCAGCATGTGAATCTGGTCAGTTTTTGCACAGTTTTTTTTCCGTGTGATGTGAACGATATCCCTCTATTTTTGCGGTGTTTTTGACACCGCTTCACTTCTTTGGGCGTTTTCTTCTACGGTAATTTTTTCCCCTAGGGTACTCCTGGTGTTAAACGTTATTCTAGGGCCCTATTATAGAATTTGACTCGAAACTCCAGAATCTAAAATTGAGGCAAATGCCCCATTGGATGGAGCTGGAAAGGTTCTGCTGGTCAGCTCGGCAATACAGGAGGTTCCTGGTTGGCCAGTTTAATTTGTTATTTGTTTCACTATTTTCAACTAGAAAGACGTGTCTAAATTAATTTCTTAAAATTGTGTACTTTGAAGTTTTTTATTTCAATTTTATTTTTTCCAAAGTGTACGTTATGGTTCTAGCTTCCGACAGTTGGATTTCCACTGCTGAGTTTTTTTCTTGAATACGCTAGTAACAATAATTTTATTTTTCAATAAACTTTCTTCTCCTCCTTCCTATATTTTCAGAGCTGGAGCATTTTGGTGCACAGTTAGTTTTGATAAACGGTCGTATCAATACTGGAAGTGGCACCAACTCGAAATGAACTCTAGACGGTTCTAGCTGACCTGACAGCCACCATTCACAAGGTTTGTTCCAAGCGAGCTGAACTCACGAACCAGTTCGGCGCAGTGGCCACGCGCAGGGATGGGGGCAGGTGAAATGTGTTCCAAGAAAAAATAAAGTTCATGTGAAATGAGTTCATGTACCTAACTTTGACTTTCTATTCGGACTGTACACTGAACCGTGTTCCAAGCCCGATGGGTTCATGCAATTTCTGCACCGAGTTCATGAAAATTCCAAACTATCTGAAGAGGAGGTGCAGCTCTGGGTTCGGGTGAAGAAATAAACATCCATTTTTGTTTTTGGCGCAAAATTGGTGTTATTCGTTCTAAATCGTTGTTATTTGTTCGTTCCAAGCGTTTTGTTCTGATTTTTTGTCTCATTTTTTTTCTTTTTTCGAAAGTGTAGAACTTTCAACGAGAATAATGGATGTGAATAATTTAATTTATTCTTTATTATTCGATGAGGATAGCCTTCCACTAGAACAAATCCTCAGGACAGACGAGGATGAGCTAGAGGAAATAGCTGCTGCGGTCAACGACCGGATTTGTAATAAGAGTGAAGATTATTTGAAAACAGTACTATTATACGACCATGTCCAATTTATTTTGGGGTATCTAAAAACATCGCCCAGAAAATTGGGAGGGGATCAACCTTCGGAGTTCTACCACTCTGATATCGGGCCATTTACTTCCAATTGAGCAAGTACGTACATTTTAGCGAATTATTTAAGGTATTTTTGTTTATCAAGTGAATAATTTAGACAATTATTTAGAAGAGATTTGCCTGGGTTTAAATATCAAAAATGCCCGAAAACACACCTAAAACTCGATAGACCGTACGGTCTAAGAAAACCCGTCCAAATCTTCCAAGCAATGGTCCAAAAAATCGAAGATAGGTATGTACCATAATATGGAGTTTCCAAATATTTACCCACGATGGTTCGAATGAGAGCGGTCTCACATCACCAGCACTAGTAATAAAGGGTTCGTAGTCAGGATTTGGTTTCAAAGAAGGAAACCTGGCAATTATTCGAAATTTCTCCCTTGGTGGGAAAAACAATAGATCATGGATATGTCTAGGTAGTATTTTTTTCTCCATTAAGGGAGAAATTAGATGAAGGTTGCCGACTTAATAGTTGAAATGAACGTAGGAAGATATGAGCAGGAAGAGAAACAAAAAAAAAACTTTTTTGTTCCACTTTTCGTGTTCCTTAGCGATGAGTACACGAACTGAGAAATTTCTGCACCCGCTCTACACCTTCCCCCACTCCTCAATGAACTCACAAGAACCCGAACCTGCACTCCCACCTGAAATCGCCTCGCATGGAACAAACCTATGGATACTTCCCGCTGATAAGCCACCCACAAGTGCCAGCCTTTGAAATCGACTATTTTTGCAATAGTAGAAAACGACTACAGAGAGCGTTTTAATTTGAGAACCGTTTGTAGTGTACCTACTCTTTTCATTCACTGGAGTTTACGTCACTATTTCACGTTTACATTAAAAAAATGTAACCAATGGAAAACGAATAAGGGTTATGTAAATCGAGCAATTACAATGCCAATTCTGGGCATCATCAAATGAAACATACAAAGAGAGTAACATATCGGTGGTAAATTGGAAAACTGGAAAACAAAAAGGTTACGAAGAATTTTCAATGAATAAGTAGGTACCTGATACGTAAATTATAGGGACGAGAATCTAGAAGGTACCAAGCGAAGTACCTTGGTTAGTACATAAAAGGTGGGTGAAGGTGAATGTGCGAAGAAATTGACACTAAAATGTTGAGAAGTGATTATTACCTTCTAGTTCCGATTTCTGAGCTGCTTCGTAAGCGTCGTTGATCTTCTGGTTCAGCCATTCCTGCATCTTCGTCAACTTGCCTTCGCCTATCTTGACTATTCTTGGATCTAGAAATAGCAAAACCGGTTGAAATCCGTACGTCCACTCAGTTATCTTACATGAGATGAGACTTCTTGCAACAATTGGGCGACTCTGAGAAGTTACTGAGGAGAACAAGTTTGATGTAAACCTTTGCTGAACCCATTCGGAAACAGAATTGGAGTCAAAATTGATCGATTTCATTTCAACTTGAAGAACAAACCAAGTTGAGTAGCACCATCATTTTCAACTTTTTCATCGCCAAAGACCTCACAAACTCATTTCCTCGGTGCATTGCTATTCCATTGACACCTAACAACATGCAGAGGGTCCAGTGTCGCCACGGTCGCTGGGAAGAGCGTTATTTGTCGGTGGAATTTGGACCGACTTCTACAGGGGACGTGGGTTCTCATCGAGGGGGGCTCTCATCGCCACCCTGGTCCCAACCCAGGGCAACGAATCTTGTTCCCCCCTTGGGATAATTTTCAATCCCAAGGTTGATTTATAAGGGAGTGTACCAGCATGCAGTGCTTACGTCCTCCCTACCACTCTGCAAGCAGAGAGGAAATTCCGTGGTTAACCCTTTCCTGCCCGCCAACGGCATATATCGGGCGGCTGAACTTTCCGTAGCTGCCCGCCGCCGATAATAGCCGTTCTGGCTCTTGAGCTCTTTCGCCGTGTAACTACGATCTTCCAGGGTGTAATGTCCATTACAAACCTCATGATATTCCATTCACAGAACAGTGTATATGTACCTTGAACAGTTTAAGTGTTTTTTTTCTCTAATAACATTGTTTGTCGGCGTTTTTTGGTCGGTAGTTTATCCTTGATCCAGTAGGTAAGTTCTGATGCAGCGGCACCTCAAACAGTTGGTTCTCTTTGATCTTCGCCGATTTGGTCAGTCTTTTTTTTTGTTTTTTTTTTTTGTTTTTTCAACCCTTCTAATTCTATTTTGGTATTTTTGGCGGTTGGCCTGTCAAAGATATTGCCGCTTTTCAGATATTTCACCGCCTATTTGAACTCTGCTCGGGAACATTCGCAAAAATGTTATGTCCCTCTTCCAACTTTTGGTTTTCCCCACTATGAAAATTTATCAAATTATAGGAATTTTCCTAAACAGAATGAAAGTAGAAAACCATAAGTAATATTGAAATTATAAAAAATTATATTGAATGAATTTAATAGAAATTGGAGCAAATCATGAGGTATCATAATTATTCTACATTAATTTCATTATTTCCATTATGTTTAACTGGCCTGTAAATGAATAAATAATGCATATAATCTCAATAATTTTAATGAACTCATAACAGAAAGTATCACGCGAAAAAAAGACAATAAAGTAATGCAAGGAAACAACTTCGGACGAACCACCGTGTCGCCAAAATAATGCGGTACTGAGGGGACAGAAGGGGCTGCCGGCGGGCGGGCTGTGAGGGACAGTAGGCTCTCGAGAATCCGGGCGCGAAAAGGTTAAATACCGTGGGAGACTGTTACACCCACAGTCAGGGGCCTCATACACATAGGTGTGAGTACCAGTTTGCAATGCACTACAGGTCGAGCTGGGTGTTCTAGCTCACCCTACCAACTATGCGGGTACCACATAACTCACATGCCGGCACTACCTTGGAAGACTAGTCAACCATGGAAGCGCCTCCCCTCAACTTTCAGGTTTAGCCATCCAGCATGGGTCTTCAACCACGACCACCACGAAGCCAACCGCTCTCGGGAGGTAGGCAGGTAACACTGTGACGGAGTCTACGTGTCGGTAGCCCAGGGCTCCCCCCGCCCGTGGTACCGATTTTGCTCCTTCGATTCGCCAGTGCACTGGATGTCTCGGACGCCAGAGGCCAGATCGGTCGCAGGCCCGTTACAGGGAATGTGGCCCTGTAACTGCCACATTTCTCTCATCCACATAGTGGATAATCGAGGGAGGGAGACTATTTGTAGTTCACTGGTTTCTGTCGTAACTTCAACCAGCTCAAGCACTACACAAGTACTGTGGCACCTGGTTTTTTTTCCCAGTCGGATGTTCTCATCAATGAACTTCCTAGCCCTACTGGGTAAGGGCTGCTATTGGCTCTCTGTACTTGCCCATTTCCAGTCTTCTCGACTTTGCAAGATCAACAATTTAACCTAACCCAACCCAGGACAGTGAGGCAATGGGAAGCCATGAGCGAAAGCATCGGAACAAATTCTGATCTTCCCTTTGGAAGACAGCTGATGACATCCGTGACGCTGGGTATGGCAATCAGACGAAAAGCCAACCTAAAATGGTTGTTCACTTTACTTTACTTTTTTTTTACTAACAACATGCAATATAAGAACTTTTGCCAAAAATCGAACAATTAAATCCTGAGAAAAACGGAACTTTTATTCATTTTGATGCGCGACCTAGTGGCGACTTCTGAAACTAAGCCCACGAAGGGTAACCTGACTTGTCACTTTGAAACTACTAGAATGCCTACGTAACAAAAGGGAACGAAATTCATAATAAAACCTCACCGATTTCTATATCTTTGACTTTGTCTTTGAGATCGATCAGAGAGCTTCTGAATTTGTCCACTTGATCGTTCGAAGGCATGTAGCTCTCCAACCATTTCAGGTCGGGAAAAGACTCTTTCCATTCTTGATAACTCTGAAACACATCAACGATTTTACCAACGTGAAGCGGTAACATTCAAGCAAACCTGTGCCAATTTGATGAATACAGAAGTGAAAAGATTGCAATATTAATACAGGAATACGGGAAATCGAAAGTTCTGTGGATTCCAGAAGAGTGGTTTAGGGCCTCGACAAAAACTTGGTATAAATTCACAATCATTTTAATAAGTACTTTCTTTTTCTTACTTTTTTTTAAATTTTAATAAGTACTTTCATTTAATTAATAATAATAATATAATTTTATTATGTATTTATTGTACATTAAATCGACCCACCTCGCACACAAAATTGTTGGAACTCAAAAACGATTTTAACAAACGCCTAAAACGCCTACGTGTATCACACCAATACTTACAATTACCAAAATTAAAAACCGAAATTATAATTTTATAAAAAAACTCAATAAGTTAAGTACAAATCCGTTAAGATAGAAAGATGGAGAAGGAGTAGGATGGAAGGTGTGACATCATCGGAGTCATCGAGAAAGATGGAGGACGACAGCGATTGACCAGCCATCTTGGATATGTAGAACACGAGGCTAAAGATTGATTTGTATCGCCCAAATACAAAAATTTACCTTCTGTAAGCTCATCCCTCCAGTGACTGCTCCACCAAGAATGAGGTAACGTATTTTCAGGATCCCTTTGAGAGCTCTGACGACGAACATCCCGAATCCTCTGCGGCTGCCTGACCCGTGAGGACCGAATTTGGGCTGCCAGACGAGCAGTTGGTGGCTGGAAGGAGCGAACAGGATGGGGTTTTGACGCTGTGACCAATGGGAGTAGGCTCGCTCATCATGATTGCTAGGTCTGCAACAGAATATCCCAAAAAGGTGTCATTTCCGCCAATGCTACCAATGAAATGGGGTTATTGGAAAAATAATATTTCTGCCCAAAATTCAAATGAATAGAGGTAATCGTGATATTTTTCAACACAAAATTCGGTACTTTTCCGTTTATTAATAAAAATTTGAAGTCTCCTCAAATTTCAAGGAAGACTTGAAAAAAGATTTTAAGATTTCTAAGGGAGGTTTTAAGGAAGACTTACAAATTTGAAGTCCCTTTTTATTGTAAGTCTCCTTAAAAAATGTTTCCTTAAGTCTCCATTTCTTCAGCAGTTACTTCTATGGTCGTTGGAGTGACTAGTTTGAATGTTTTGAGACACAAAGTCATTCAAACTAGTCACTCCAATGACCATAGAGATAACTGCTGAAGAAATAGACTTAAATTTTATTTTTTTAAATCCTTCTTTTCCAGAACAATTCTACACCATGAAATTCCCGCAACCGGTAAACTTTTACGGTTGACTTTTCTCAATTTTTCAAGGATTGAGCGGGTCAGACCTTTGAGGATTGAAATTACATTTCATTTCTAACGATAAGACGTCTCTGTCTGATTTCGGTCAAATTTGGAGGGGAGAGGGACTATTTGCGCTGAGGACTATTTTTACAATTCGAAAATTTCTAGATATGTAACTTTAATGGTAACATCAGTACCTAGCCAATGCGCATGCGCTAATAACGTGACATTGTTTTAGACTTTCCAGAGACCCAGTAACATGCAAACATCTACAAATTTCATCCGAATTCGTTCATAATTTAAAGAATTGAGCAGGATGGCTCCTGCACATGTTATTTCGGTTTCAGCACAATTTAGTTCAATTTCATTTACTTTAGTCACACTCCGCTTGAGCAAATGTGAAATTCTTCCCAATTCATTTCCTCATTATTTATCAATCAGGTTCCACTGTAAAAAAAAAAAAAAAAACCTTCACCACCTACCTCGACGATCAAAAATTTTGAATTTAATTCTCCTTTCTCTCATCCTACAAACGGAAATTCCCTCAAGAGAAAAAAAACGACACCAACAAAAATAGAACTTGAAATACAACAACGAGTAAAAACCCCATTCGGCACAACTGGACCAGTGTAGAAGAAGAAAGAATATTCCGTCAACAAGTAAACCAGCGCTTATATGAATAAAAAAAATAAAAAATCAGATTCCACTGTTAGTTTGATCTTATAATCTAATCTATGCGTTCTATCAAATATCATATAAATGAGAATATCTTATGAAATTATCTTCTGAAATCAGTGAGGTCAGTAACAAAACGCTGCAAATTATTACACAACGGTTTATTATTTATATAGATCACTCGTCTACAAAACCACCAACCATCCAATATGAAGAGAAAAAAAAAATCAAAATCACCAACCATTGATCGCATTTTTGTCAGCTCTAATTTGAACGGAGATTAGGCCTCTTTTGCGATTCACACTCGTGTTGGGATTTATATATATATATATATATATATATATATTTCAATATAAACCCTTAAATTTTCGTAGGGAGCGAACGGTTTGTCCTACAGAGCTCCGCGTGGTCTCAAAAAATTCTAAAAATTCTATAGAATCTTAAATTGAAGGAAAGACAATACCTTTATATCAAAATGTTTTGAGTTAGGGCGTTTTCAAAATTTCAAAATTGATTTTGGAACCCTTAGAAGTGACCTACATGAACCAAAAGCTTCGGGGCACAACTAGACCCCAAATGGAGCCTACATACCAAATTTCATCAAAATCGGTCAATGCTAAGTGGCAAAAGTGCCGCGTACGGCGGACGGCGGACGGACGGCCAAATTTTTATTCGATTTTTGGATTCTACGTACCTTGAAACGTAAACCATCAAATTTTGAGGGGGTGTTAAAAAAATTTTTTTCTTGGTCGATTCCAAAGGTTCATTATTGAAAATAATAAACCAAAATCCGCTAAGATGTGAAATCAATCTAGTTGAACCATTGAAATATTCTGTAGAGAATCGGCTAGGAACATGACGATAACAATACCATCCTACATACAAACACCCCACTAGGTAAGTATGCGAGGGTGGGGAAAGTAAAAACGTCAAACTGACTCACTTCAGCAAGGCGGAATGCTTGGCTTTGAGAACTGCGACCTGCGGCACCAACTTCGTCCTTCTCGGAACGGCGTACCTGAAATACAACGTCGAAGCTTCCGTAGAACATTATACAGTAAATATGATCCGAAATTGAATGATACAATTCGAAATTACATCCAACAGAGCGTACGAATGGAACTGCACTCACCCGAAGGTACCCCGAAGAACGTACATTGTAAACCACTATAGTTCCAATTAAATTTATTAACTAATCGATCCAATCGACAGATTCATCGTTGAGTTTAAACAAAATACAAAAAAAACGAACTGATCTCGCGAAAAAATCGATAAAAAACCGGTGTCGCAATAAATTTTGAGGGCGAAATTTTTCACCTCACTCGCCAAGTCAAGGGGATGTCAGGTTATAACTTAATCAGGAGGAGGTTACGAGTAATGTTGGTTGGTTGCCTTATCTTCTTCCTCGTTGGATCAAGCCTAGTTGTCAATGTGACCTATGTTTGTTATTTACCTATTATTATTTTATTTTATTTATGAAAATAGTAGGTACATCATTGAAAAGCTGAGATTTTGAAAGTTTTCCGTCACCAAGGATTAATCAAGAAAATTTGACTTATGCAGCCCAAGGTGGAAAAATGCCATCCAAATAAGACGGTTTCTAAGTTGTCCTTAATTTATTATTGGAGCCACAAAAAGCGAAATTTTGGCATTTTTCAGCTTAAATAGCTCGATTATGGAGGATTTTGATTTTACTGAGAATTTCATGCATATCAAAGTTGATCAGCACAGAATTCTGCGTCGAATAACCGACTCAAAGTCAAAATCGGACCACCCGTTCAAGCATAATCGAGCGTCATAGATTGGCAATTTTTTCGGCTGAAAAGTGGGTTGCGGTCATATTCAAAACGGTTACACAAACTAAAACGTCTGCCAAGTGGGTGTGGCACATAGCTTCCTCGTATCCATAACGTGATTATGTAGATGATTCGATGCATTGTAGTTAATCTGAAAACACCAATCTCTAAGTACCTTTCACTACCCTCATAGGGGACCATCTACACGCTAATCTGGACAATCCTAGAAAATTTCATCAAATTCGGACGAAAAATGTAAATAAGTAGTGATTGGATCAAAAAATTTCTTAGCTTGACTAGGAGTCGAACCTGGGACTCCTGGGTGGGAGTCTAGAGCACTGCTCACAAGGGACGGCACAATACCACAGATATATCGTAGTATCGATACTTTTTTGGTATCGATACCGATATTTGTATCGATACTTTTGATAAAAAAAACTCATAGTACCGATATATTGGTATCGATACTTTTGCCTGAAATATCGGAGGTATCGATACTTTCTTGACGATATTATCGATATTTGTGCCAAAGTGGAATAGTAAAAAACAAAAAATACCAAATATCAAGTACTTAGATTCCATACTATATCTGCCACTGAATAATACTCAGAATAGTATCGATCGAAATGATATATCGCTTCTAATATCCTTCATCGATATTCAAAAACTTTCCACAGTAACCCTGTAAAATCGCATTTTTTGTGGTTTTCACATTCCTAGGATAGGTACTAAGTCCATGGGTTTTCATTTCTCTGGGTTTCTTGGACAGTTCGAGTTCCTTGTGACCATTGTTTTACTTTCCGATTCACAACAATTTTTTTATTTACTTTTTTAAAAATTCAAGTCAAAACTTACTTCACGCCAAATTTTTGTTTTTTATGATTCGATAATAAATATTATTAATTTGTAATGTAACTGATTTATTACTTCATCCTTTCCATTTGTAGTGGATGATGAATCATTTCATTGAACGGAGAATTCTTGGGAATAAGAATTGGAATAAATATAAAATGAAATGATCATTCACTTTTATTACATTTTAAATTACTGACTTTCATACCTAACATTTTAAATTACCACTGACTTTAATAACATTTTAAATTATTGACTTTTAATAATACATTTATAATTCTTGATTAATGGAGTTTTTATTTGGTTTGCGAAATCATTTGTGGGTTAATTTGGAGTATCGATAGTATCGATACTTTGAGCCGATATTATCGAAGTATCGATATTTTATAATATCGGTATCAAAAAGATATCGAGTATCGATACTTCCTGAGAAACATCGTATCGGAAGAAGTATCGATACTTTGGAGTATCGTGCCGTCCCTACTGCTCACTGATCTATAGAGGCCATATTGGTTGAATAGGATTTGAGATTCTCACGTCACACGCAAGAGCGACAAATGTACGGCTGTTACAAGGATTCTACGTTTGCGCATGCGGCGAGGCTACTGTAAATTTTAAGGCCTTGATTTTCATTGGGGACCATCTGCAACTTAATCCGCGTAATCCCTGAAAATGTCATCGAAATCGGATAGAAAATGTGGAAGTTATGGCCGTTACAAGGAATTCACGTTTGCGCATGCGCAGTTGCTTCTATCAGACCGAGGATGATGATTTTCATAGGGGACCGTCTACACACCAACCCGCACAATCCCTGAAAATGTCATAGAAATCGGACAATAACTTCGTATAGTTATGCGCGTTACAGGGAATTCATGACACACACACAGACAGACAGACAGACACACAGACACGGAACCAAAATTATTCAGAAAGGTCTAAAACGCAAAACGCGAGTGAAAATTTTTATTTTGGAGAACTTTTTTTTTCGTATTTGTAAAGTGAAAACAAAGCTTCCGCTATCTTGGTAGACTCGGAAGCAAAAAGTCACAAAGCGAAGTCGCAGAGCACCAAATGCAGTCTCTCCTAAACAGGGATAAAAATACCAATAACTCAAAAGTATTCGGTAAGGTGAGTTCTGTTTAAGATTTTTTCGTGATTATTGGCAGTTGGATGAGTCGTAGTAGAGCGACTTGATATTTATTACGTTTTCTGAAAATCGCAAAATTTGGTTTTTGAAAGTAAATTTTTGGAGATTAAATTTAAAGATTCTTTAAAATTGCATTCTCTGTCAGAAAATTAAATAATATTTCAAATGGAGCCAATCAATTTATTTTAAAACATAACAAAGTGCACAAAATCACCAGTTTTATGCGTAAGTAGGTACGATAGAAAATTACATTAAAAAACAATCCCGAAAAACACGGAAATGAGAGGTTTAAATGAAAATTGCATTTGAAACGACAACGAATTGGAAAACTTATTTCGAGGGCATACAAAAATTCGTCAAAAAATTGCTTTTTTTTAATTTTATGTTTTTGGAGTTATCTTAGCACGGCAACTAACTCGTACAACCAACCAATATGCAGAGGTGAAGGTTGAAAAACAAAACGCAGTCAACTTCCTAAAAAGTTTATTATCTTAAACACGTTTAAAAAAATCAGTTTAGTAATACTTGCGATACTCCCGAAGTACAAGCTCTTACTAGCTCGAAAATAAAAAAATAATAACATGAACATACAACATAAAGAAGAGATATCGAGTTATCACTCTTAGGTTTTCCAGAAAACGTCAACAGTCCTTCGGAGGCTCAGTATTTACATATATTCCAAGTGTACAAAAAGGCAACGCCTAAACATTTTCTCCTTTATTTACAATACGTACAAAATCCATAAATAAATTAGGTACATTATTTACACAAGCCCATTCCCATTAAGTCGAAATCGTCAATAAAAACCGCCGAATGGCACTTTTTACCTCAAATTATTGCGTGGAAAGGAAATTGAGTTTCAATTCTGAAATTGTTTGACAATTCAGGCTTCATCGTTTAGAACGTGGAAGATACAGCTTTCAAACGAATAACAAAGTAAATGGGGGAAGAAAGGCACTAAGTCGATTTTTAGATCCACTACCTAACTTAATACGAGAAATTATCAGTAGGTTCGAAATTCAACGGTACGAAGTTGTAGGGGGGAGTATATATACATTTTTTCAAATAGAATATTCCTATAGATTTCATGGATTTATATAGATATGTAGATGCTATTGAAAACAGTTGTTTATGGAAAGGGCAATTCATGGGTCCAAAATTCCCACTTTTCTCACCATATTCCGTTGACTAACATACATTATTCACTAACAGGCCTTATAATCTGGTAATTAGGTTAGTTAATGCAGAAATGAGAGCGAGTTCCAGCCAAATTGACGTAGCAGCTGAAATTTTTTGGGAAGGTTTACTCAAATCCCGGAGGAAGCGCTAGTGTGTTCTTCAGTTTAGTTGTCATTACATTAATGTTAAGCTGGATTCACACGGGACAGAAAGGTCGGAACGACGGAAAGAAATAATGCATCTGATTGGCTGATTTTCCCCAGTGAAGAATGGAGGCTGCCATCTTGACAAAACCACGGAAAGTCCGTCGGCAAATGAAATTTTTATACCGTCGTCCATCTTCCGCGCTGATAACCACCAGTGGAGGTTGCACTAGGAGGCAAGCCTTCCTGGAGGAAGGTTATCATTCCACCCATCCATGTGAACCTTCCGCTGACTCCACCTCCCCCCTCCACTGGTTTTCTCGTTTTTCCATCCTTTTTGTCCCATGTGAATCCAGATTTACTTTAAAGGATTTTTATATTGACAATTCAGGGGGGTTATAGAAAGAGAAGGTTACAATAAAAGTTTGATCATAATTTTTTGAGGTGTTCAAGACGAACGATAACATTCATTGGTAATTGTAATATTTCGCATTGGGTTTTTGACCCCAAGATGTTAGGTAATGATTGCTTTGAGTACCTAATGATTACTTTTCCTGAAATGAAAAAAAGAATTGAGTACAACGAGTATGATTAGGTACGCCTATGTCAGAGGCTCACGCTGACAAAGTCTCATGTTTCTCCCTGGGAAACCGAATCGTTGTAATTCGACTCCGGAAAAGGAAAATCGACGGCTCCCAGGGAAAACAATTCGTAAGGCCCACGTCGCCAAAAAACACGGCACGTGGAGTCCCCTCCACGGTAAAATTTACCGCGGCCTGATTAGCGGAAATCTATCCCCGCTTTCAATAATCAGCCGGTAAATCGACGCCCAGGAAAAGCTCCTCATCTAACCAGCGAGGAGAGGTGGAAGGATGAGGAGCTTTTCCTGGGCGTTGATTTACCGGCTGATTATCGAAAGCGGGGATAGATTTCCACTAATCAGGCCGCGGTAAATTTTACTGTGGAGGGGACTCCACGTGCCGTGTTTTTTGGCGACGTGGGCCTTACGAATTGTTTTCCCTGGGAGCCGTCGATTTTCTTTTTCCGGAGTCGAAATACAACGATTCGGTTTCCTAGGGAGAAACATGAGACTTTGTCAGCGTGAGCGTCTGACAGCCTACAAGCTAAGACTGCCGTTTTAAGATGGCAATTACTTTTAAAGTAATTGAGGGGTTTCCTACAAGAACAAGATAAGTCCAAAGTTTGAAAAAACCCGGTTAAGGCGCCATTTTGTTCCTGAATGTGTGCGATATCTAGTAACAAGTTCATTTTGGCAAGAACTGAACAGGTCCAAGTCTATGGGAGGCTTCAAAATGTGCGCATTTTGCAGGAGAATTCTAGTCCTCTCTATTTCCGCAAGAACGAAATAAGTCCGCGCGCGCGTGGCAACACTGCGCCTGAAGATCAGGGCGTCGCATTCCCAGCTGTTTGTTTCCCATTCTTATTTCTGTTTTCGTCTTTGCCGGTAACCTGTTTTCAGGTTTTTGATGAAACGACTGCTTGTCTACTTATCTATTCATTCATTTTTCAAATCCTTAAGATAGTAGGAACTATTATTTTCTCCTTCATGTTACTGATGGTGAAACAAAGAAAACATGGAAATTGAACCAGCAACATAGGCATCTAAAAAAACATTTTTAATGTTCTAGTTGTCAGTTTTTAAACACAGTTCGGAAATAGCTTCATTATTATTATAAAAACAGAAAATTTGATTACCGTCATAAACATGCAAAACGTGTTCATGTCATAAACATGCAGTACTTGGGCTTCAATGAAAATTCAGCAAGAACCAAACAAGTCACGTTTTGCAATAGGAGGGGGAAAATTCAGGAAAAGGCCTTTCACAAAATTCAGCAGGTTTAGAATTTTCGATTTCGGACTTATCTTGTTCTTGTAGGAAACCCCTCAATTACAATGAGGAATTTCAATGAATTCTGTTCGCATTTTTCCTGGGTAGTTTATGGTGAGGGATGAAGCAAAATCGGGTTGATTGAGGAGTCCCCAGTTATATTTGGGAGACATTAAAAATTTGTGATTTCAAAAAATAACCAGTTTCATTTGTGCCTGTAGACAATAACCGTCAAATTCGACCACCCTCACACTCCACCCTCACCATCCCTCCCTCACTCCTCCTGGCTCCCCTCCTCCTCAGGTGAAGGAGTACCTGGGATACGACGATCAAATTTCATAAGATTCCTGTATTTCGACTGGAGGTAATTCTATTGCCCTTACTCTTCCATTAAGGGGGTCTCTGTTGGTCGCCATTTGTTCTTCGTTCCGGGTTAAAATAACTCTCAAGAACCGGCGCTCAAAGTTTAAAAATTGTACATAAATTTGAAATTGTCAAGGATTTTTGAAATTCAGTAGTGCACGGCCCTAGAGAATTGGAAAACTAAAAGATTGCCACTGGAATCATCAAAATCGTCAAATAATTGCCAGCGAAAAGTGGGGAAAACTGTTTATTCACTATGGTTTTTCCTATATTTTGCTGGTGATTTTTGTTCGATTTTGATGATTCCAGAGATGAGAGTCTAGCCCCAGCAACCCTAGTCGGGTTTCAGCGCTACCTCCCGCCATTCAGAGAGAAAACAATGAGGAATTTCACCATGTCGGAATTTCCTATTTTTGACCCCAAAATCGGATTCAGCACCTCGAAAAACCTCCTAAGACAAACTTTCAGCCCGAACTTCCTAATTTACGAATAAACTAAACAGTGTAGAAAATACGAATGTTTAAAAAAAACCGGGAAAATTACGTCATCCTGGAATAGTTCATTTATGGCCGCTTGAAGCGCTGAGATCGAGAAATCGTTATTCCCCAGATGCAAAATTTCACGAAACAGTAAAGTTCAAAATCGAAAAACTGAAGAAAAAAATAGAAAAAGCAAGATGGGGAAAATTAGGTTTCCCCTGTTTTTGTTTGATAACTTTTCTCTTAGAAAACACGATTTCGTCGTCCCAATGGGCAACACTGGGAGGAGATGGTGATCCGAACAGCCCAATCAGCGAGCGTTCCCGCTTCACGTCCGTTTTCCCGGTTAGTTTTGAAATCAAAAATTTTGATTGTCTCCCAAAAATAACAGAAGACTTATTTTCCGAAATCAACCCAATTTTCATCTATCCCACACCATTAACTATTCTGGAAAAATGCAAACAGAATTCGGTGAAATTCCTCATTAGAGAAACGAAAACGATTATGAGACAACAATCTTTAGAATGGTAGTTACTGTAATCAGGAATGGTAGTTCGTTGAAGTGGCGGGAAGTAGCGCTGAAACCCGACAAGGATTTTGGGGACTACTCTCATATTCCAGCGGCAATCTCTTAGTTTTTCAATTGCCCTGGCAAATGCACTTATGAATTTAAAAAATCTTCGATAATTTCAAATTTAGGTACATCTTTTTAAACTTCAAGCGCCGGCCAGTTTTTGAGAGTAATACTAACCAGGAACGAGGAACAAACGGCGACCTACTCGAGGCCCCCTGAACAGGTAATGGTAATTGAAAAAAACCATGACCATCACAAGTAATAAGAATTAGCAATTGCTTCAAACCATTCTCACGCAAAGGAATGGTAATTGAAATTTCTAACCTAACAACTCTGGTGTCGACCAATCAGATCCCAATTCAGCTGCTACGTCACTTTTGCCGCCTCTCTTCTTCCAATTGCATATTTTCAATACAAAATATTTTTCAACAAGGGGTTACAAAGTTCAGTTTTTTCATAAATTTTTACAAGAAACAAAATTAAAACGATTTTTGAAAAAACGGTATCCAACTCCCAAAAACGCACGGTAGCTCATCTTCAAAGAATTTTACTACTCTAATCAACAATATAACAAACTAATTATATTAATATGGAGATAATGTAATTGAGATTAAATAACAATACGTTATAAAAAAAAAACCTAGTTCAAAAAATAATTTAAAAATGTAGGAACAGTAGATATTAAGATAACTTGTAACAGTTATACTGAAAAATAAGTCATTAAACTGAAATCATAATCAAATTCACAAAATACGTCACCAAAATTCATAATATCAGATCAATAATTTCAGAGACGTGTCTCAGTGCGTAGCAAATAAGTAAAAAAATTTTTTAATGGGGTCCACGGATGGGGCTTGAATTTGAAAAAAAGTGAAGTTAGTTGAGGCGCGCTAGTGATTTTGACACTGGACTGAAGTTAGCAATACTGCCGTGCTAAGCCAGAAAGTAGTCTCCTGAGGATGTACAACGCATGCCTCATGACTGGGGTATTTAGTAGGCGATGGAAAACTGCCCGCCTGGTCCTTTTAGATAAGGGAAAAGGGGACCCAAGCTTGCCGTCATCCTGGAGACACTATGCTGGACACAGCTGGAAACTACTTCTGCTTCGGCTACTGCCTGCAATAGAGCAGGCAGGGGATCTATCACCTAGACAGTAGGGTCGCTCTACTGTCCATGCACTAACAGATGTAGTAACTGCAGTAAGAAAATTACAGGAAGGCAGTAGGCATTCAAGAAACTGCACTACTGGTGACCCTCGACGTAAAAAATGCCTTCAACTCTGCAAGATGGACTGATATGTTGGAGGCCCTGAGCAATACTTTCAAGGTCCCGTCTTACCTATTGGCAGTGATGGACAGTTACCTTACGAATAGAACACTGACATATGAGACTGCTCAAGGGGTACGAACGAAAGAGATCACATCAGGAGCTGCTCAAGGATCAGTGTTGGGTCCTCAACTGTGGAACGCATCTTGCAATGGTGTCCTACGATTGGAAATGTCTGAGGACTGGTTCCTTGTAGGATATGCTGATGATGTGGCGGCAGTAATACAGGCAAGGACAATGGATTCATCCCAAGTCAAGCTGGAGCAGATCATGTCACGAGTAATGGAGTGGATGGAAGACCATAGCCTGGCACTAGCTACAGCAAAGACTGAGGTAGTCATCTTCACGCGTAAGCGCATACCTATCATCATCCCAATGAGGATTGCAAATGCCGAAATAACAACTAAACCAGCAGCCAGATATTTAGGAGTCATATTGGACACCAAAATCACATTTGGTGAACATATAAGAAGAACTGCAGATAGAGCAGCACAAAAAACAGCAGCTCTTTGTCACCTTATGAAGAATATAAACGGCCCTAGACCTTGCAAGAGACGCCTAATGATGACAGTCGTGCAGTCAATCCTCTTGTATGGAGCGGAGGTATGGGCAGACGCATTGAGTGTGACATATCTCCGATAGAGATTAATAGCTTTGCAGCGAAGAGGAGCCCTACGAATCGCCTGTGCTTACCGAGTGGTATCAGAACCCGCTATCTTTGTCCTCACGAGGGTCATACCGATTGAGCTGATGGCTTCAGAGAAGGAAAAGAATCCTCGACAGAAGGGATGAAGGAGACAGGGCCCGCATAGCCAAGGAAGAAAGGGAGTGCACAATGGCAAACTGGCAGGATATATGGACGGGAGAACATAGAGGAAGGTGGACTGCACGGTTGGTGCCAAACATTCAGACGTGGATGGAAAGAAAACATGGAGAAGTGAACTTCTTCCTTACGCAGTTATTTACGGGACATGGACTGTTTTATGCCTATCTGCATAAAATGGGAAAGGTATCTGCCCCGACATGTTTACATTGCCAGAACAAAGAAGATGATGATGTGCTCCACACCTTCTTCAATTGCACCAATTGGGCACCTGAAAGAAATCAGCTGATGGCAGACCTGGAGATAGTTCCCCAGAGTTCAACCCCAGAGGTTGTTGTCAGCAGGATGCTGGAAGGTGGAAGGAGCTGGACTGCTGTGGCAGAATACACGGAGAGCATCCTGACAAGGAAGATACTCTTAGAACGAGAAAGAGAGTGGAGGGAGCATCTGGTCCGCCCCCTCACCCAGAACTGATTAAACTGATGACTCAGCCCGAAGTAATGTGCTAAACGGTTCCGGGCTGAGCTCCAACATGGGGGAAAAAGGAGGTGTTTTTTTTTTAGTGAGTTTGAATCCCACATAACCTGGAGGACGCGGACCCTTCCAGGTATCTTACGAGATCCAACTCCACCTATGGATCTTAAAGATTTTCTCACCTGCCTGCCGAAAAAAAAGCCAGAAAGTCGTAACGTGAAAATTTTACCAAATTGAATTAATGGTACCCATGGGTTTAGGGGGTTGATTTCTATCGATTTTCGCGTTAAGGCGCGTTAACTTGATTATGCTAACAAACTAGTCGTATCAGAGCGATTCAGAAGAAGAAAACTCGTATCTTGAGACTGATTCAGGAATCGGCCTTAGTATTTCGACGATACGACTTCTCGCATAGGCATTTCGATCTCTACTGAATCGGCATGATACGACTTTTTGCCTCTGAAAACTCTGTATTTAGTGGTGACTTTACGTGAATAAACGTTTATTTTCATTTTTAGCTGTTTTTTCTTACACTCTGACCACAGATATGAAACACGATTGACTTCGAGCCAAGAAGGATGACAAAATAATTACGGTGAAATGGTTTCTTGATTTAAAGATAATGATAAAGTTAATGATAAAGATAATTGAAATGTGCTTAGCATTTCAAACTCCCATGGTTGCGTATTCAGAACAGAATAGTTCGTTTTTGACAACTTACACTCAAAAATGTTTAATTTTGACTCCGGAAATCGATTCGGCTACTAATTTCCCTTAAGAAAACACTTTACTTGTGGTAAAAGCACGAAAAATAATCCCGCAAAAGAGTTATTTCGCCACGAAACCTATCAGGTCGTTTTCCCAAAAGTTGGGTGAAGTCAAGATACGACTGTCTGGCTTAGCACGGCAGAATATTCCTCGGCAATATTCAGAAAAAAATTCCGTAAATTAGTTAATACCGAAACAAACAGGGCCAAATTTGAGCAACGTACTCCCCCGAGTTATGCGCACCGGATAGGAGCGGAAGGAGAGTAAAAGAGAGGAAATTTCCTAAATTTAACATCTTAACGTAAAAAAATAGGTAAAACCCTTATCTGGGCCGAATAACTCAGGGTAATGTAAACCCCAAATTTTGTAGTTTTTGGATACCTACTAATAACGAATTTTCCGATCTTTTTGACGTTAAGATGTTGAATTTAGAAAATTCTCCCCCTCTTCTCTTCTACCTCCCTTTCCACTCCTATCTGGAACGCATAACTCCGGGGAGTACGTTGCTCAAATTTGGTTCAGTTTGGTCAAGTATTAACGATTTTATGGCATTTTTTCTGAATATTGCCGAGGAATATTGCTAACTTCGATCCAGTGTGAAAATTTTAATAAAGAATGTGATAATAGGAAATTTTGTCTCTACCTAACAGAATTTACTGAAAACTAGTTGGTGACTGGTCTATCAAGGCATCGGATAGGTTGACGAGGTTTCTAATATTTTCTCTAGATTCTTTTAGAGTTCTGAGGGGTTTGATGAAAATTACGAAGAGATTTCGGTATAATGAGCAGTTCGGGTAATTCAGATACGAATGGGTTCAGGTCTTATCTCTAATAAGTAGACCACTTTTTCTATCTCCATTACTTGCGGAGAAATTTAAAACTTGTAGAAGTAAGTTGATGGAAAATGTCAAAGAAAAGCTTTATCAAATCACAAGCAAAACTTCCTTAATGTTATTAGCGGACCACGTAATCAAGGAAAACGTCGTTATGATCACGTTGTTTTCTCTTACAATAAAAATTGTAAACGAAAGTCCTACGCAGACCCCATTGATAGTAAGTAGATGCACATGAAAGTCACCAAGAATTTTGTTGGAACAACTCAAATACTACTTATCATAGAGAAAATCCAGGCTTATTTAATTGCTTCTCAGTTGAAGGAACGAAATAAGATTTCATACGTTTGATGTTGAGTAAGACGTTTGTACTATCTGAATAACGAGTCTACGTAACGGAAACGATCGGAAAATGTATTTATTTGGAAACAACGCGTGTTTGAACAAGCTACAATACTTGGATACCCGCTATGTCGAGAACTATGATGAGTATATTTAAAAAATAAACTTTGTCCGTGCTATAACCCGAAGGGCTCACCAGGGTGGGGATCTTCAAACAAAGTGTGAGAGTTTCTCTTCGTTATTGTTGACGAGGTAGCCGTTCGCGACGCCATTTTGTTTGAGCGGGGATCGAGCTTGAGGAGGTGGGAGGAGCTGAACGCGGTCGGAGCTCATCGGCAGGAGAGGTTTCGCTTTTTCCGCCTTCCTTTGATCAAGTCGTGCCTGAAAATGAGAGAGAAACACATTTAAATGAATAAGTTAGTATATGACCTTCCTTCTGTGTCCCTGTGGACGAGACTCGGACCAGTTGCGGGGCCGTGAGTTCAGGGCTTGCCTCGGGAGCATATTTTCGGGCAAGCTGGTCGCAGTCCCCCTTCGTTCCAACCCAGGGCAGTGAGGCCAATGGGAAGCCATGAGCGAAATCATCAGAACAAATTCTGATCTTCCCTTAAGAAGACAGCTGATGACGTCCGCGACATCAGGAATGGCAGTTGGACGAAAATCCAACCTGAAATGGTTGTTTACTTACTTACTTTACAACCTTCCTTCAACAGGCCTGAATCTTTAACTGTCCAGCTAAGTTGTCAAACCTAATTCTAAACGAAAACAAACATGAATTCTTTCTAATATATCCTGAAAGTATAGGTCTGAAAATATTCAACCTCGAAAGCAGGAGCAGGATGTATTGGATGATACCAGGAAAGGATGGAGGATGAGGAAACTTTAGATGAATCTCATCTGTTCTTTGATATCCATGCAGACATCAGCACGCACTGTGGCTTTGGATGTGATGGAGTTGGCAATTAGACCGTCGAAGATTGCTTGTTGCACCAGAAGCCTCGAGGCGTGCTCACAGCAAGCAGAAGCCTACATGGATGTTTCAGAACAAGTGTAGAGCATCCATGTACTCACTCCTACCATCTCAAAGCATCAGCTATGTGTGGGGTTACAAGCTGTTACTTTCATTCACGACTACCATTGAATGTACTGTGAACTGCTCTAAACAAGTACTTACAAGGTAAAATAGAATACAGTTTTGCAGAAATGGTGAGTTCTCCACAGTTTTGCTGTGAAAGCCAACGTTTTTTGAACTAACAAGAAGCATTTAGCTGATTGGTTCCTTGAGAGCTTGTCCACATAATGGCGACTGTCTAACACTTGAGTGCTGGATGCATTCAGTTTTTCCTAGACCTAGCAAGCAGCTGATGTCATAGCTTGAGGGAGTCATCAAAATCTACGCGTTTGAATCAGCTGAACACTCCCTGGTTATTTTGTCGAAACAAGCTAAAATTGCTGTCCCAATATTTTCACAATCATTAGCTTTCTCAGTAACTCACGTGCAAGGTGTATGATGAATAGCTGGGATGCATGAGTAGTACATAGCAGCATGAAGGGCAATTGATAGGATTGAATTCCCTGGTACGAAAAATCCCTACAGTTCAATCACCGTTTCTAAAGTAAAAACACAAAGGTAGATTACATGGTACCAATGGAAACACTCACTTTGTTGTAAGCTAAGACACCTAAAACGGAGACTCCCATTCCGAAGAGATTGAGCTTGGTCGCTGGGTTTCCAAGGACGAGAAGTGATATGCCGATCACGAAGAGTCGTTTCGTCGCCGAGGCGACACCATAGGTTAGCGACGACGTCACGGACATGACTGAGAAGGCGAGGATGTTTTGAAGCCAGTTCAGGAGGCCGTCGGTCAAAAGTAGCAGCACAATCGAACTCTCTTTCAGCTAATGAACAACAATGGCGGCTATAAATTATCGAGAAACATCAAAAATAGTAATAGAATAGTCCCATTCATGCAGCACGAATGAAAGAGCGATTTTTTTAAAAAAGAACCCAAGTTGAAGGAATTAGGCCATAATTCGAATTTAGGCGACAAAACAAGAGTGAGTCTCTATGACGCGTTTCATCCTGTCTATCTCAAATAAATAAATATTAGAGAGTTACAGCTGGCCAAGATACGCACGAAACGCGAGACTCGCGTCGAAAACGCTAGCCTCGCGTATGACGTGAAGCTCACGAAAGATGGTTGACTCAGCCTTCTCGCATCTTCGACGTGAGAGTCGTGTTTTCAACGTGAGATAACCTACTACTCAACTCCTTGTTTTTGTGGCTGTGCTAATGGCCGTCGTCAATCAGCTGATCAGTCTGTTTCTTTCATTTTGAAGAGTTTCGGTGAATCTTTTGCGAGTTCTTTATCTTTGGGGTCGCGGTAAAGCGAATTGAAGATTGAAGAATTGGTTCCTTATACATTTTGCTTGAAGTGAATATTGCTCCCTTATACATTTCGGTCTGTTGCGGTGTCTGAACTGTGGATGGCGAATGTTCGATCTTGATCAGATCAGTTGAACGATTGATCTCAATTTCTTCCCCATTGAAGGCAAGTATCCTCTACTTTTTGACCGACTTCGTATTTATTTTCCGAGGTCCGAGGTCGATCATAAACTACCAATCTCGTTGAATTCGGTTGTCTGTCATCTACTCCTGAGACAAGGGGATGGAATTAATTTCGCATTTATTTATTTATACTTTTACGATTATTTAAGGTAATAAACGAGCGTACTTCTTTGATTTCCTTAAATTTTCCTTCCTGTTTTCCTTTATCGGTTCAACAAAAACAAAAACCGCGGATTGAGTTGACGTTACCTATGGAGTGTTGAAAAAATCTAAAGCAACGTCAATCACGTGAGCCTCACAGGATGGATGTGAGACTCACGTCAGAAAGTTAGCATCCACTCGATGCTCGCCCTAGCAGCTTCTCACGTCTAAACGGTTCCAAATGTTGCTGTAACTCTCTATTAATGAGACAGGTTATCGCTCCCTCTCAGAAAAGCCAAATCTATGCAGATACTTAAATATTGTGGTAGTCCCCATAAGGATCAATTTATAGCCATATACATCTAAAAATAATCAACTTCTGAAAAGCAATTAATCAATTAATAACTAATTAATGAGGAAAAAAATCAATCGTTGTATCAATTGCATTATTCTTAGAAAATTTGTTGAAATAAACATTTTAATTTTACTCCTCAATATCAACTTTAGTAATGAGATACATAACGGTTGATTTCTGAATTGGGTGTTGATCTAGGGAAGTATGAGGGACTTTTCGGGTTAGGTGGACCTCATACAGTATTGCTAGGGCTTATTTTTGAATTGACGACTACACGACGATCTCTACAGTCTACTCAGGTGTCTGCTGCATCATTGCCTGTCTTGTTTTGTACCCAAATTGAAAATATCATCGAAGAATATTAAAACACAATAAGGGTCTCTTACGTTCTCTGTTGATCGAAACGACTCAGGTTTTGGGTCCTCTTTGTCATAAAAAGAAACGTCGGTTTTCCCCCCAATTTGTCACGTGAGTTCTTTTCCCCAAATTTTTTCCACGGGTTTTTTCTTAATTTCCAAAATTTTTCCCAAATTACCAGAGTTTTATGGTCGGTTACGAGTCCAGAACTCTTCTCTCTAGGATTTTTTGACTCAGTGAAGATCGAATCTACCATCAAACAAGTTTTGGCACTACTGGCTTCGAATGAATAAGATTGGATCTGTGCGAGAGGACTGTGTTCTTTTTAACTGATATAATACAAGACATATTGATTCCACCAAAAACAATAAATTAAGTTTCGAATCTGCTCTGATCAGAGAGAGGGAAATGTACGTTTTTTTCGGTTGATTCTGTAGTATTCTGGTATTCTTATTTGTAGTTGAGGCTACCATAGGGATGGGACCTCGACATCGATGTTAGCAACATCGATGTTATCGATATCGATATTTTTATTGCAACATCGATGTTTTTTTTTACTAAAAAAGGAAAAAATTAATATTTCTTAAGTGCAAAAAATTACACCATTTCTTTCTTTTTAAGTGAGCAAACACTTATACTAACAAAGGCTATTCGAATTCAACAAATGATTTCGATAATCGAATGCTGCATTCGAATCTTCATTACATATATCAATCACTAACACTAACCTTCCTGCAAACCATTTTTATCTTTTCTCCTTCTACTTGTACTGTGTTTGCTCTCTGATTTTCATTTGTTATAAAAGTGTTCTCCCTCACAGCTTCTTTTAGTCGGTATTTTTCTTTTGTGGAAGAAATGCCTCCCAATTTTGTTGTTGTATACTTGATGATAAGATATTATATTCGGCGTTGATTACTAAGATGTAAGTTTGGAAAGATATAAAATTGAGTTGTAAGTTGTTGCGAATTTATTGACTTTATTCTTGGCAGAATAGTTGGTCAATACAGTAAAATAATGAACCGTTGTGTAATAATTGTCCATTTTGATAGTTATTTCCTATCAGAATGTGGCATTATTGATTTATCAATGGTAACATCGATGTTGGGCACTAGAGACATCGATGGTTAAATCAACGATGGTTCACACCATCGATGTTAAGTGGCAGATTTCGAAATCGATGTTTTTGTTCCGAAGTCCCATCCCTATAAATTAGGTTTATCCCTACCACAATCAATAAATTAGGTTTTGGATTTTGATAAATCCGAAATGAAGCATTTTTTTTAAGTTGTGAATAAAGCCGATGGAGATGACCAGAATCATTCACGACATTAAGAAAACTGTTAAGCCTTAGGATAGGTACTGGCGGGTTGTTCCAGCGAAACTGTAGCTAATAATGAGGAATTTCACCGAGTCGGAACTTCCTATTTTTGACCCCAAAATCGGATTCAGCACCTCGAAAAACCCCAACACCAAACTTCCTGTACTTCCTAATTTACGAATAAACAAAACAGTGTAGATAATATGAACGTTTAAAAAAACGGGAGGATGACGTCATCCTGGAATAGTTCATTTACGGCTGCTTGAAGCGCTGAGATCGAGAAATCTCTGTTCGTATAGTCCTCAGAGGCAACATTTCACAAAACCAGTAGAGTTCGAAATCGAAAAACTGAAGAAAAAAATAGAAAAAGCAAGATGGGGAAAATTAGGTTTCCCCTGTTTTTGTTTGATAATTTTTGTCTTAGATAACGCGATTTCGTTGTACCAACGGGCAACACTGGGAGGAGACGGCGATCCGAACAGCTAATCAGCAAGCGTTCCCGCTTCACGTTGAAGAGGTCCAGTTTCCCGGTTATTTTATGAAATCATAAATTTTGATTGTCTCCCAAAAATAACAGGAGACTTATTTTCCGAAATCAACCCGATTTTCATCTGTCCACACCATTAACTATTCAGGAAAAATGCAAACAGAATTCGGTGAAATTCCTCATTTTAAAACAAAGGACCCAAAACCCGAGTCGTTTCGACCAACAAAAGACAAATCATCCAACTCAACAAAGTTCAACAATCAGGGTTTATTATGTTGTAGGTATGTTTTATAACCTACCAGAACGGTTTCCTTCATGATGTGGCTCAGATCAGAGTACATCCAGAAAGGGATGAAGAGCATGAAAGACAATCGCCCTAGGATCTGCAGTAGTCGAAGATGGTGAACGCCTGTATCGCTGAGCACCTACGAAATGAATTAAAGAGTTTATGAGTCAATCAAATATAAGAGTATAGAAGATTTTCAAAGTATATCGTAACAGGTTCGTGAGAAATCGGACCATTAAAAGGCGAGGGAAACATCACGTTCGTTTTAGCTGGAATTTGTTGAAACTTGTGGGGCACCTGTGGTCTAACCAAGTTCCCTTCAAGTATCAACAAAATGGGATGACAATTGATAAGTTCCATAACGGTATCCATCTTTTTGGACCCGTGATTCTTCGATTTGAAAAAGTCGTAATTCCGTAAAACAGAAAACTGGCATGTGCTGGCGTCATACAAGCAAATTTCACACAAGCATTTTCGAGAAATCCGTTTGCGGAAATAAAAACGTCTGCCAAGTGGGTGTGGCACATAGCTTCCTCGTATCCATAACCCGATTATATAGAAGATCCGATGCATAGTAGTTAATCTCAAAACACCAATCTCTTAGTACCTTTCACTACCCTCATAGGGGACCATCTACATTGCGCATGCGCAGAGGCTTCTGTAAATTTGAAGGCCTTGATTTTCATTGGGGACCATCTAAAACCTAATCCACGTAATCCCTTAAAATGTCATCGTAATCGGGAATTCATGACAGACAGACACACAGACAGACAGACACGGAACCAAAATTGTTCAGAAAGGTCTAAAACGCAAAATGCGAGTAAAAATTTTGATTTTGGAGAACTTTTTTTTTCATCCTTGAAAAGTGAAAACAAAGCTTCCGCTACCTTGGTAGACTCGGAAGCAAAATCAAGTTGAGTTCTGAGTTCAATTCTTGCAAGAGAAAAAAGTAAAAATGAGAGAACACAATAGCTTGGTACCAAACTTTTCCTGTAGGTACCTAACAACAGACTTAAGAAATATAAGTTTAATTTTACTGCGATTTTAGTTCTAGTTTTTTTCAGTACATAGGCCTGTCAATAATTGGTATTTCCTGCTGTCTATTTATGGAGTGGAATCCTCCAGTTATTGACAACAAATTCAACCTATTATTGACACCCCCTGTCGATTACTGGATCCCATCGTAATTTTGTTACAATTTCAACACCTTTCGCTTTCAAATAAAAAACTGTGTTTAATTCGCTGAAAAACAAAGATTTCAACAAAAATCCAGTTATAGATACTGGTGTCAATAACTGGGCAAGTTGATGTATCCAAGATCCAGTTATCGACACCCTCCAAAACTCTTAGGTTCAGTTATTTTCAAGTTTTTTATAGTTAAAAAACATTAAAATACAAATAGGATGAGTGACACGAAAAAGATTGGCTCCTACAATCTTAAAATATGATGTAAAAATAACCCGATTATATAGATGATGAGATGCATCAAAACACCAATTTCTAAGTATCTTTCACTACCCTCATAGGGGACCATCCACACGCTAATCTGGACAATCCTAGAAAATTTCATCAAATTCGGATGAAAAATTAAGTGAGTAGATGTATGTAATTTGATCAAAAAAATACTTAGCCTCGGCTGGGATTCGAACCCGCGACCCCTAGGGGACAGTTGAAGTTACGGCTGTTACAAGGAATTTACTTTTGCGCATGCGCAGTCGCTTCTATCAGTCCGGGGATGATGATCTTCATAGGGGACTATCTACAACCTAATCCACATGATCCCTGAAAATTTCATTGAAATCGGGTGGAAAATGTAGAAGTTATGAACGTTACAAGGAATTCACGTTTGCGCATGCGCAGTCGCTTCTCATCAGTCCGGGGATCAAGGGCAAGAATATCTCTTTCCATTCTCAAATGAGGAGTAAACGAAATTTGGCCCTGTAGGTGCTCGAATCAAATAATTCCAAAAAAAATTCTACAGATTTGTGTAGGAATTATGAATTTTAATATATTTTGTTATTCTGTGAACATCATAAATCATTATTAACCCGACAAAAGCCGTCTTTTCTCTTGTGGATGTTTCGTCGACGTGATTGTTGTAAAGTTTATTGTCGGCGAACTAAACAAGCGGAATACGAAAACTATAAAAGTCGGAACATGGGAAGCAATTAACTACCATCAAAGAGCACCGATCGAGTAGATCTACACAAATAGATACCCACCTAACTCACATAACAATTTTCGAAATAATATCAGCGATTTATTGCAAAATGAACGGCTCGACTACCTATTTTGGCAAATTGAGTTGACAGTAATACGCACAACATTCCGGAGCAACCAGGGCTGAAGGTCGAACGTTGTTTGAACAGATTTGACAGTTTTTATCTCCGGGTATTTTTTTGAAGGAATGAATTGTAGGTAATTAGTGTACTTTTGTCAATCAGGTTCGTCTGGCAAACACTGAGCAGACATCAGAGAAAGACTACAATCACATGAAGCGCACAATCAAGGAATAGCTGAAAATCGTCGTTGGAAATCTTGATTATGTATTTCACTAATCAATCTGCAGGTTCTTGAGAATCGGTCAGGGGGAATAATATGTATTTGAGCCATTATTTCGTACAACCTATTGTACATCTTCAGGACGGGTGCAACAAATAGAGAATAGAAAAACGTCTGACAAGTGGGTGTGGCACATAGCTTCCACGTTTACATAACCCGATTATACAGGGTGTTTCACGAAAAGGTTACACTCCCCTTCATTTCCGCAAAGACAGCGTAAAAAATTCCGACCAACGCAATTCTTCACGATTTTTGGTGAGGATCTCAGGAAAAATACTTTTGCGCTAAAAAGTTGCGCGCAATCGTGCGCAATTGACACTAACTTCATTTTTTCAAATGGAACACCCCCTTTTTTATTACAGATTCGGATTCTACGTCAAAATTCATGAAAAATTCATACCCGAATCGATTTGTTTTATTGCTCGCAACCTGGCTTTTTGAACGCTCTAAGTTGCGCAACTCCACAATTGTACAAAAATTAGGTTTTGGAGAACCGTTAGTGTGGCACATGCTTTTTCATCATTTTTTGACGCTGAATCACAGGGTGTCATCCGTTTTGAGGAAGACCAAGATTTCAAGAGGAAAAATTAACATTTCTTTCACAAAAACATCAGTTTTGTGGTCGAAATCTTTTTATTTTTATTTTCTCACCTCCTTTTGAACTACGGGCTTGGGGCCGTCTACGGTGGAGTTAAAAATAAAAACTGGCAGCACAATAATGCTTTAACTGAATAAAATTGCATAAAAACTCATAACGATTTAAAAAGAGCGATTTTTTCACTAATAACAACCGACTTTTTGGCCGCCATTTAGAAAAATTCCATTAAAATTGAAAAACGGATGCCACCATGTGATTTAGCGTTAAAAAATGATGAAAAAACATGTGCCACACTTAGGGTCCTCCAAAACCTAATTTTCATGCAATTGTGGAGTTGCGCAACTTAGAGCGTTCAAAAAGCCAGGTTGCGCGCAATAAAACAAATCGATTCGGGTATGAATTTTTCATGAATTTTGACGTAGAATCAGAATCTGTAATAAAAAATGGGGGGTTCCATTTGAAAAAATGAAGTTAGTGTCAATTGCGCACGATTGCGCGCAACTTTTTTGCGCAAAAGTATTTTTCCTGAGATCTTCACAAAAAATCATGAAGAATTGCGTTGGTCGGAATTTTTGACGTGATAATGTCTTATAAATTGGTTTACCGGGAGACACTTCAAGAAACTGCGTTACGCTCCGCTCACGGAGGGGGTGCAGCTCGGCGCTCCCTAAAGGCGGGCGGCCCCTCCCCTTCCCCGGCGCTCACAAAAGCGGGAGCGCCCCGCCCCTCTTCCCTGGCACTCACTCCCCCCCCCCACCCATGGGAAATACCTACTACCTACGGGAAATACCTACTCTGTGCAAGTTGACAAAGAATTTTATTTTATCCTTCTTCCTACTATACGAATGAATATTAACATTAAAATTATTTTACCACTCTAAGTCGTTGTCACGTAAAACTTTCGCCCGTATACCGACTTTACAGGCAACAAAACAGGGTTTTTACGCTGTATTTTGCGGAAATGAAGGGGGGTGTAACCTTTTCGTGAAACACCCTGTAGATGATCCGATGCATAGTAGTTAATCTCAAAACATCAATCTCTAAGTACCGTGCAATACCCTCATAGGGGGCTCTACACGTCAACCGGCACAATCACTGAAGATAGTTGGAAAATGTAGAAGTTATGGATGTATTTTTTTTTTTTTTAAATCTCCCCTCAAAGACAAAATGTCTTTTGTGACGGAGGGGGCACGTCATAAAACGAAATAAATAAATAAATCAAATATAATGGGGAGGACGCCCAGGACTCACCCGACGCCGGCCCTAGGGATGAGGGATGATGAGGAAGGTGGGGGTGGGAGAGAGGGATGAAGGGAAGTGCCTCTATAAAATGACCACCAGTTTAAATATGAGCCAAGCAGTACGCGGCGGGAAATATACTTTTGCGCATGCGCAGTGGCTACTATCAGTCTGGGGGCGATCATTTTCATAGGGGACCATCAACACGCCAACTCGCACAATCCCTGAAAATTTCATCGAAATCAGATGAGAATTGTAGAGGATATGGCTGTGGCAAGAATTTCATGACAGACAGACAGACACACGGAACCAAAATTGATAAGGAAGGTCTAAAACGTAAAACGCGAGTGGAAATTTTGAGAGAACGGCGGGGGGACACAAACCCCTTTATAAACCCTAGCACAGGGTAGCTGGGTACCCTGACTGTTCTGACCTCCCTCAAAGCTGAATCTAAATAAGGCCCAGCCGTAAGAACTCCATTCGAAGCGTTATGAATCATATGTACAATCAGAACTCATTTTTCAGCTCAAAGTTTGGTCAGCAAAAATCCTGATATTGACCGGAAGGAGCGAATTTTGAAAGATGTAAGTAAAAACGAATAAAACGATCTATTTACGGTATCAGAGAGACTGAGCTCTGAAGAACAATATACGGACCTTTTTGGAGAAGATGTTCTGAAGGGAATGCTGCATCGTGGCTGCTAGCGCGCTGAGGAGGCCCGTCAAATCGAAACTGAGTTCCGTCAAAGTTGCAATGGCGACTCCCAAAATGATGGGCACCAGGGACAAGTACACCTGGAAATTCGGAGGGATTTCGTTAATTCGCATTTTGGGTCATCTTTGCAACACGCAGCTTCGTAGAATCAGTCATTGTGTGACAGTATTTGACGACTTTGTTTCGTGTTCGCATACAATTTAATGAATACTGACCGGCACAGTTTGTTTCTCTCCCAAGATGATCCGAGAAAGGACGACGGTGAACATTGGCATCGTGGCCTTAACTGTGAAAAAAGAAAAGGTATTCTTAGATTTAGTTACTTAACTGATTCTTTAGGGCAGTGTTTTCTAGATTCGTTTGTGTCGTTATTTGTATGGGAAGGAGACAAGAAAAAAACGTCTGCCAAGTTGGGTGGGCAGTATAGCTTCCTCACTCATTGTAACATGGACGTATAGAATCAGTTGGCGAAAAAATTATGACTCAAAGAGTTATTGAATACCAAAATATTGGCAATAATATGCGGGATAGGGTTGCAGGTATTAATGTTTATAATAGTGTTGTAAATAGTTGTGGTTTATATAAACCACTGAAATAAAAGAACGAAAGAGTGTAGGTATAAAATAAAACTACGAAGTTATGACCCACACAATCCCTGAAAATTTCATCGAAATTGGTTGAATAGTTGCGGAGTTTTGGTTGTAACAATAAATTTAAAGTTCGCGCATGCGCAGCGGCTATTGCTAGACCAATTTGATTGAAACTTATAGGGTGTCTCTTAGAAGTTAGTGCCTAACCAACCTCCAAATTTGAGCAAAATCGGTTCATTAGAAACCGAGAAACCGAGGTTCCAGGAAATTCACGTTTGCGCATGCGCACTCGCTCCTATTGGTCCGAAGGTGCTGAAATTGATAGGGGACCGTCTAGGACCTAACCCGCACAATCCCTGAAAATTTCATCAAAATCGGACCACAGGTTAGTATAGTTTTGCCCGGGACAAGGATTGACCACAGACAGACAGACAGACAGACACGGAACCAAAATTGTTCGGGAAGCTCTAAAACGCAAAAAAGCAAGTGGAAATTTTGATTTTGGAGGACATTTTTTTTTCACTTCTTTCACGAATACAAAGCTTCCCTACCTTCGGTAGTGAGGAAGCAAAACCAGATGTGTACTCATATGTAACAATGAGCAATTTTCGTCAATTTTGTATCGTGAACATACATATCCACCAATCTTGGACAAAAATACATACCTACTGCTAAGCGTAAGTGGCAACGAACGTATTCCAGCTCACAAGGTAAAGTGGTATTTTGTATTCCAATGAACTTTCTAGTTCCTAGTATGATGAAAGATATCTAAGAGGAAACTCAGGGAGAATTCATAACTTCCCTTGCAAACAACCGTGACGCCGATTATTTCCTACAGGGAGCTATTAAGCATCACAAACGTCCTATTAAACAACACCAATCTACCACTCATAGATGATTGATTGATTATCGTGAATGCTGGAAAAGAGGAACGCCTCAATATGAACTAGGTTCACTTCTCCGGTACACAGACGGAAAATTGGAAAAGCTGGCCAAGGGAAATTTCATTTCAATAATGGCGACCATATATCAAGCTGGAACCCACGACATAGAAATACGCGCACAAGAGATACCTAGGAAACGACTCGAACGAGCGAAAATTTGCATAATGTCTGATAGCTAGGCAGCTCTAAAGTTCATTGTAGCCTAGTCGATAGCATCACGGATAACCTGGGACAGTCTAGACTCCCTTGGGGCTGCGGCTCGGGGCACTATGTAGAGAATAGAGAGTTTTTGGTGCCAAAATCTCACGGGCCCCGTTAAGAGGAGGCTAGCGCGAGCAACAGAGGATGCTACCCAGTTGAAGGAGGAAGGACGTTAACTTTGGACAGGGGGGGAATGGAGGCGCTCGTCACGGTGGGCCTCGAGGAACGGGTGACTGTCTGGGGGCACCCTTTCATCGTCCCCCGCTGATGTCAGGAGGCAAATCCATCATCACCCGCGAACTCCGTGCTTTCTGAAGAGGTTCCACGGGCCTGTTGGTGGTTTCCAAAAACTCTCTATTGCTCTAGGTCTCAGGCCCTGAGGGAGTTGACGGCAATGAAGAAGCCGATCGCCTTGCCAAGCAGGGATCGGAACCACAGTTTCCCAATGTTTTGGCCCTGAACCCCTACAGGTCTAGAAAGTGCTGCACATTGGCGCAATACTCCAAAGCAGAGGCAAGCCAAGCTTGCTGATCTTCATTTCCAAGAAAAAGAGCAAAAGCTCTGCTGTCATTGAGGAGAAGAGACGTTCGCACCAAGCAGACCTCGCTGGCCTCAACCCCGAAGAGATACCATCTCAACAAAACGAGCAAGGCCGGGACAGTTGAGTGTCGTTTCTGCCAAGCAGAGCACCGAGTTCTGAGCCAACAATCTGGCCAATTGGCCCAAAAATACTGCCCGCTTTACTTAAAATTGATGATAAAATTATTGTAGACATAATAATATTATTCTCCTATGATTGTTGTCTAGTAAAAATTCAAATTTTTGTAAAATCTTTAAAAATCCAATTATTTTAAGCGTATAGAAAATTGTTGTTAGAAACTTTCTAGCAGTTGCAATAATAGCCTTAGCAGAACCACGCTTCTTTTTCACATGCTCGTAAAAACTTCTTAGGTAAGGGCTATACCGTATAGCAATCCAGGTACACTGTACTAAAGAAGTTCGCGCCGTTTTTGACCCAAGTTTTGTAATTCTTCCAATAGTACATTGCTGATTAGATTGAGAAACTGATGGTACAACTCCGAAATAAGCAGTAAGTTTTTCAGGATTACTAAAATCATCGTCGTGATAAAAACCGCTGCAGAAATTGCACCAATACCTTTAATACTGATAATATTATTAAACCCAGGAAGTTGTTTAGCAAAAGAAATAATTTCTTCTTTTAGCTTCTTGAGATTTTCTCGAATAGCTTCCAATTGACAGTTAATTACTTCAATCTCTATCTTTTCTATATAGTCCCAATTATGCTTTTGAATAGAACGCTCAAACCCAGCTTTAGTTATCAGTGTCTCCTTCTTAATTTTTATTCCATGTTAATTAAAAAGACCGTGCATTTTATTAATTAGAGATACTTGTGATTTTACTAACTGCTCTCTTGTTCGAAGAAGAGAAGCTAACTGCTGGCATTTTTGCTTTTACATCTTGCTTCAGGCAACATATCCTTGCTTAGAAAGAAAGCAATAGCTCTTGCATCATGCCTATCTGTTTTCTTTACAGAGTGACGAATCACTTTAAATTGCCAGGGTGCAACTATCACCACGAGCTTAACGTAAGATGAAACTGCATCATAAAAGAAACAGCTGTTACCTGTAGCTTCGAAAGCTATTTCAAATTCTGATTTAAGATTCTCGACAAAATTGTCCAAATCCTGTAAGCGAAATGTGCGAATATATTCTTGCTTTCCTGTTTCTAAGTAGCAAACAGTAAAACTGTTAGTATGTAAATCTACACCTATGTGACGCATAAATGTTTCCTCTTATTGAATACTACAAAATATCAGAGTAGAATATTGCCGGTTAGACCATTCTCCTATACGCGGTCACCAAATTTTATGGGCACGATGGTTTTCGGTGGCAGGGGCGGATAATCTCCTTTACGAGGTCTAATCCCATTATTGTATACAAAGCAAAATGGGGCCTCACAAAAAAATTCAACCTGCCACCTATCCACTCTGAGAAGTGATTATCTTCTCATGCTTCCAACCAAGCAATAACAATTCATATCATCTCCTTTTTAATAGATTGTTTTGAATTTTTGAAAGAAGATCCCAGACTGGAATAAAATTGGGACCTACTATAATATAGTAGGTCCCAATTTTATTCCAGTCTGGGATCTTCTTTCAAAAATTCAAAACAATCTATTAAAAAGGAGATGATATGAATTGTTATTGCTTGGTTGGAAGCATGAGAAGATAATCACTTCTCAGAGTGGATAGGTGGCAGGTTGAATTTTTTTGTGAGGCCCCATTTTGCTTTGTATACAATAATGGGATTAGACCTCGTAAAGGAGATTATCCGCCCCTGCCACCGAAAACCATCGTGCCCATAAAATTTGGTGACCGCGTATAGGAGAATGGTCTAACCGGCAATATTCTACTCTGATATTTTGTAGTATTCAATAAGAGGAAACATTTATGCGTCACATAGGTGTAGATTTACATACTAACAGTTTTACTGTTTGCTACTTAGAAACAGGAAAGCAAGAATATATTCGCACATTTCGCTTACAGGATTTGGACAATTTTGTCGAGAATCTTAAATCAGAATTTGAAATAGCTTTCGAAGCTACAGGTAACAGCTGTTTCTTTTATGATGCAGTTTCATCTTACGTTAAGCTCGTGGTGATAGTTGCACCCTGGCAATTTAAAGTGATTCGTCACTCTGTAAAGAAAACAGATAGGCATGATGCAAGAGCTATTGCTTTCTTTCTAAGCAAGGATATGTTGCCTGAAGCAAGATGTAAAAGCAAAAATGCCAGCAGTTAGCTTCTCTTCTTCGAACAAGAGAGCAGTTAGTAAAATCACAAGTATCTCTAATTAATAAAATGCACGGTCTTTTTAATTAACATGGAATAAAAATTAAGAAGGAGACACTGATAACTAAAGCTGGGTTTGAGCGTTCTATTCAAAAGCATAATTGGGACTATATAGAAAAGATAGAGATTGAAGTAATTAACTGTCAATTGGAAGCTATTCGAGAAAATCTCAAGAAGCTAAAAGAAGAAATTATTTCTTTTGCTAAACAACTTCCTGGGTTTAATAATATTATCAGTATTAAAGGTATTGGTGCAATTTCTGCAGCGGTTTTTATCTATATTACTATATTATAGTAGTGTCATGTGACTGGTATCCAGGAAAAAAAGGATGCCATCCGAGTAGCCCTTTTCCTGTCATCCCAGTGCTTGATACTGGGATCCATTGTTCTTTATTTCTGGATTCCAGCGTCACGCACTGGAATGACATTAAATGATTTTTCTTTGAATTTGAGTTATGCAAGCAGCCCCTTTGTTGTCATGCAAGTAGCCCCTTCGATGTCACCCGAGTTGCCCTCTTCCTGTCATCCCAGTACTGGGATCCAACCTTTCTTACCAACAAAAAACTTGGCATAACTTGCGTGCTCAAAAAATCGAGGCAGCAGAATTCATACTCGTGTGAGTCCCATGCTGTAGCATCAACCAGATTCCAACGTTTCGGTAATGGTGGCCATTCACTACCGCTCCAAATGGCGTGGCGAGTCGTTCGCCGCGCCAAATGGAGCGGTGAGAAATCGTCGGAGATTTGCTAAGCCATTCACCATCACGCCACGCCAACAATGCTGATCTGACCCCAAAGTGTTGTGTAGTTACCTGTTCCGCATACGTAAAATCTTGTCATGGGCAACGATACTCTCCTGTACTACTCAGCGGTTTTTCTCTACATCAAGAAGAGAAAACCCAAAAGTAAATGGGTGAAACAATGGCTTCTCAAAAGAAACCAGTTCACTAATGTGAACTTATTGAATTACCAAGTTCTCAAACCTGGAAAAATTATTTGAGGATGGATGAGGAGTCGTACCATCTCCAACTTCGTTTGATATCTCCACTAGTTCAAAAAAAAGATACACCCATGAGGAAATTTATTATCTCTCAAGATAGGCTACACTGAGATTTTTAGCCACAGGGATGAACTATGATGAGCCTTAATGAAGCAAACAATAAACCTTTGGAATCGACCAAGACATTTTTTGTTTAACCCTCCCTCAACATTTGTTAGTTTACGTTCCAAGATACGTAGAAACCAAAAAAATGATAAAAATGTGGCTCTAATGAAGATGTTGTTACCGTTTTTTTCATGAAATTTTGGTGTCTAGTTGTAACCCGAAGCTTTTGGTTGATGCCAATCACTTCTAAGGGTTGACAAATAAGCGCTGAAATGTTCAAAACGCCCAAGTAAAGAGACTTTCGATATAAGTATTTTGTTTTTTCAAAAATTTAAATTAGTATTGGATTTTTAGAACCGAACCACCCAGAGCTCTGTCGGATCAACCGTTCGCTCCCTATGAGAACCTAAGGGTTGGACTTACGATAAATCAGAAACACGAGCGTGAATAATTCGTTTCTTCGAATAATGGGGAATTTGCCTCAATTTTAGATTCTGGAATTTCAAGTCAAATCCTATAATAGGGCCCTAGAATAACGTTTAACACTAGGAATAACCAAGGGGAAAAAATTACCACAGGAGAAAATGCCTAAACAAGTGAAGCCTCTGCTACAAAACACCGCGAAAATCTAGGAATATTGTTGACGTCATACGAAAAAAAAAAACGACGCGAAAACAACTCCGACAACAGACAGAGTTCTAGCACCGCCACACAAAACGATCCAGTGAAATGGCTACTCGAATAATGTGATTCAAAACTTGAAACTAAATAAGAGAAGATGAAGACTAATAATGCTTGATAAACTAGTAGGTAGAATCGTATTGTAAAAAAGTGAGTAATATTGTTTCTTTTGGTCACTTTTGTGTCTGGGTTCTTCCTGCCAGTTCGCGGCGCACTCTTGTGCGCACTACTCGGAAGCTAAAAGTTCGTGTACGTTCCGCTTCTGTGGTAAGCGCCACAGAACCTCCTTTGAAGTCAGATTGGTAGAATATCCGTTACGTTTCTTACACATTGCCACCACATTTAAAATTTCCATCTTCCTTAAATTCTCTAAATTTTTTGGATGCGTTTTCGAGCAGCTCACTATGGTTTTATTCCATAAAAATAAACCCTCATTCGAAAAAAAAATATGAGGCAAATTCCCCATTGTATTCAGTTTTGCATCCTTAGCAACCAGTAATTAAATTTCCAGATGAAGGCACCCATAACTCCCTATTTCCTCGAGTTGAGTGTGAAGACTTTATTTCTTCAAAATAAACTTTATTGTGAAGCGAAAATATGGTTGATAGGTAGTGACAATGGCAAAGCTGTGTTCTTTGCGGGCGAGTGATCTATAGAGAAAATTAATAAACCTTTTTGTAATAATTTGCAGCGTTTTTAGGTTCACAGTTTTGCACGAAGTTCCACAGTTTGGAGCGTTGGCGTGATAGTTGAGAGTTTTTGGAAACCACTAATGGGCCCGTGGAACCACTTCACAAAGCACGGAGTTCGCGGATGACGATGGATTTGCCTCCCGACATCAGCGGGCGACGATGAAAGGGTGCCCCCAGACAGTCACCCGTTGCTCGAGGCCCACCGTGACGAGCGCCTCCATTCCCCCCCTGTCCAAAGTTAACGTCCTTCCTCCTTCAACTGGGTAGCATCCTCTGTTGCTCGCGCTAGTCTCCTCCTAACAGGGCCCGTGAGATTTTGGCACCAAAAACTATCTATTGAATGGTGAATCTAGGCGCGGCGCGGCGCTTTGGATTCCCCATTCACGTGAGATTGGTTGGCCAGCCAAACGGCGTGGTGGATTTTGGCCTGGCCCGGATATCCGCCCCAGCCAACTGCTCCATCGAAATGGTTTTCCCCATTCACACAACTTTGACGCGCCAGCTCGCCATTTGGCTGGATGGAGCGCTAGTGAATGGCCACCTTAAGGGTACCGTTCTCCCGCCCGAAATTGCTCAGGAAACGCCCGCAAAATTATTCACATTTTGAAACAAGAGGTCTTGAAGCGGGTACCTAATTAAATAGAGAATTTGTCACAATAGATCAAACATGGTCTAAGTAACTAAGGGCTAGTCCCGTAAATATGGAAAAAAAATCAATGATGAGGCCAACGGGAAGTGGATCAAATCCTATCAAAAGAAGGCTGATTCATTTGCAAGTTATCTGACTGACATCTTCAAGCCAAACTCTGGAAACCTAGAAGAATCACTGGAAGAGGTTCCTCAGACCATGACAATCTCAAATCATCTGTGCCTGTCAATCAAGATCGAAAAATCCTTCCCTCGATCCCTCCAAGAGACAATTTCAAAAAAAAAAAAAGATTCTCTATTCCTATCACAGGACAAATACTTAAAAAACTAACACGGAAGGTGCTAGTGAAAATCACAAAGATAATCAAATGTTGTGGTACAGACATCTACCGTCGTAATGGCCCTATTATAAATATTATTATTCCTACTTCCAGTGCTATCGAAACTATTTGAAAAAGTCATCCACAAGCAATTGATAACAGTTGTAAAAGAGCGCAAACAAATTAATCTTGGAAAAACTAAACTCAGAAACCCGATATGAGAAATGAGTTTTATTATTTGTAAACAATAGGATATTAGAAGAACAGAGGCGAGAAACAATGACTTAATAGCTGAACTGGCATTTTGGTCGAGACCCCAAGTACAAGACATCAAAATGATCTTTTCAACGTTTACTATCGAGTTAGAAAAAATGCTGTACTTATTCATTTAAAAAGCTACAAATAGTATATTGAAAACTAAGAAGCATTTCATTGTTATTGTCATGCTTTCTTAATACCACAAAAAACAAAAATTGGTAGGTTCAGAAGCAACAAATTGTCAATCCTTCTTTTACTATAATCTCTCAGTGTTGTCAGAGTAAAAATGTAACGATTTTTAAAGTAATGTGAACCTAAAGGAATTTAGATGTGGCGCATAGTTGATAGCTCCTAACGTAATAGATAACGTTATCTTCAACATGATTGTGTAAATGACCTGATAAGAGGTCAAAACTACTAAGTACTCTACCAAATATAAGGAAAATCGAAGAATTAGGTGCACGAGCAAAAATAGGCAGGTATGGGTGTGGCACATAGTTCAAAGCATGCTTACATAGCAGGAAGCGTCATCTTCAACTTTATTGGGTAAACAATAGGGATGTCCGATACTTCAAAAGTATCGCTATAATATCGTATCGATACATCTAGAAAGTGTCAAAAAGTATCGATACGATACTTTCAAAAAGTATCGATATTTGTAAGTATCGATACTTTTTGATACTTTTTACTTTTTCCATTTGATACTTTTTACATAGTTCAAAGCATGCTTACATAGCAGGAAGCGTCATCTTCAACTTTATTGGGTAAACAATAGGGATGTCCGATACTTCAAAAGTATCGCTATAATATCGTATCGATACATCTAGAAAGTGTCAAAAAGTATCGATACGATACTTTCAAAAAGTATCGATATTTGTAAGTATCGATACTTTTGATACTTTTTACTTTTTCCATTTGATACTTTTTACATAGTTCAAAGCATGCTTACATAGCAGGAAGCGTCATCTTCAACTTTATTGGGTAAACAATAGGGATGTCCGATACTTCAAAAGTATCGCTATAATATCGTATCGATACATCTAGAAAGTGTCAAAAAGTATCGATACGATACTTTCAAAAAGTATCGATATTTGTAAGTATCGATACTTTTTGATACTTTTACAAAAATGGGTGAAAATGCCTTCTATGTTTCTCTCCATCAGTGTGACATCTCTCCATCGCGAGGATAATAATTAATATAGAATGAACAAAACAATAAATCACTCATTTTTGGTTTATTATTTTCAATAATGAACCTTTGGAATCGACCAAGAAAAAAATTTGTAACAACCCCCTCAAAATTTGATTTTTATGTTTCAAGGTACGTAGAATCCAAAAATCCAATAAAAATTTGGCCGTCCGTCCGCCGTACGCGGCACTTTTGCCACTTAGCATTGACCGATTTTGATGAAATTTGGTATGTAGGCTCCATTTGGGGTCTAGTTGTGCCCCGAAGATTTTGGTTGATGTAGATCAGTTCTAAGGTTTCCAAAATGAATTTTGAAAACGCCCTAACTCAAAAAAATTTCGATATAAAGGTATTGTTTTTCCATCAATTTTGGATTCTATAGAACTTTTAGAATTTTTGAGACCACCCGGAGCTCTGTAGGACAAACCGTTCGCTCCCTACAAAAATTTAAGGGTTTATATTGAAATATATATATATAAATCAAAACACGAGTGTGAATCGCAAAAGAGGCCTAATCTCCGTTCAAATTAGAGCTGACCGAAATGCGATCGATGGTTGGTGATTTTGATTTTTTTGTTGATTTTTTTCAATTTTTTTTATTTTTTTATTTTTTTTTTTTTAATTAAGAAAAATAATAAACCATTGTGTAATAATTTGCAGCGTTTTTCTGTCTAGATTAACCAACCTAAACACCATGTGGCAGGTATTTTGGAGGTAATTTATGTTATTTCAATCAATGGAATGAATATTTCCATGAGATTTCTTTCTAGCAATAATATGTGGGGTGTCCGAAGAAGAAAGTCGTGAAATTAAAAACTTAACTACCGTAGTAACCCACCATTATTGACACTTCGGAGGCTCCATCAGACCTAGGTATTTTTAATGTTCCATATAAGGATATAATTTTCAAAATGAAGTCGTCATGGTACCGAATGATAGTGTGTAGCAGTTTCGAGGTCTGGAAAAGTGGGTGAACAGTATAAGGGCTTCCAAGGGGGTGGGAAGTATGATGGAAACTCGGACGAAAGACCCATAACAGAGTTATCAATAAACACACATCAAAGAAGCAGGCAGGTACCTTCGTAATCTAAGATGATTTGTTGTTCAATTCCACAGGTTCATTATTAAAAATAGTAAACCAAAATCAATTTAATGTCTGAGGTCACGAGGAAGGATCGGAATAATATAAATAACAGTGTCTACTCGGCAGCCACACTTGCAGCTCACTGAACCGGGAAGCATGAGTAACATAATTATGTCAATTATGGGCATTCAAATGTTATCTTCAGATTCATAGAAAAACTCTAGAGTGAGACTATGACGACACTCTCAATTTTCCCTCCTTGTCACAGTTTGACCAAACGACATGGGTCACTCGCTCTTATCAGTGTTATCAATGAACACAAATCAACTCGACCGACCAATTTGACAACTGCCCATTGTAGATTTGTTTTTACCAAAACAGGATTTAGATTTGGAGTCCAGTTTCTATATATACTTCTCAGGTTGTAGGATTACGAAATCAGCTCAAATTCTAAGGTCAAATTTCGGAGCTGGGAAGTAACAATATGGACCGCTTCGCGAATTAGAAAGTTCGGCCGTTTCGACATTCGCTTTCAAGGACTTACCGGTATGAGCGTAGGACACTGGGACCTTCCATATGCTGACGTGCGTGAACACCGATGCGATGAATTTGCCCAGAGCGAGAGGAACCAGGAATTTGAAGTAAAACTTCCACGAAAACGACGTCGCCCTACGGACGCCCCACATGTTGAAAAACGGGCCCGAGTACACCGATATGCTCAGAAGCTGCACCATCGTCACCGTCATCGGGAAAGGAAATTGCGTGAGGACCATTTTCCCGATGACATTGTTCGTCGAACTGGTGACATACCACAGGAAACATAGTGAAACAACAGTGAACACCTCCTTGTTCACCAACGAGTCAGCCATGCTGGCAAAGACTGACAACCTTTCCCGAAGATTGAGAATTTTGGCGTTTTGCCGTTGGTAGAAGTGTCGCAGTGTTGATTCGTGCGACAAATGAATTTCCCCACTCAATGATGTTTTAACTGCGCGAAAGGAATCGAAACTTCCCTGTTCCCTGACAACTAAAAATTTCCCTACCTCGTTTAGGTGGTGGTTCATGGAAGAAGTCTTCCATGTGGTGGTTGTGGTTGATTTCGGTCTGATTTGATTCGATTATCGATTCTTTGAATCGTCCCCACAACCACCCTTTTTTTTACATTTCAAGTTCTTCGATTATTAGCGAACATTTTTGTAAATAATGCTCACTGAAAGACCACATGTCATACATTATAAATTTCGGATTGAATTCAAGTTGAGCCTAACCGGTTTCTTGTTCTTCTGAAACTGATCCTACCTTTGCTGAGAGAGATAGGGAAGACTCCAGAAAACCTAGTTTTGCTGAGAATGAATGGGACTTTTAAAGAGAAACAGACACTAGAAAACTAATTTTTTTCTGTAGATGAAACATGAAAGGTTCTCGTAAAGAAAAATTTAGACTAATCAATAGCGACCATCGATTGTCACGATTGAATCGATACATGTTGTTTTTTACTAAAAATCCATGGAGGAAGATCATCACATCTCAAATGTCATTAGTTTGAGTTGAGCAAATAGCTTTTTTGAGAAAAATAACGAAAGCTATTACAAAAGATAATAAATTTATTAAAAACTATAAAATTTAAGAACTTTTTATATTGTTCGCTATCCTTTTCTCTAAATGGCGCCAAATGCTTCGTGGAGGAACCACTGATGTCTGACTGATGGTGACAACAACTGACCTAGCCATGGCAACGATATATCGATGTATGAAATTTATCGATATATTACGTTTGATATATCGATATATTTATATCGATATAGAGAACCGATATTATCGGTCAATATCGATATATTCAACGATATATCGCAAACTGTTTTCAAGTTTAAAATTTTTTTTTAGTAAAAATTAAATATTGAAATGAATGGACGAGAAGGGACGCCTGTACTTGTAAAAACATCAAGTAATTTTATTCCAAATTTTGTAGGTACCTACTGATGGGTTGATTTCAGACTGTTGACTTCAGTTCAGACATGATTGTGTACATAGTAGGTATTCACCTACAGTGGCTCCCAAGGCTCAAATACTTGACTTAAGCCAAAATTAATGGAGGCTCGTCCAGCTTAAAACTACTTACTATACGAAGTGAAGTAGGTTTTCACAACAATTATTTTCAATTTTGAAGGATCATGATCGTCCACACTACCTATTATAGGTAATAATACCCCTGTCAATTTAAAAATTAATTTAACATTGCAATGACATTTTTGCACTTTTTTCCAGTTTTTAAACAATGAATTTTGATCATTCATACCCAGTAACTTTTGAAAGTAGGTTAATACTTATTTCACACAATTTTTCCAAATAGATCTTCAGATATGTCGAGTATATCGATAAAATTTCTTTCAAAATGATGTAACTTTTCAATTCACCTACCTACTTACTTCTTCAAGTTTTTCCAAGTAGATACTCCGATATGTCCATAAATGTCATCCTAAATTATTTTTATATTGTTTAAAAACTATTAAATTCACCTACCTACTTCACATGTTTTTGACATTTTCATGTCTTTGCTTTGGCACATAAACTGAATAATCGTCACGAAAACTCAAGTCTTGCTCATGCGACCAATAAATAAATAAAATAGACTCACTGTGTTGCGTAGAGAACAATCAACTGTTTTGTTATTTTGATGCTTGGGTACATGAACTAACAACCTTACTTTCACACACATGAAAATAATGGAGGTGCGTCTAGATTAAAACTACCTACTATACGAAGTGAAGGAGGTTTCACAACAATAAATTATTTTAAATTTTGAAGGGCCCTATGGATTATGTTGTTGGAGAGTTGTTATATGTTATTAGAACCCATGAGGATAGTTTTATCGCCAAATTTGTAACCCCAAAAAACCCTGTGCTATCGTGCTCTGAAACCATGACAATTTTGCGTTTTTTTCTGGTTTCAAATATATGAATTTCGATAAGAATAACTTTTTAAGTAGGTTGGTTAAATACTGACTTCAACCGGATTTTCCAAGTAGATCTTCCGATATGTCGAGTATATCGATATATTTCTTTCACAGAGATGTTAGTAACGTTTCAATTCATCTAAGTACCTACCAACTTAATTTGACAAGTTTTTTCAAGTATATCTACCGATTGTCGATAAATGTCTTCCTAAATGATATGATTTTTTAAAACGATTTAATTCACCTACCTACTTCAACACGTTTTTCCTCCTAATAGATATTCCGATATATCGAAATATCGATACATTTTGTCCGATATATCGATGGTATCGATATCTCATTGACAATATATCATTTGATCAGTATATCGATATATTTCATTCGATATGCCATCCCTGAACCATGGACCTAGTATCCTAGTAGTATCCTAGTATGGGATACTAGGTCCATGCCCTGAACTGACCACATTTCACAATCATAGCACCACCACCTAGCGATAAGAGAGTTAGCAGGAAGGCCGCTGTGAGCGCTTGTGTCGAGGACGAGCCGCTGGAGATCCAGACGTCAGTACAACAGAGCCACAAGATTTTGTGTTTCGTAGATTTTGTTTCTACAAAATGAAGTGATTTGAAATTGTGCGTTATTTCACAGAATTTAGTGCTGTGCGTATCTCTTGATCATATTCTGTTTATTTGTGAGGTTCTGTTAATTTATTTGGAGTACGTTTTGTAATTCCTTTGTTCATGGCAATTTTGATGGAGGAATTGGAGATGAAAGTGAAGAACGAAGCTTTGGATTCTTTCGTTTTGAGAGCCTTCGACCCAGGCCCGCTGCAGACTTGCAAATTGTGTTCAATTGAATTCAGCCTGATTGCCATTCACAAGAAAGTATTCCATTCCGATAATAAAGAGATTAGATGCGCTTTTTGCGCGATGCTATTCGTCAGCAGAAAGGACCTGTTGGACCATTTAGACGAGCACAGAGATGGGAGCGACCAGTTCTGTTGTTATTGTCTAATCGGACAGAGTTCCGACGACGCCTTGACGGAGCATGTGGAAACTCATAGAGAACTCCATATTTTCCTGTGTTATAAATGCAGAAGGACGTTTGCAACCAAGTCTGGCCTGAGTGGACACGACTGCGTCCCAGATTTGGCTATTTCCTACACGAAATTGGAGGTGTCCGAAAACTCATCTGCAGTGGTTGGAGAAGGTTCGTATTTCTCATTTCATTGCAATAATATTTCACTTCATGGAACTATCTAAGAAGGTGTTGTGCTCGAATTCACAATTTACATTGTAGAACGAACCAGTGTTCGGCTGATTTTTCCAACTCTGGAAAGAGAGAAAACTGGCCGACTACACTGGAACCTGTGAAGCCATGGATAAGAGGATTCAACGTTGAGTTTTGGACCAGTTTCCTCTGTTATGTTTGTCGTTATTTGAGGGAAGTTGCATCAATGTTGAAAAAGCACAACGAAGCTATAATTTCTTTTTTATTCAATAAACGTCACACCATATAGGGTAAGGGAACCAGTTATAGACACGAGACCAGTTATTGACAGTTGCGCCTTCAGGCACAAATAATAAGAAATAGGTGCCTCCAGTAAATTCCGGCTGGTCATAATTTGTTACTAGGACTACTCAGCTGCAATTTCTCCTCGAAATCATGTCGCTACGGAGAAAATCAGCGGGATTCCGTTTGTTTTCGTTTTTCGTGTTCAGCTGTCGACGTTTTCTTGAGCAACTCAGTAAGGAGGTTAGTCACTTCCACGATTTTTTTACATCATATTATAAGGTTGTAGGGGCCAATCTTTTTCGTCACACTCACCCTATTTGTATTTTAATATTTTTTAATTATAAAAAACTTGAAAATAATGAAACCAAAGAGTTTTGGCGGGTGTCGATAACGATCTCGGATACATCAACTTGCCCAGTTATTGACACCAGTGTCTATAACTGGATTTTTGTTGAAATCTTTGTTTTTCAGCGAAATAAACACAGTTTTTTATTTAAAAGCGAAAGGTGTTGAAATTGTAACAAAATTATGATGGGATCCAGTAATCGACAGGGGGTGTCAATAATAGGTTGAATTTGTATTCAATAACTGGAGGATTCCACTCCATTTATAGACAGCAGGAAATACCAATTATTGACATACCTAGGTACTGAAAAAAACTTAGAACTAAAATCGCAGTAAAATTAAAATTATATTTCTTAAATCTGTTGTTAGGTACCTACAGGAAAAGTTTGGCACCAAGCTATTGAGTTCGCTCATTTTGCTTCCGAGTCTACCAAGGTTGTGGAAGCTTTGTTTTCACTTTTCGAAGACGAAAAAAAAAATTCTCCAAAATCAAAATTTTCACTCGCGTTTTGCGTTTTAGACCTTTCCGAACAATTTTGGTTCCGTGTCTGTCATGAAATCCTTGTAACGCGCATAACTATACGAAGTTATTGTCCGATTTCTATGAAATTTTCAGGGATTGTGCGGGTTAGTGTGTAGACGGTCCCCTATGAAAATCATTATCCTCGGACTGATAGAAGCGACTGCGCATGCGCAAACGTGAATTCCTTGTAACGGCCATAACTTCCACATTTTACACCCGATTTCGATGAAATTTTCAGGGATTATGCGGATTAGGTTGTAGATGGTCCCCAATGAAAATCGAGGCCTTAAAATATACAGAAGCCTCTGCGCACGCGCATACGTAAAATCCTTGTAACTGCGGTTACAGGAGATGAATTTAAGGGATGGATCTAAGAACAGAAGACTACTTGAGAGAGCAGTCGTTGTTTGAGATATTGGAAGATCCTAAAAGAGTATTCAATGGAGACGAAGGCGAAGTTCGGAAGCGAGTTTAATTCTCAGATTTTATTCCAATTGACTTGAGAAAAGATTAAGTTGAATTTTATATATAACTAGTCTTAATCTCAGTGACCAATTTCTATAATTTATTATATTATAAATAAAGTTACCCATTTTCAATGTTCAATGTCGTGTCAATAACTGGTTCCTTCGTGTGTCGTAAACTGGATTTTGCATGTCAATAAGTGGTAACAAAACTCACTTTCGTAATTTCGGTGGAAAAATTGTAAATTCTAATCTTTTGAAGGAAATTTGTGAACATAATTTATTCAATAGACCCAGATCAACATGACACAGCAAGAAAAAGTATAAAAAATCTTAACACGAACAAGTAATCATGAAATCACCCGAACGTTTTGGTTGTAGTGTCCATAACTGGTGCCCTTGCCCTAACGATAGTAAAATGTCAACGTAAAAGTACAAGAAAACGGGGCTCTTAGGTTTTTTAATGGGGCGGAAGAAATGCATGTTGATTTAAATGTGGTTGCAGTTGTGGATATCTATTACTAATGCATTGGCTTGAGCATAGTAGTGACTACAGGTTCATTTGACAAGATACCAGGAGGGTAAACTGGTACAAAAAACGCTGCAAATTATTACACAATGGTTTATTATTTTTCTATATAGATCACTCGTCTACAAAATCACCAACCATCACTCATCAATATGAAAAAAAAAAAAAAATCACCAACTATCGATCGCATTTTGGTCAGCTCTAATTTGAACGGAGATTAGGCCTCTTTTGCGATTCTCACTCGTGTTTTGATTTATACATATATTTCAATATAAACCCTTAAATTTTCGTAGGGAGCGAACGGTTAGTCCTACAGAGCTCCGCGTGGTCTCAAAAAATTCTAAAAATTCTATAGAATCTTAAATTGAAGGAAAAACAATACCTTTATATCAAAATTTTTTGAGTTGGGGCGTTTTCAAAATTTCAAAATTGATTTTGGAACCCTTAGAAGTGACCTACATCAACCAAAAGCTTCGGGGCACAACTAGACCCCAAATGGAGCCTACATACCAAATTTCATCAAAATCGGTCAATGCTAAGTGGCAAAAGTGCCGCGTACGGCGGACGGACGGCCAAATTTTTATTCGATTTTTGGATTCTACGTAAGTACCTTGATACGTAAACCATCAAATTTTGAGGGGGTGTTAAAATTTTTTTTTTCTTGGTCGATTCCAAAGGTTCATTATTGAAAATAATAAACCAAAAGGCAGATCACCCAAGAGATGCTAACCTTCTTGGGGACTTTTTGAAGATTGAACCCACTTGGGATAGTCTAAAAATTTTGGCAAACGAACTTATTATTTTCTTTATTATTGTGGACATTTTAGCAAAGAAATGATTTCAAAGGTTGGTCCTGTAAATTTTGAGGTCATCGCAAATTTTTATTTTCTTCAAAGATTCAATCAAAACAATAAAAATCAAATATTGTAACACCTACAATAACACAAGACAAAAACGAAAAAATTGCTCGAAAATGCGCAAGTTTGCACCGTTTAGTAGTGTATGACAATCGACCCGGTGTAAATTATGTCAGCTTTATTGGGATTTGGGTCCAACAACAAAATCCTCCTCCTTCACCAAATTTTCGAAAAATTTATTTTCTTCATCAGGGCTCAGAGGATGAGTTTAGGTTTGAACATCAAACCACGGTTGGGAACAAAGAGGTATAAACCAGGAACACTAATCATTAAATTGGTATTAAAAAAACTTGACTATTATAATAAAATTTGGAAGAACACAATAACATCAGGCTTTTTTTGATCTATTCTAGTCATTATTATTGTGGTTGTGTCTATCTGACTGTCTTGATTTGTTTTTTACCAATTTAAAGCCTGATGTTATTGTGTTTTTCCAAATTTTATTATAATAGTCAAGTTTTTTTAACACCAATTTAATGATTAGCGTCCCTGGTTTATACCTCTTTGTTCCCGACCGTGGTTTGATGTTCAAACCTAAACTCATCCTCTGAGCCCTGATGAAGAAAATAAATTTTTCGAAAATTTGGTGAAAGAGGAGGATTTTGTTGTTGCACCGTTTAGTTGATTGTTGTTACAACTGGCGAAGGTTTTTCACATTGCACACCAAATGCCGTTAATCGTATCCTCGTGAAGAGGGGGAGGAGTATAGCATCCATGATGATGACTTAAAAGGGGTATGTTGGTGGTCTTCTAAAAGTCTCTATTGTATTCTATGAGCACCTGTCTACATCTGTCTGTTTGAAGGAGCCTTTGAGGAGATATTTGTCCACATTACTATGGAATTCCTCCCTCTTTTGTTCCACATACCTCATCTGATTAAGGAATGGGTCTAATCAAAGTCTCATCCCAGTTTGGACCAGCTTAGCCCCCACTTCCTCGTGATGACTTCTAGGGATAAGTCATCCAAATCGCTTCACCCTGTTATTTTTCATTTGATTCAACAAGTTTCCATTTACAGGTGATGTGGAATCAGTTCGCCGAGTCGTGAAAATTGAACAGCGGCAGGTCAGGTTGTCCGAATCCACATTCTCAGAAAATCGTGCGCCCAGGGTTCTGAAATCGCCTGGTGTACCGACTCAGTATTCGAATAGGTATTCAAATAAGTTGATTTATATATTTGTTGAATAGGTGTTTATTATGATATTATCTCAAAGCGGAGTGTCGTGCAAATGGGGAATTCGCATCTAATTTTTAAAATTTTTCTTTCGAAAGAGGGTTCACTGATATGGATGAAACCATAGTGTGCTGCTCGAAAAAGCATCCAAAAATGTGGAGAATTTTAGGAGGATTTTAGCTTTCTAACCAATCTGACTTCATTGGGGGATCTGTGGCCCTTACGACAGTAGCGCTACCTCTGGAAGCATAAATTAAACTAGCATACGTGGTTGAACTCAAGAGTGCTGGGGGAGGGAAAAACGCAGATGCGAAAGTCACCAAAAGAAGCAATTTTACTCACTACTTTTAAAAATTCTATTCTACCTATTAGTTAATCATGCATTATTAGTCTTTTTCTTCGCTTATTTAGTTTATATATTGGTAAGTTTCGTTATTAGAATCACGTTATTTGAGTTTTGTTTGGTCACAAGGGCGCCTACAACTCTACCTGTTGTCGTTCTTTGATACTAATTGCTGAGACTTCGTTTACACTTCGCCAGAGCACAAGATTGTGAATTCGGGCAGTTTTCGTGTCATTTGCAGGAGCAACCCTGGAGTGCGTCGTCCTCCGCCTCCCTCAATTTTCGCGGTGTTTTTGATAATTTCTTCAACGGTAATTTTTTCCCTCGGGTAATCCTGGTGTTAAACGTTATTCTAGGGCTCTATTATAGGATTTTACTTGAAATTCCAGAATCTAAAATTGAGGCAAATTCAGATGGTCAACATTTTTGGTTGATACGCTGACTTGTCGTAACATTCATTCCTGGGTCATTTTCCCAGTAAGGGCCAATCGTTGTCCAGAGAAGATTCCGAATGCCCATTTATGATTTGGGCGTCAAAAAAAATCTCCATAAACTATCAACTTCATTCTACGTCGGACAATCAATAAAATATGCACTTATTCACGCTAAAATATAGAAATTAAAGTTTAAACAGGCAAATGTATACTAATCTGCCATGTCCGGACCCACAGGTAGTCAACTTTGCTTGAACACTGTGAATCACCGATCAAAGCATTCTTTATTACATATATCTAGGTATGAAAAAAATGGGTTTTCAGATTTTTTTCAGAAGCAAACAAAGCGAGCAAGAGCATAAAATGTGCTTGTCCGGAGGTTTCTGTCTTTAACCTTCATCCGCTCGCGTCTCCTGAAGTCACACTTCCGATCGCGTGGGCGGCAAATTGGCCGCCCTTGATTTCACCACTTTTCTGCGTTCAACTTGCGTGTTTCAAATCAGTTTTGACCAGCGAACTCAGCACAACAAGAACATTTTTATAATAAATTCTTATTCAAATAATCGCAATCACAATAAGAAGGTAATAATTACTAGGTAATAAATATAATTATTATATTTATATCAAAATCACATTTTCAGTCTTTGAAGGTTTTCTGCACTAAAATAATATTCTGCAGTTCGCTAATTTTTCTATGAAAGGAGGTAACAAAAGTTTGAATATAATTATAATAGTAGGTACCTACCTCATTTCAAAAATACAATTTCTTCCTCTGTGGAATACAATCGATCCCTGAAAAATATGAACAATTCATTATTAGCTTTCAGTTCAAAATATTTCCAAATAAGATAAGAAACACGTATTGAAAGTCCAACGCATAACTAGAGCCGCCCTGCGAAAGTACCTAGTACTGTCGAGAAAACACGCGGAAGAAAAATAAACATTTACCTAACCTACATTTTCCAAATCGAGATGCGAAAGATTCATTATTCAGTTCAAAATACAGCAGAGTGCGACAAGAAATATCTATGAGAAGTCCTACACGTATTCTAGAGTACTGTGAAAGTAGTACAGTTGAAAATACATGCGAAAGGAAAATTAATATTTACTTACATTTTCCAAATCGAGCGATGCGAAAATTCTCACGTTATCGCCCGCGTAGGCGGCAAATTGGCTCGAACCCAATGCGCCCGACTTTGGAGTAGTATTGACTCAGCTGACGCGTCCACCACGATCAGAATTCAACGCAATCTAGAGGGTTACATATCAACTAGAGAATACATGGCGCTTCTGGGGCTATCACGGTACTAAGAGCGAGCATACGCGGGAAAATTCGAAAAGGCGGCCAATCTGCCGCCCATGCGAGCGGATGAAGGTTAATCTGCCTTTTTTGTGTTTTCGTATTTTGGCGGCTTTTTATCGTTTCCTGCGGTTTCACTACCACTGTAAGAGGCGAGGTTAGTCGTTAGGTTATCAATGAAAGCGGGGGAATCGTATTTCTTCTATGTGGAGGCGTGCACAAGTGGTTTCAGTTGCGAAAACGGGGTGTCACAGTCACCATCTGTCTTTCATCTGCCCTCTGTAAAACGGCAAGAAATCGATATTATTTTTTCTTTTTGGCCTCTAGTTCTTGTTTCTACCAAGCTGGTTCCAGCGATATGGTTACACTTCAGCAGAACAGCACCAGAACGCGGGAAAAGCTGAAAAATCTAAGTGCCACCCAGGAACTTGTGTCTTCCATCTGCCGGTGATGGTGGCACATATAAGACCTTTTGGACAGATAAAATACTTTTTTCAAGTTGTTAACAATTTAATTTGAATTTTCCGTTGCAATTTAAAAACTTTACATTTTTCAACCTCAAAACTGTATTCAGCAACGTTGAAAATCCCCTGGTACCAAGTTTTGGCTCGAAAAACCGATAATTTCAGCTTCAACATGCTTGAAAACAAGACCTGGTTACTTTCGGAGGTTTCTAGATTGCTATAAGAAAAACCGTGTTCCTCGTTGATCATTTTAGATTGGTGGTTCATTAGTCTTCAGTCCTAGGCTAAAATTACCACCACCTGTGAGGGTGTTTCCTATAATCAACAATAATATATTATTCATGTCATGTTTCATGTCTGGTTTTTGGAATGGGCTAATTTTTAGGACATCCCACAGTAAAACTTGGGCAATAAAATAACCACACGCGAATCCATTTTAGACCATTCTGAATCCAAATCCGCGAAAAAAAGAACCATAGGTGTATGTCTGTGTGTATGTGAGACAAAAATCTTGTGTCGTCTGCCCAGTCCTTAGTTTTCAACCGATTTTCGTGGTTCTTTTTTGTTCGACGTGGAAAGCTATCTGATTGTACACTACGTCGCTGATATTTCGAAATTTGCCTTTTAAAGAGTGAAACGAAGGGGGGGGGGGGGTTAATTCTCAAAAAACGTTCGTTTTGGGGCATAATCTTGTGTCGTCTGCCCAGGCCTTAGTTTTCAACCGATTTTCGTGGTTCTTTTTTTATTCGACGCGGAGATCTATCCAGTTGTGGACTACGTCACCGGAATTTCGAATTTTGCTTAGCGGGGGGGGGGGGGGGGGGGCTCAGGCCTCAATTTCTCTACTTTTTCCCATTTTTAGAATATTTGAATTAAGTTTTTTGAACAAAATCATGCATTATTGATGTTTGCAGCGAATTTTGAAGTGGGAAAGTTTGGATGAAACATGATCACGTCTTTAATCTGTGCATGAATGGGGAATTTGCCTCGATTTTAGATTCTGGAATTTCAAGTCAAATCCTATAATAGGGCCCTAGAATAACGTTTAACACTAGGAATAACTAAGGGGAAAAAATTACCGTAGGAGAAAATGCCCAAACAAGTGAAGCCTCTGTTACAAAACACCGCGAAAATCGAGGAATATTGTTGACGTCATACGAAAAAAAACGACGCGAAAACAACTCCGACAACAGACAGAGTTCTAGCAACGCCACACTAAACGATCCAGTGAAATGGCTATTCGAATAATGTGATTCAAAACTTGAAACTAAATAAGAGAAGATGAAGACTAATAATGCTTGATAAACTAGTAGGTAGAATGGTATTGTAAAAAAGTGAGTAATATTGTTTCTTTTGGTCACTTTTGTGTCTGGGTTCTTCCTGCCAGTTCGCGGCGCACTCTTGTGAAAATCCTTGTAAGCTAAAAGTTCGTGTATGTTCCGCTTCTGTGGTAAGCGCCACAGAACCTCCTTTGAAGTCAGATTGGTAGAATATCCGTCACGTTTCAAACATGGCTGCCTCTTACACATTGCCACCACATTTAAAATTTCCATCTTCCTTAAATTCTCTAAATTTTTTGGATGCGTTTTCGAGCAGCTCACCATGGTTTTATTCCATAAAAATAAACCCTCATTCGAAAAAAAAAAATGTGAGGCAAATTCCCCATTACTGCGATTTGGGCACGACATTCTTTCATCTGCCGATAGGTTTTCGTCTTTAATTTTTAATTTATTAATTAAGCGCCCCACTGTGTGTGTTCTTCCGTCGAAATTCATTCAGTATGGTGTGAGGTTAATCCTTGATTTTTGGCAGAACTTAAGTCGAACTTTAAGTTATCTGAAATCTTGGGATACCGATTGTCCCTTTCTAGGAAAATGACCCTCCTACTAAATTATTTTGGACCGGCACTCCATAAACTTAATACGAGTACGAATAAAATCACTCGCGATGAGATTGTGGAGAACCATTTGAATAAAAACGGAGTTGAGTAGAAAGTTATCTATTTCCACTAAAATAATAACTTGTAACTCATTATTTTCGAGGAAATAGAGAACGTACTACTCAACTCCGTTTTTATTAATACGATTGTGTTTTTTGTTGTCGAGAACGCATCCATGTTCTTGATATTTGAGGCATTGAAGTACAATTTCGTAAAAACATTCGATTTTAGTTATGAAACAAGGATTTACGAGTGTTCTTTTTTGTTGACAGGATTATCAAACTTGGTGAACATCGTTCGACGTTCTCTGTTACAACGACAAGTAATACAAACAGTATTGGAAGCAACGGTGCTGTGATTTCGCTGAAGACACAATCTCGTGAGGATACTAATAACTGCGCGGTTATAGACGTAAAAACTGGAATCAGCCCTGAGAAAGGCGATTTTTTCCAGGATCAAAACTCTATCGTGGAGGTTACTCGTACTGACGAAAGTCGAAGATCGCCTTCTGTTGCGGTGGAATTTCAAGAACATCAAGATCCGGTAATTGACGGGCGGTCTGAAGTAGACCGAATTGGTGGTTCAGACTCAGTGACAGTTAAGTTCGAAAGCGACAGCCCTATTGATATTGTATTGTGTTCAAATCATGAAGCCGTTATGAATGAGAATGAAGATCCTTTGGCTGTGGCTTTGGCTGAAGAGTATCGTAGCACTGCTGGAGGTGTGAGTCATGGAGGGTCAGCAGCAACATCTGCAGATACGTCTACTTCCAGCCAGGGCGAATTTGGTTACAACGATGGGAGTTCATTTTCAACATCTATGAAAGTGGAGGCAATGGATTCTTGTGCAGATACGTTATCTCTGAGCCCTGGTACCACCGACAAGAAGTCTCATAGTAAAGCGAACGCAGGATTGCCTGGCACGTCTGATATTACTTCTCCTGTGGCTTTGCCAACGCCCCCCTCTTCTCAGGGTGACTCTGGCGTTGACGCCTACAATCTCGCCTTACAACCTCCACCAGTAGTTGAGGACCTTGAGAAACGAATCTTGGAAACGGATCTTCCAAACACATCTCTGCCTTCAACTACCAGGTAAACTAAATTTCCGTATTTGACAGTCCAAAAGTCATCTCGTTTATTACTATAGAAGAAGTGTTGTATCATCAAAAATTAACTTCCCTCGACCAGAGATTGATCTCCAGTCTTTCTGACTAAACTATATTTACATTCCTAAGCCTACCACTGAGAAAGATGTGAACAGACAGAAATACGAATAGGAATTACAACATCTTTCTTAGGTACTCCGTTACCTAGGGATATGTGGGTTTTTGGCCAGCGTTTTGCAACAAAATGAGAACGCTCGATTTTCGACTGGCTTCAGAGTTTGTTGTTATTTCTTGAACAGGGCGGGGAATCTACTGACCACAAAGTTTGTCCAAATAGGCAGTCTTGGGGGAGTTGTTTTGACGACATAACAATAAGTAATTATTTTCCTCGGAGAATGCAGAGGAGCACTTTTGGGTTCGTACTGACTGCGCCACTTTGTTATATCATCAAAATTAACTTCCCTCGACGGGGGATCTATCTCCAATCTTTCCAACTAAACTACATCTACATTCCTGAGTCGGAGCTCGCTACCACTGAGCTAAGGAAGTGAATGGTTTAACTGATTTTAAAGCTAGTACAAGGAATCAATGCCTCTATAAAAACTTTGGCGTGAACCATGGAAAAAGCAGAAGTTAGGTTCAGTCTCTGGTGTAGGTAGTGGTTTATAAGAGACGAGAGGAACCAAAAAAACAGATATCTGCGATCTAAACTCGAATGAATTTTGCTTCTGAGTCTACCAAGGTAGCGGAAGCATTGTTTTCATTTCTCAAGGTTAAAAAAAAGTTCCTCCAAAATTAAAATTTCTTGTCGCGTTTTACGTTTTAGGCATTTTTAAACAATTTTGGTTCCGTGTCTGTCTTGAAGTCCTTGTGACGAGCAAAACTATACAAATTTATTGTCCGATTTCAATGAAATTTTCAGAGAATCTGTGGGTTGGCGTGTAGAGAATGAAAATCATAGTAGTTGCGCATGCGCAAACGTGTATTTCCTTTTAACAGCCATAATTTCTACATCTTTTAGCCGTTTTTGATCAAATTTTCTGGAATTGTGTGGGTTGCGGTGTGGATGGTCCCTTACGAGGGTAGTGCAAGGTACTTGAAGGTTAATGTTATAGGATTAACTATTATGCATCATCCATACAATAGGGTTATAATGAGGAAGCTATGTGCCTCACCAACTTGGCAGAGGTTTTTCAGTTCTATTAATCTTTCCATCTGGTATTAATGGTTCTCGATCCATTTTGACCCAGAAATTTGGACATTTTTTATCGGCTTTGTTCTCTGATATTTGGAGGCAACTGACAGATTATATTTACAATAAATTACCTTCCACTTGAATTCGATTCGATCTACCTAAGTGTGACCAATGGGTTGTGCGCATGGGTCGGAAAAATTTTTATCGTTATTTTTAGTCTAAACTAGACCTCATTCTGAGAATTTTGACACCAACGGCGACCTTCCAGCGTCAGAAGACCTTTTTCTATGATTTTTTTAAGTTTCGAATGTTCCTGACGTCACAGTGGGCTGGGGGGTTTGCCCAGGTGGGAGGAGCGCGTGACGACATAAACATTCGAAACTTTGAAAAATCATAGAAAAAGGTCTTCTCATGCTGGAAGGTCGCGGTTGGTGTCAAAATTCTCAGAATGAGGTCTACTTTCGATTAAAAATTTTTAAAAATCATGCGCACCCTCCATTGAAGGCGGTTACTTCTGCACACGAACATCTCTAGTGGTCGTTGATGGTACTTTCAAGTTCCACCACCAACCGGTACTATCGCTTTGAAACAAGTGGATGCACTCTTTGAGCTATCAAAGTGAATCTTCCTTCTACAGAATGCATCTACATTGTATTTTTCTCGTTTCAGCCAAATTGAAAATTCCACTGGAAAACACGTCCGGATTGTGAGATCTCGAAAACGACTGCACGCTGCCACTTGTGATAGGTATTATTCTTCTGTAACTTCCCAAATAATGACATACAATTTGTATTCCAAAGGTACGTGTGTTGCATTGTGTAATGTTTTTCACATAGATATGTTTTTCTGTGTGTTACGTGAAGGTAACTCTGCAATTTGTGTGTGAAACTAGCGACAAAATAGTAATTATGAAGTGAATCTTGAAGAGGAATAATGGCTAAATTGAAACTAACGCAAATCCTTCATCGACTTGACTTTACCTCCAACCATTGAGATGATTCTAACTTTTTTCTTGAAGCTTCCTTCAACCTTGGTTGCCTTTCCAAGATTTTTATTGCATTCGTGCAGTGTTTTCTACAAGTTTTCGTATTCCTCACGATAAATGACTACTTGGCAAAGGGGAATAAGAAAATGTAAATCCTGGAAAACTTCTAGTGTGATTTGGCCTCAACGCATAGTACTTTGAGTATGTGTAAAAAATCGAAAAAACGAACGTCTATTAGTATTGGAAAGGAGTGCAAGAACCTATTCTCAGATAGTCTTTGAGCACGTTTAAATAGGTTTAATTGCCTCACAAGCCTCTTACGGATCACCAGAGGGCAAGTTCCGCGATCATTTATGTTAATAACTCATTTCACTGAAAACGCTAACGATGAACTACCTGCTCATTATGAGTGCGGATACCGTCATATCAACAAGTTGGGTCTTATTGCTCTTCATGACGAGTCACGGCATAATTATGTGCTTTATTCACGTTTTTAAATAATTTTTGAAGTATGTATTTCCCCTAAGCACTCGGTAAAATCGTCACAATAATAATTCCCAATTTTTCTTCTTAAACCTTAACATTAAATAGTTAATTTCTCAAAAAGAGGAGAAATGAGGAATTAGAGCATTTGATGAATGTTTTCTGGCACTATCCCTTGACTCAATCCCGTTGGAATTTGCCGCGACTTTTTTTTCTATGAAATTTTCAATCCTAATAGAAAGCTTTTTGAAAAATTAAAGTCGCAGGAAAGTGTGGAGAGGAAAAAAAAACCACATCCTCGCATTTTTCATATCAACAGAATAGAACAGAAAAGATTATGAAGTCATCAACCAGTATCTGATTAGGGATAACTTCATTGACACGACCACCATCCACAAAACTGATACCTAATGCTGTACCAAGCAAATCTAACGCTATGGAACTGAGTTGTGGAAGCGCTCTCTCCAGCATCTGCAGCGCTAATGACAGTGACGATTTATATTCATCAATCAGTGTAATTGTTGTAGAGTTGTTGTTCCAGTTCGCCGTTGCGTTCGTAGGTCCCCTCCCCCGTAGTCAGTCAATGTCAGCCTTTTCTCCGAGTTATCATGTGACCCGCGGTCCCCGTGACTCAGATGCCTCGACCCAAGAACGTGGATGAGCTAAGGCGTTTTCTGGGTCTTGTCACTTACTATGCCAAGTTTATCCCTGACTTCTCTACAAAATCGTATGCGCTCCTCTATTTACTCAGACGTGATGTAAAGTTCCTGTGGTCAGCTGCTGCAGAGGCCTCTTTCCTGAATCTTAAGTCGGAATTGTGCAGCAACAGAGTCCTCACTCCTTTTGACCCATCGAAACCAGTGGTTCTCACAACGGATGCTAGCCCTACTGGGATTGCTGCAATTCTTAGCCATGAGATCGATGGGCAGGAGAAGCCGATAGCTTTCGCTTCACGAGCTCTTACCCAGGCTGAATCCAATTATAGCCAGTTGGACAGGGAGGCTCTTGCTATAGTTTTTGCCGCAACACATTTCTTCAACTATGTTTTTGGCAAGCTTTTTGGGCTCGTTACAGACAATGAGCCATTGTCTCGAATTTTCCATCCGGATAGGTCCTTGCCACAAATGACGTCTGCTCGTCTGTTGAGGTATGCCTCTTTTCTCAATGGCCTAGACTACACCATTCGGTGCAAAAAGGGTAAGGACAACGAAAATGTCGACTGTCTGTCGCGTGCTCCAATCTCTCTAAGCCAGTCACATGGAATTGCCATAGATGATGAAGTAAGTGCCTTGTGCACTGAGACTCTGTTCCAGATCCCGACCTTGACCATAACAGTTGATACCATCGCTGAAGCAACAGCAAAGGATCTGGAATTGCAAGCGTTGCTGTTTGAGCTCAGGAACAGCCGCAAGGATAGCCCCTTCACAGTTTCATTCAACATGCTCTTCCGTTTGGATCGTGTTGTGGTCCCAAAGGCTCTTCAACCTGCAATTCTGGAGGAGCTACATGCGTCACACATTGGGGTGACTAAGATGAAGCAGTTGGCCAGGAGATATGTCTACTGGGAAGGGCTGGACAAGGATATCGAGCGCCTTGTAAAGAGTTGTGAAGCGTGTGCAAAAGTTCGACCTAGCCCACCCAAGGCCATCGTTCATCCGTGGGATCAGCCAGGGGAGAATTGGGAGAGGATCCATATTGATTTTGCGGGTCCTTTGGATGGCCATGTTTTCCTCATGGTCGTAGATGCAAGATCGAAATGGGTAGAAGTGCGCATGCTCTGTGAATCTCCATCTTCTGCATCGACCATATCCCTTTTGGATGATGTTTTCTCGGTCCATGGTTTTCCCTCTACAATGGTCTCGGATAATATCTTCAAAAGTGAAGAGTTTTTGGCATATTGCAAGCAAAATGGAATCTTCCAAAAGTTTAGTGCTCCAAGCCACCCTGCAACCAATGGGCTTGCAGAGCGCTCTATTCAGACCCTCAAGCATCGTCTCAGGGCTGCGGCAGATGATCCGGGCCCTCTCGCAACTAAACTTAGAAGCATACTTTTCCGCTACCGTGCCACACCACTGGCATCAGGTCAGTCACCGGCGGAACTGTATTTGAAGAGGAGGTTGCGCATTCGCCTGGATGCACTGCTTCCAAACAAGAAGGCGTTATCTCCTGCAAGCAGAAGTTCGTCACGGGTCCGTTCCCTTCAAGTGGGAGAGAGGGTCCAGGCCAGGATCCATCAAGGTAACCAGGATGTATGGCGGTTTGGTACCATTACCAGGAAGCTTGGCCAGTTCCATTATGTTGTTGAGTTAGACTCAGGTCGCTCCTTGAAACGCCATATCAACCAGCTCTTAGCTTCACTTGTGCCAAGAAGACATGAAGCTTTTGCTGGTGCACACACGCCTCAGCCTGCAAAAGGAATTCCATTTGCTGATGGTTCTTTGGAACAGCATAGCCCAGATGCTCCAGAGCCTGCTCAGTCTCCAGCCATAGCCACGCCAGTCCCACTGACTGGAGGGGTTCCTTCTCAGCCACCTGATCTTCGCAGATCAGCTCGTCAGCGTGCCAGACCAGCCTACCTCAATGATCATACTACGAACAGAGTTTTATTTAGTGAGGGAGAATGTTGTAGAGTTGTTGTTCCAGTTCGCCGTTGCGTTCGTAGGTCCCCTCCCCCGTAGTCAGTCAATGTCAGCCTTTTCTCCGAGTTATCATGTGATCCGCGGTCCCCGTCTCTTTGCCTCGATTTATAATGTAATTACGCTAATAAACAGTAAGTACGTCCGTCAAACCTCGTCGTTTCTTCAACCATTTGCCACAACAGTAATGCACTTCTATAGACATCTATTTATTACCTATGTTTCGGTACCTAAACTTTTGTAAAATTGGTGAAATGTTACTTTAGTTTTGAATTTAAAATTTCAGTATTTTTCATAAACTCCTTCTAATATTATTTATTGTGCAATTTTCTTTCCTTTAAATATGAAGTAGTATGAAATCCATGATCAGAGCAACCTTCCCTGACAGAACTCTCCACAAATTGATTTTTGATCACTTGACCTATAAACTCACAGTACTGTGCAACGGTGTGAAATTGTGTTGAATTTTAGGAAGCTAATACCCTGACCTTGCCCTTTCAACAAAATTCTTTATCAGTGAACACATTCACAAAATTTGAATTCATTCTGTTAGTTTCTTCTAAACACTCACATGTTTAAAAATGTTCACCAATTTTACTTTCTTTTTCCAGTGTAAATGAAAAGATGGCCACGCCCCTTGAGGTTCAGGTAAGATCATAAAAATCCAATAATAATCCATTTAATAATTCGCTTGAGTATGTATGTCTGTCTGTCGGTCTCCTTTTGCGGCTTGAAAAGGTGTAACGATCTGGTTGCGGGGTTTGGTTGTTCTTCATTGTGATCAGCAAGTTCCGGGGATGGTTTCCGTTGATAAAATCGCGATCGTCTTTGGCGACGTAAATTGAGTAAACCCGTTCGTAATTCGATGTTTCTAACGATAAATGGTTAATTTTTGTGAGAGTTGTCAATTGATTTTTGTAGAAACGAATGAATACGTAGTATTTATTATTTTATTTCGTATCTAATTAGTGATCATTCCTAAATATCAGTAATTGGAAGATAAGCCCCTACGAATCTGAGGTTGTCCTTTATTAGATAGATAGATTTATTTGCGGCCATACATTGGTTTATCACAATTGTCAGATGAAGCTACTATAGGAACATTGGTGTGAAAAAACTGAATAAAAAACTAATAAATAAAGGGACACAACATCCCGCGGTGGAGGGCCAGGGAGAACCTCAGCCCCGCCCGGACCCACCCACCATGGTGGCATCCCAAATCCAAAAAGGCATTTATGAATTGGAGATGATCCCATAGGAATTAAAGGATGCCCATTATGAAATGGAGGTTGCCCTTCATGAATTGGAAGATGGTCCTCTATGAAAATCTTCAAGACCCATAGGTGGAGTTGGATCTAGTAAGATACCTGGAAGGGTCCTCGTTTTCCGGTTATGTGGGATTCAAAACCTCTTGAAAAACACCTCCTTTTCTTTCACGTTGGAACTCAGCCCGGAACCGTTTAACACATTACTTCGGGCTGAGTTCTGGGGCGTTTAATCAGTTCTGGGTGAGGGGGCGGACCAGATGCTCCCTCCTCTCTCTTTGTCGTTCTAAGAGCATCTTCCTTGTCAGGATGCTCTCCGTGTATTCTGCCACAGCAGTCCAGCTCCTTCCACCTTCCAGCATCCTGCTGACAACAGTCTCCGGTGTTGAACTCTGGAGAGCTAACTTCAGGTCTGCCATCAGCTGGTTTCTTTCAGGCCCCCATTTGGTGCATTTGAAGAAGGTGTGGAGCACATCATCGTCATCTTTGTTCTGGCAGTGCAGACATGTTGGGGAAAAGTGTGTTAAAAAATGGTGTTACAAAATTTTTTTTCTTGGTCGATTCCAAAGGTTCATTATTGAAAATAATAAACCAAAAAAAACCGTTCACTCCCTTTAACCCATTCAACCCCGAGCCTGATACGCGCTCCCACCCCATGGCCCATGCTGCTCCTTCCACAACATTCGATATAGGGGGCGTATTTTCTTCTCGAAAGAGTGCTTCATTGCTATAGTAAACGAAAAAAACAGTTTTTATGTATTTTTTCGAAATGTCATCATATGATGTCATCGGGCCACAGGGATGTGTATCACCGTAGGATGTGCTGGGTTGGGGTTGATATGACGAGACGGAAGTTCCCGATTTGTTGCTGGAATCTTTTGTTTTTCCGTTTACCTTCCTCGACTTTCATGAACTCACGATCGAAAAAACAATAAAATCTTTCTCGGAATGAATGATGACTCGAAATAAACGTCCGAAATGCGAGGAATAGGAGAACTGGAGGGGCCATGCAACAGGAGGCTGGTAAAGGCGCAAAACAGCTGATTTCCACAATCCATCGTGTTATCTAGGTCGAGCAAAGGGTGCTAACGGGAAAACTGCCAGGCCAAGGTTATACAACCTTCCCAGGCCTCAGCCAACATTTTTGAAGAGATAGAGGTAACCTGTGAGCCATGGCATCATATGCTGTCACTGGGCCGACCGAAATTCCGCCCTGACATCATATGATGTCATCGGGGTTGAACCAAAATTGAATCCCAAAAGATTGTTCACTAGGAAATAGGCCTAATTTCCGTTCAGATTTCAGGTTGTTAAATGCGAGCATTAATAGTTTCATTGAAATGAGTTTTGAGTAGTATTCAGTTGTGCGTTCTTCGCAACCAATGATCAAATTACGATTTTATTATTGATTGATTTAAACAGGATACCGATTTTATTGGAAGTAGGTACTATTCTATACAGACGGATAATAATAATAATAATAAACCGTTGTGTAGTAATTTGAAGCGTTGTTAACGTCTACCCAGTGTTTTTTTTAAATCGTGGCACATTTGTGATAGTTAAGTAAAAAAATTTATAATAGTTCATTTTTAAATAGCTTATTTAGTACGTTGAATTTCCGTGTTATTTTGTTTAACAGGAGGCAATTTACGAACAGATAGGTTGTTAGAGAAGACGATTTTGGTGATCCTTTGAAACCAAGAGTTCCTTCAATTTTTGTGCTCATAATTGATATAATATTAAGATTTTGTAATTATTTGACATTTCTAGGAGAATAAAAGAATTTAAAAATGAAATTATTGATGTTTAGTAATCCATGTAATAAACTTAAAATGTAACTTTCCAAAATTCATTATCATCAATACCCAACACGTGAAACCTCCTGGCGACACCAGCCTCTGGTGCCAGTCTGTCACCAAAAAACCGGTGGCGACGCCAAATCATGATCGAGAACGCGATAAAGTCCTTTACCCAAAGGGGTCATGTCCACAATCGAACTTGGCTAGAGGATCCATGTCTCTAACCTTACTTGGCCAAAAGAGCTGCGTCCATCCATCTTCCACATTTTTATAATTTTTTATTTCAGAAAAACTCAATTTCAACAAAACTATTTTTGAAATATCTTCTTGAAGAGTATAGCTTATAAGAAATTAAAGAGTTTAGTGGAATAAACCATTATTTTAGGAATTGTCCACTGGTGAAAACTTCTTTTGTGTTTTTCTCGAAACTCCGTTTTTGGACATATCGAGAGAGAGATTGGAGATATCGATATATGATATCCATGTTGTCAAAACGCTTCCAGTATCTACGAATATGGTAGCGTTGTAATACGACTACCTGCCCAAATTTGAATGAGGAATTTCACCGAATTCTGTTTGCATTTTTCTTGAATAGTTAATGGTGTGGGATAGATGAAAATCAGGCTGATTTCGGAAAATGAGTCTCCTGTTATTTTTGGGAGACAATCAAAATTTTTTATTTCAAAACTAACCGGAAAAACGGACGTGAAGCGGGAACGCTCGCTGATTGGGTAGTTGGGATCGCTGTCTCCTCCCAGTGTTGCCCATTGGGACGACGAAATCGTGTTTTCTAAGAGAAAAGTTATCAAACAAAAACAGGGGAAACCTAATTTTCCCCATCTTGCTTTTTACATTTTTTTCTTCAGTTTTTCGATTTCGAACTTTACTGTTTCGTGAAATTTTGCATCTGGGGACTATAGATTTCTCGATCTCAGCGCTTCAAGCGGCCATAAATGAACTATTCCAGGATGACGTCATTTTCCCGGTTTTTTTAAACATTCGTATTTTCTACACTGTTTTGTTTATTCGTAAATTAGGAAGTTCGGGCTGAAAGTTCGGCTTAGGAGGTTTTTCGAGGTGCTGAATCCGATTTTGGGGTCAAAAATTGGAAATTCCGACATGGTGAAATTCCTCATTCTTAGGAGATTAACAATTTTTTTCTGAAGCACTATTCGCCTGTGGAAACTCAGCCAATAAGTTTAACAGAGTGATTTACATTACAGACACACGTAGAGGAACCAGTTGAGATTCGGTTGGCTGAAGAAAGCGTAGCGCCGACTCCTCCGGACTCACCTCCTCCCTCCAAAAAGAAAAGGATAACATTCAACGAAACAATCGAGTACTGGAATCCAACTCTTCAGGAAAGAGCTTGGATGGAGTTGGCTGAAGAGTTTCCAGAAGTTCGGGAAGTTCCTTTATTGAAAGTTTCCTCGAAGAAGTCTAAGAAAAAGTGAGTAATCGGGTGATGCAGAATATAATTGATTGGTGGATTAATAGGTTTTAGAAATTGACATGCCTTAAGGGGGTCTCAGTTCCGCGTTAGTCTAATCTGTTACGAACTGGCGCTCGCTTGCCCCCCCCCCCCCCCATCTGAAGGAGGTACATTGCCACCCACCACCCCAGTGCTTCCCCCAACCATCTCAGCTGGTCAGTTTTCATTTATAATTTTTGCCAGTTTTCCCAGGAAATAATCATCCGATTTCCATGTTTCCTATGGCATTATTCTTATTTTTATGATTTCTACACCCATGAACAATAAAACATAAAATAAATAACAATAAAATATATAGCTACAAAATACATAACAGTAAAAAAGGTATTAAAAAAAAAAGATCTTGTTTAATTCCAAGAGTAAAAATCAGTAAAAAATTTAACCTAAATTTGAAATTTTCTAGGATTTTCTAAATTTATTAGTGCATCTACCTAAGGAATTGAAAAATTAAAAGATTGCCGCTGGAATTATCAAAATCCAAAGATTATTGCCCAAGAAAAAGAGGAAACCCCGTTTTTCACTGACTGAGACTCCATTAATGCTATGAGTCATTCCTGTAACTACGAACAGGGTGTCCACCGACCAACTGGAACAACTGTGAACTCATATTCTGCCGGTGGAAGTCTCCATCGAAATCATTGGGCAAACCATTCTAATCCTGCTGTTTCCTTGAAATTGGTGACTGGTGTAAAAAAAGGTACTAAGAGAGAATGAGGAATTTCACCGAATTCTGTTTGCATTTTTCCTGAATAGTTAATGGTATGGGATTGATGAAAATCGGGCTGATTTCGGAAAATAAGTCTCCTGTTATTTTTGGGAGACAATCAAAATTTTTGATTTCAAAACTAACCGGGAAAACGGACGTGAAGCGGGAACGCTCGCTGATTGGGCTGTTCGGATCGCCGTCTCCTCCCAGTGTTGCCTATTGGGACGACGAAATCCTGTTTTCTAAGAGAAAAGTTATCAGACAAAAACAGAGGAAATCTAATTTTCCCCATCTCGCTTTTTCTATTTTTTTCTTCAGTTTTTCGATTTCGAACTTTACGTTTTCGTGAAATTTTGCATCTGGTGACTATAGGTTTCTCGATCTCAGCGCTTCAAGCGGCCATAAATGAACTATTCCAGCATGACGTCATTTTCCCGGTTTTTTTAAACATTCGTATTTTCTACACTGTTTTGTTTATTCGTAAATTAGGAAGTTCGGGCTGAAAGTTTGCTGTAGGGGGTTTTTCGAGGTGCTGAATCCGATTTTGGGGTCAAAAATAGGAAATTCCGACATGGTGAAATTCCTCATTTAGCAAATCAAAACTTGCCACCTCTGCTAAAGCCGTGTTTTCCTGCCGACGGGTTATATTCCGCAGCGTCGTGCGGAATACGTTGGCGGGGTCACGTCGACCACTCCTTCAATGGGAAATGAAGGCAACCGTTTTCCTGTCGAGCGGAGTACGTCTTCCACTGGCGTGTTCCGTCGATGTAAGACGCTCGAGTGGTTCGGGAGGTGTCTATGACGCTCGACGCTGCGGGTTGCGCATGCGCATCTGACACTTCCCATGTGTTTACTGTCAACATTGGACCGCGAGCTCTTTGTTAATATAATTTAATATAATTTTTGAACATTCTGACAACTAACTTCTTTTTAAAAATAAATCCATTTGTAAAAAGTTTAAGTTCATTCGCAAAAAGATTAATTTCATTTGAGAAAGGTTTAAATTTATGTATAGAAAAATTAGATTAAAGTGTAAAAAGTTTCAATTAAAAAGTAAAAAAGTTAAGAATTTCATTTTTAAGAATATTAAATTGATTTGTAAAAAGATTAACACTATCTGAAAATACTATATTATAGTTTTCGCAAATACATTATATTTTTTTCAAATCAAATTAATCTTTTGGCAAATAAAATTAAACTTTTTACAAATAAATTTAATCTTTTTACAGATCGATTTAATCTTCTTAAAAATAAATTTAATCTTTTTACAAATAAAATTAAACGTTGTACAAATTAATTCATTTCTAAAAAGTAAATTTTATTTGCAAAAATATTTATTTCATTTGATAAAGGTTTAAATACGTGTGTAGAAAAATTAAATTTACTTATAAAAAGTTGAATTTTATTTTCGAAAAGATTAATTTCATTTGTAAGAAGATTAACTCTATCTGGAAATACTATCTATTATCTATCTACATTATCACCCTTGCATACGTACCAACCAATAAACTTTTTTACCACCAAATTATATTTTTTGATTCAATGAACTTACCTCAGGGTGAGAGCCAGCTTTGCTTCAGGTGAGATTGGTTTTGACACTCGACCGTAAGGGACGGATGTCAATTTTCCTCGTACCAGGGACATCAAGAAGGAGAACTGATCTGGTGTGAACCGACAAAATTCTCTGAACTTGACTCCATTGTCGAGGAGGTGCCGAGTGATGAGCGTGTTATATGCTCCCTCTTCTTCTCTTTCTACGAACATCTCATTGGTAGGCTTCCGTCGGTGCAGTTCAGCTAAAATCATTGCATCTTCTTCTTTATCACTCACACTATTTAAATGGTCTATGATGGCCAACAAACACACTTTTTTTTGAGCGGGAAGACATGGTACCTATACTTCGGGACAGCTCAAGTAGAAATGGTTGTCTCGCCACGTGACATTGGTAGACGTGACGCTGAGGTAACACGCTCACAGGAAAACAGTAACACGCTGCGTGGTACGTCACTCTCTGCTCGACGGGATCCCGCCGGCGTACTCTGTTCGACGCTGCGGAATATAACCCGTCGGCAGGAAAACGCACCTTAAAGGTTGCAATCTGTGATTGGCAAGAGTTGACGTCTTCGGGGATACCATACGAACCTTTTTCTTTTTCCTGTTTAGTTCCATCCATTGATATATTTTGTTTCTCGTTCGTTTTCAGATCCAAAAAGAAGAAGAAAAGTTCCAAGTCCAAGAAAGCCCAAAAGAGTCCAGTGAAGGTTAGTCAGTTCTTTTACTGCTCATCTGTTTTGTAAAGATTGTAAAGAAATAGGTTATTCATTGGCCAAGCATGTTGGTTTGCTGTTTACTATAGGTCTACCACAGACAGCGTGTGGCGCCCCCTACGTGGTGGATCTGCAAACTATAACGATCGAGTCAACCTTCCAAGGTGAAACCTTGACACGGAAATTGGAGCCGTGAGAAATTTAATGCACGGAAATTTAATGGAAATGCACGAATTTCAAGCTACAGTAGAAGGGAAATCAAGTCTCTTTTTAGGGGAGGAATTCCCGAAACATTATCATAGGCGCGGGAATCTACTTGATGATAAGAGATAATTAGTTCCATGTTCTCCAGAAGAATGCGCCAAAGAGATGCAAAGTTTCTGCGGCAGACCTATAGTATCTAGTTAGATAGATACATGTTGCATTTTGAAGATTTGAACTGCTTTCCTTGTGAACCAGAAGCTAAATACACAGTTACTGACATTTTTATTACAAGGTTTCACTTTTATTTGTCATTTCAGGAAACCACATTAGAACATGATTTGACGAGTCCGAGCAAACCTGGTGGTGACCTCCCAAGGTATTACCGCGTTAATAGTTTTAATCATTTATAGTTAATATTTATATTTTAAAATTAGTGGAAAATAATCGTTTTGAAGTGGCCACAATTAATTTATTTCGTACAAACATGGCTTCTCGTTTTTCGAAAATAAGTTAGGCTAGCCATGTGACCGAATGGGAAGCCGGAGAGTTTAGGTTATTAGATGACGTGAGAACTTCTCTCCGATTTTCTCGAAAGGTTGTTAATAGCAAATGCTAATACAACCAAATTTCCTGCTAGTGCTAATATTTCATTAATCACATTATTGGTTTTTATTAACAACTTTTCTCGTGTTGTTTTTTTCAGTTCTGAGCTCTGCACACCTGTAAGTTATTAATTCTTAAACATTAATTTTACTTAATTTTGATTAATTTTTCTCAGTAAATACAATTTATTTAGGTTGTTTTTTGAAAAAACATACTTTTTGGGATTTTAGTATGGAATTAGGATTTTTCGACTGAATAAGATAAGGTAGAATGTGAAGCTAGATATTGCTATTGCATCGCAATGGGAAGAGATTTGGCAACATAACATCAACCATGCTCCTAAGGATTAGTGAGCGTTTATATTTTTACGTGATATTTTTAGTTCTTATTAGCAGTTTGATCTAATAAACCAGTTTTACGCCAGCAAATTGATTCGTATTCTGATAATTTCGGTGAAATTATACGTAGGATTTGGTATCTCTAAGTATTAAATAAGTACCTGTTATTTCGAAAAATCTTCAAATTTGGACAAAAAAATTTGAACACCATGGAAGATGATTTTTTTGAAATGAAAATCGAATGTTCAAACTCAAGTTTTAAGCGATGAATTTCAAGCCATTTCAGAGAAAAACGGAAATGTTTTTTTCTTCATTTTGAAGCACAACTTGGTCGGGAATTTCCTAACTAAAACCGGGACATACTAACGTTTAATTAGTTCATATATCCTCCGCCAGGGCTACATTCCACTTTTCCCTTGAATCAGCAGCTTTGCATGATCTCGAGTTTTATCAAAATACCTGAGCTTATCTCATCTGTTTTGTTTGTTGATATACTAATTAATTATTCAGCCTTTCATCTACTGGTGTGTAAAATGTATAAATTCACACTGATCCTGCACTTTCAGACGAAATTAGTTCTCAAGCCAGTCCTCAAGCCCTCGCCAGTGCCTCAAGTCGAATCTCCAGCGCCAAAACCGCTTACTGAACAGAACGTCAAAAGGCGGGGAGGAAGTATTCCTGCTCACAGCGATCAACTTTACAAAAAATTCGGACACGGTTTCAGGTACTTGATTATTTGAGGGAAGCCAGCAATTCCTACTGGAATGCGCATTTGAAAAAGCTAATATAAAAATACTGTGGTAAAGGGGTGTGTCTGGTATTTCCCTGTCAAGAGCAGAGAAAATTAGGTGAAATATAATATTAGACGAAACAATGGGGTGTTTCGGTGGGTCGGAAATTCAGGTTTTTGACCTCAAATTTGGATTCAGCACCCTTGAAAACCTATATACTACAACTTTGAGCCCAACGATACTATAACATGTGGTAGAAAAATTAATTAAAGAGATCACACGTTTGAAAAAGGCGGGCCGCTATAAATGCACACACACTAGGCAAGGACTACGCCGCGCGCCTGTGTGAGTAGTATTTTGTAGTATCCAAGAGGTCCTCCAAGGGTTTCTGTGCATGGATACTTTTTTTCAGAGACGGTTGGCTAGCTACGTCACGATTGGCTAGCTACGTCACACCATTCAAATCTTCAACTTTCCTTCGCTTCTCTGATTTTTTAAAAACATTTTCTCGACGAACCGACCCGATTACCGTTATTCCTCAGCCATACTCTTTTGAAAAAATAAAAAAATAAAAAATTGACTGAAATACCCCATTCACGAAATACGGACGACGTTTATTCGCACGGGGCTAAGAACAATGGACTGAGAAAACATCGCGGATACTAACCCGCAATACAATATTCACTTAGATAGGCAGAGGAATTCGACTGCAACTGAATGTTCACTTTCGTAACTCTACACGCCTCCTCGAAAAGAACATTTGATTCAAAAATACTCGAAAAACAACGTCATAGTATGTTCCTAAAAAAACCCAAAACAAGTTTGATGTAAAAGATCCGTTAAAAAAACAAAACAATTAATCACAGCAAGATCACATTTTCAACTTATTTAGAAATTAGATTTAAGAACTTTCAAAATTCGGCATGCTTTACTCTGCCCAATGGCTTCGTAAAAATGTCTGCCAGCATTTACACTGTTACAGTATTCCTCGACTGACTTACAGTTATCAAGTTTGGGGTGCACATTGTTCCCAGTAAGCTGACTTTTCTAGTCAATCTGCTGTCCTCGAAATCCCTTTGAAGCGAAAACCATGCCTGCTTTGCTGAATTTGCATTCTGTATGTGAGGATAAATTGATTTATCTACTGCCAGAATGATCTCAGACAAAGCTTTTCTATCCTTGGTCGCGTCAATCACACTGGGGGCTGAGGCTGACTGTCCTTCCTTTATAACAACCAAAGGCCCCTCTATGACCTCCCATAGATCCTTTATAACCAAAATGGCCTTCATGTCCATCTTCCAGGATGCGAAATTTTTGCGACCAACCAACTTTTCGATGCTTGTAGAGCTCGATTGGGTGCTCATCTTGATCGAGTTCGCTATAACTGAACTAATGAGGAGCGAACGCACGTTGGGAACCGATTCGTCAATAAACACCTTTCACTCTTGTAAAACATATTGTTTAGTAATGCATGCATTCCAGGGGACGTCCCATTGGATAAGTATTGGATCAGTTTAACCAGTTGTTAAGCGATAAGACTGTTTCTCTCGATGTAATTTATTTATTACTTTAGGGAAGAAATAGTGACCCCCCCCCCCACCATTATCCACCTTAACATTTCTAGCGGCATGGGAGCCTCGAATCTGAAGAGCATTTTAAAATCCATGATCTACGACACCCAACACGCGAATTCGAGTTCACCCCCCCCCCCCCACCACCACCAATGGTGCCGGTCTGGCACCAAAGCGGAAATACGTCGTAACATTGAACTTTCATCTATTAGGTTTAGTAGGCAGTCCGTCGAATGTCACATCCGTATTCAAGGTGAAACACCAAAAAACCCAAGAAATATGAGGTTTATGGTACCCTGGCACCATGGTGGCACCACTTTTATTTCCATGGTGGTACAGAAAGTAATTCATGCAAATCCTAAGGTATAATGAGAATTTTTCCTCAATTTCAAAGCTTGGATACAATTAGTAAGCAGTAAAGGAACCGAAATATTGAAAAATTAGATATTTTGTGAATATTATCCCCCACCTCTTGCATATACCATCCCCTTCTCTTGCAAATTTTGGTACTCAGGTGAAATCATGTACAACTCGGAAGTTATTTTAGTCAAACAAAAAAATAAACACGCAAATCGGTTGGAAATTGAGGCCTGGGCAGAGTTTATAAGATTATGCACGCAAACGTACGTTTTTTAAGCATTAACCCCCCCTTTCCCCCCTTAAAAGGCGAAATTCGAAATTCCGGCGCCGTAGTGCACAACTAGATAGTTTTCCGCGTCGAAGAAAAAAAGAACCAGGAAAATCGGTTGAGAACTAAGGCCTGTGCAGAGTACACAAGATTTTGTTACACACACACATACACACACACACACATACACACACACACACACAGACATACACCTATGGTTTTTTTTCGCGGATTTGGATTCAGAATGGTCTAAAACGGATTACTGTGTGGTTATTTTTTTTCTGTTGAGTGTTGTCCTCCTTCCCCCCAGATCGATCGCATAAGGACGCCCAAGTCTTACTGTGGGACGTCCTAAAAAGGAAAACTCCGATCACTTTTTACATTTGCAAGAGCAATAAGGGCCCCATAACCTCAAGAGCAGAGAAAATTAGGTGAAATATAATATTAGATGAAAAAATTCACGAAATACGGACGACGTTTATTTGCACGGGGCTAAGAACAATGGACTGAGAAAACATCGCGGATACTAACCCGCAATACAATATTCACTTAGATAGGCAGAGGAATTCGACTGCAACTGAATGTTCTCTTTCATACCTCCCTAGAACAGCTCCAATGGTTACAGTGACAAAGATGTAACTGTTCCAAATTATTGTTTCAGTTCCATTATCAGTACTGTTCACCAAACATGGTCAAATCCCTTTCTCATGATCTCAACTTTCAATACAAAAGGAAAGAATTAAAACAGGTTTTGAAAAAGGGACATGCAATATTTTAATGACCAACCATTTCAAGGAAAGAGTAGTTTTTCGTTACTACAGTTCAAAACCAAGAATACTGGAGACAAGTTCCATTCCATGATACAATATCATCTCTGTCCGTGGAATTTAATTGGCAAGGGCGCTTCCGGTACAAGGAGCTATATGAGTGTCTGGCCCCTGTCCCCCCCCCCCTGACTAGCGATTGCCATGCTCCTACTGGGAGGTGCCAGGAGTACACTCTTATCAATTCGGTTACAGTCGAAATTCGTGTCTGCGGCCTGGTCAATGATAAAATTTGCATTTTTTTCAAATTGCATAGGTACATTATCTAAGTGTGGTCGTTTCATTAGTAAATCGTCATTACCTACATAGACTTATACTTATTAAAAGCTAAGAAAAAGCTCGCAACTTTGGTGGCTTCAACTACGCGTGTGAATCAAGTTTGATAACATTTACGATGATAACAGGACGAGGGGGGCGATGAGAGCCCTGGACGCACTTAAACACAAGCTGCCAGCAATGAGATTTGAACCCACGACCCCCGCAGAAGTCAGTCCAAATTCCACTGCCAAACATTGTGTTGAATCATCAAAAATTAACTTCCCTCAACGTTTGTCTGAATAGGCGGTGGCTCGACTCGTGTCTTGGGAAGGAGTTTTTTGATTACCTAATCTTAATGGATTATTGTTTCACTGACAAATGCTGAGGAGACCATTTGGGTCTGGTACGACTGCGCCATATTGTTGAATCATCAAAAATTAACTTCCCTCGACCGGGGATCGATCTCCTATCATTCCGATTCTGAATTGGAGCTCCTACCACATGAGCTAAGGAAGCGAATGGACAGAAATGCAAAGAGGTCGCTGATCACAACAATGAGGAATTTCACCGATTTCAGTTTGCATTTTTCCTGAATAGTTAATGGTGTGGGATAGATGAAAATCGGGCTGATTTCGGAAAATAAGTCTCCTGTTATTTTTGGGAGACAATCAAAATTTTGGTTTATTATTTTCAATAATGAACCTTTGGAATCGACCAAGAAAAAAATTTTTTTAACACCCCCTCAAAATTTGATGGTTTACGTTTCAAGGTACGTAGAATCCAAAAATCGAATAAAAATTTGGCCGGCCGTACGCCGTCCGCCGTACGCGGCACTTTTGCCACTTAGCATTGACCGATTTTGATGAAATTTGGTATGTAGGCTTCATTTGGGGTCTAGTTGTGCCCCGAAGCTGTTGGTTGATGTAGGTCACTTCTAAGGGTTCCAATACGAATAAAATCACTCGCGATGAGATTGTGGAAAACCATTTTAATAAAAACGGAGTTGAGTAGAATGTTGTCTATTTCCACGAAAATAATGAGTTAATGAGTTACAAGTTAAATCGATTTCGACGGTTAGGTCATCATCAGTAACAAACAATAACTAAAATAATAACTAAACAATAACTAAAACAATAACTAAAACAATAACTAAAATAAGTTATTGTTTGTTACTGATGATGACCTAACCGTCGAAATCGATTTAACTTGTAACTCATTAACTCATTATTTTCGTGGAAATAGACAACATTCTACTCAACTCCGTTTTTATTAAGGGTTCCAAAATCAATTTTGAAATTTTGAAAACGCCCTAACTCAAAAAATTTCAATATAAAGGTATTGTTTTTCCTTCAATTTAAGATTCTATAGAATTTTTAGAATTTTTTGAGACCACGCGGAGCTCTGTAGGACAAACCGTTCGCTCCCTACGAAAATTTAAGGGTTTATATTGAAATATATATATATATATATATAAATCAAAACACGAGTGTGAATCGCAAAAGAGGCCTAATTTCCGTTCAAATTAAAGCTGACCGAAATGCGATCGATGGTTGGTGATTTTTATTTATTTTTTTATTTATTTTTTTTTTTTATTTTATTTTTTTATTAAGTATTTTTATTTTTTATTTTTTATTTTATTTTTTTCTTCATATTGGATGGTTGGTGATTTTGTAGACGAGTGATCTATATAGAAAAATAATAAACCATTGTGTAATAATTTGCAGCGTTTTTAATTTCAAAACTAACCGGGAAAACAGACGTGCAGCGGGAACGCTCGCTGATTGGGCTGTTCGGATCGCCGTCTCCTCCCAGTGTTGCCCATTGGGACGGCGAAATCGTGTTTTCTAAGAGAAAAGTTATCAATCAAAAACAGAGGGAACCTAATTTTCCCCATCTCGCCTTTTCTATTTTTTTCTTCAGTTTTTCGATTTCGAACTTTACTGTTTCGTGAAATGTTGCATCTGGGGACTATAGATTTCTCGATCTCAGCGCTTCAAGTGGCCATAAATGAACTATTCCAGCATGACGTCATTTTCCCGGTTTTTTTAAACATTCGTATTTTCTAAACTGTTTTGTTTATTCGTAAATTAGGAAGTTTGGGCTGAAAGTTTGCCTTAGGGGGTTTTTCGAGGTGCTGAATCCGATTTTGGGGTCAAAAATAGGAAATTCCGACATGGTGAAATTCCTCATTGCTTGCCCCAGTGACTGTGGCTACACCAGACCCCTAGAGAGTTCATGGTATTCTCGTTAGGGGCGCAGCTGTCGCGCATCTGACAGATCTGGGGCCAGACTCTCGAGCTGTAATGGACTATAGTCTGTCCTCAATGAAAAAAATACGTAGGTGTCGGTGACTGGCGGCGGGGAGTGAACTACAGCTGAGCTCAGGGCAAAAAAGAGGAAGTTCTGCTGTTGTGTTGGCCGCACTGGTTCGCCATTTTCGTAAAGCTGTTATCTCAACTCTTGTGCTTCCTCGATATTTCTCTACAACAGTGTCGTGTACGATTATTTTCTTGCTATTTTTAATTGATATTTTTAATCGGTTGAACTGTGATGGAACTATCGCTTACTCCAGCGTCCACAAGTTCGGGGAAAAGTGGGAAAGCTGTGCGGTCTCAGGCTAGAGCGATCATATTCAGCGTGTACCAGTACGTGAAAGGATTGAAAGACGGTGGTATTTTAGGGAAGAATGTGATCGTTCGCGAGGAAACGGCCAAAGCGACGTCGGTTTCGTTGTCCACAGTGAATAAGGTGATTGCAGAGGGAAACAAAGCCTTGCAGGAAACGGGATCGCCTGCCTTCATAACCCCAAAAAAGCCGAGAGGGCGTCCTCCCACATTGGAGTGTGACGAATTCTCGGAAGCAGCCATCCGACACAAAATTTCGGAGTTCTACATCGTGAAGAAGCAGTTGCCAACTCTTCGCTCATTGGTTGTAGCTCTGAGAGAAGACGAAGTGATTGACTGCGGCAGGAACTTCCTTAACAAAAGGCTACACAAATTGGGGTTCAACTGGAAGAAATGCCAGTCAAGTAGGAAGATCCTCGTGGAACGTCCCGAAATTGTTAACTGGAGGTTGAGGTATTTAGACGCAATGAAAGAATTCCGGGCTCAAGGACGATATGTTGTGTACCTTGACGAAACTTACGTGAATGAATCACACCACGCGCAGAATTGCTGGCAGTCGCCCGAAGAGCGAGGTGCGTTATCTCGAATCGGAAAAGGTAATCGATTGATTATTGTCCACGGCGGGGGTGAGTTGGGCTTTGTGTCGAACGCCCTACTGATTTTCAAGGCGTCTTCCAGGAGTGGGGACTACCACACGTCTATGAACTTTGACAATTTCTCGAAGTGGCTGAAGGAGAAGTTCCTACCCAACCTTCCTTCGCACTCGGTAATTGTCCTGGACAACGCGGCCTACCACAACGTCCAAACAAACAGAAAACCCTCTGCCGCCTCCCTCAAGAACGACGTAGCTACCTGGCTACGCAACAACGGAATACAATTCGACGAATCCGAAACGAAGGCCCAGCTCATATGTAAAGTCAAGCAAGCAGATGTGCCGAAAACCTACCGGATCGACGAAATAATAAATGAAGCTGGACACGATGTCCTTCACCTGCCCCCCTATCATCCGGATCTCAACCCGATTGAAATGGTGTGGGGTGACCTCAAGGGAGAACTCGCTCGAACCTCCGTCGGAACTCCACTCGGTGTCAAGGAAGAACACCTCCGTCGGCTGTTCGACGCGTACACCGCCGATAAGTGGAAAAAGGTATGTGAGCACGTCATGAACACTGAAATAAAGTATATGACGAACGACCACATACTCGACGATCGTGTGGACCAAATGATAATAAGTCTGGCCGGGAGCTCGCCTGATGGTTCATCTGACGAGAGTGACTTTTACTCGTCCGACGACGAATAGTTTTTTAATTTTTTTACGTTTCGTTGTTGCGAATATTATATGAACGTTATGTATTATATAATAAACGAATATTATATGAATATTCATTCTCGTTCACCCATTTTAATCCTTTCTCTAACCTATGGAATCCAAGGTAAGTTTAGTCATAAGTAGTACAATTTGGTGAGAATTATAGTTGGAATTCGTTTTAAGATAGGAATTACGTAATTAAAACTATTAAAATCGGCAGTTTGCTATCATTCCTGGGTCTTTAAATTTAGATACAGCGGGAATACTGGTGTGAACAGTAGTGACGTTCGCAGGGAGAAAAAGTCTAGAAAAATGGTACAAACAGGGAAATTTTCCCGCTCTTTAGTTCACTCCCCGCCGCCAGTCACCGACACCTACGTATTTTTTTCATTGAGGACAGACTATAGTAAGGAACTGGACCAGTAAGGGCTGAACTTTTGTCACTGCATGGAACCGTTACAAGTTGATACTCAGTTCCACAGTCCTGGTACTGCTGTACAAACACACCTCCACTGTGGTCAAAAACCCTGTACAGCTTGTGGGGCTCGTGGCGTTCAGGTAACAATAGGACGCTCAATGGGATCCCATCACCAATGAAACCTTCTTCAATTGTTCCTTCTATTGTCAATGAAAATAATAATGTAATCTTGTATGGCTTCTGTTGTGTTCTGCATGATGTCGAGTGAGGGCAATGGCCCTCTCGATGCGCTGAATTGTTCCTAGCCTGAATCCTACTCCACAGAGAGATTGATCCCGAAAAGCCTAGGGCTTCAGCACTCCGTCTGCGGCGCCTCGTGGCCGACCGTACTGACGAGTGCGTCAAAATCTATCCGACAACCTCGGCGTCTGATAACAGACTCACCAGCAGGAGGCGGAACATTTACCTAGTCAGGCCTACTGTTCTGAAGAGGTCCCTAAGGGGAGCTAGAGGTTCGGCGCCTTTATGGGGCAAACCGTTCCCTCGGAAGAACTGGGGCTGCAGGTAAGACAAGAAATGATAAGTCGGATAGACGAGGTACGAATGCATGTAGGAAGACCCCTCGGTGTGGCTTTTATACTCGAGTTAGTATGGTGAGGGGAGAGTGGAAAAAAGGTGATGTCAAGTGACCTGTTCTTTCCCTTCCTCACCTCATCCGTGTTGGTGATGACTCATGCCTGCTCGGGGTTTTCCTGCGCGTCACTTTATTGGAGAACTACTGACTAGAAATGTATGACATTACAGCTGCTTTTCTTGTACCTACTTCCTTATTTCACATAGATCGAATTACTGTTATTATGATCCCGGTTCTGTTTCAGCTATAAGAAGTGCTTGAAAGTCGATGGCCGGTATCACTGTCCTGATAATGACTGTCGCAACAACAACGACAGAGGTTTTGCGACAGACAACGGCATACGCTATCACATTAGGCGATATCACATCGAGGCCCCTTCGTAAGTTATTCGAATCATTGTTTCAACGTGGATTAGTGATATAATGCACCAGATGTTACGCGGAACTTGTAACAACTCTTAAATTACCAGTTCCAACTAGAGAATCAAGTAAAATCCTACTTCATTTAGCTCTCATGCCTCCATTATAATCAAACATGATCTCATCCTACATCCATAAACTCCACGATAATATTCTTCATGACAATTCCTTGTCCCTTGGGTGTAGGGAGAAGAGATTCGAAAAGATTGTCAACAGTTCCACTCACGTAAAATACCCACCTGTGTAACAATGTAGGAGTAAGAAGAAACAGTTGAACTAATATTAAGTAAAGTATCCATGGTTCCAAAATGTGGGTTCATTGAGTGGACAGATCTTGAGTGGAACATCAGATCTCTTCATGATTATTTCGTTAATGCTTTTTAAGTCGGTAATTAACGAAGTTCTGTGGTTCACTGTACAGCACAAGATCCAGCAAACTCAAATCTATGATTTCCCACTGCTCAACCACGAAAAACTGTAGGTAGGTACGTTGTTTTTTTCTTCGTGCACTTAGATGTTTTCCCTGCCTATTTTTGTGAGTCTAGTTAAAGTTGATGTCGTCCACTAACTTGAGGGGGAAATCCTTCGATAGGGAACCTCTGAAGATGCTTTTATTTCCTTTCAATCTCATTTAAGAGTCTGAAATGTCACCACAAGTCTTTCTGTAGTTTCTAAAGAAAACAAAAATGTATTTAATGATTTTGTCCATGATTGATTTTCAATTATGAAAGCCAAGGAAGCATAATAGGGGTTTATGTCCCCTATGAATAACGTTCCTTAACAAGAAAAACGCTGCAAATCATTGCTCAAAGGTTTATTATTTTGTGTATAGATCATCCTTCTGTATAGATCACTGGTTCTCCATCAATAGCACCTACCACCATCTGTATTCTCCCTTGACCTTCCCTCTCAAATTTCAGCTCCTGCGTTCAATAGGATTGAAAATGGCTTCGGAGCTCACTCAGCTGATCAGTGATCTGAAGAGTGAAGATCTCCTCAAATGCTGGAGACGCCTGGAAGAGCACCTCCATTCAATATGATTGAAAATGGCTTTGGAGCTCACTCAGCTGATCAGTGATGTGAGGAGTGAAGAAGATATCCTCGAATGCTGGAGACGCCTGGAAGAGCACTTCCATTCAATAGCATTGAAAATGGCTTCGGAGCTCACTCAGCTGATCAGTGATCTGATCAGTGAGCAATGATTTGCAGCGTTTTTTACCTACAAACATTGTTTTACCTACCAACTTTTTTTTACCTACCAACTATTGGTAGGTACTACCTACCACACTATAATGGCTTCACACCTTCACAATGAAGTTTATTAGAAAGAACTAAACGCTTCACACTCGATTCGAAAAATAGAAAGCTTGATATGGAAATTTGATTACTAGTTACGCAGAAGGCAAAACTGTATACAAATCGAAGAAATGAACAGCGATTGCATTTTAGTCAGATAAAATTTGAACGGCGATTAGACCTCTTTTGCGATTCACACTCATGATTCTGTTTTATCGAAGGAAAACCTTCAAATACTCGTAGGGACCGAACGGTTTGTCCTACAGAGCTCCGGGTGGTCTCAAAAATTTTTAAAAATTCTGTACTATTTAAAATTGGTGGAAAAACGATACCTTTATTTCGAGAGTTTTTGAGCTAGGGCACTCTTGAAAATTTCAACCCTTAATTTTCACCCCTTAGAAGTGACCTACATCAACCAAAAGCTTCGCGGCACAACTAGACCCCAAATGGAGCCCATATACCAAATTTGAACCAAATCGGTCCAGTGTTGCTAAGAAAAGTGCCGCGTACGGCGGACGGACGGAAATTTTTTTAATCGATTTTCGTATTCTACGTACCTTGAAACGTAAAACATCAAATTTTGAGGGGGGGTTAAAATTGTTTTTTTCTTGCTCGATTCCAAAGGCTTATTATTGAAAATAATAAACCAAAAACGGTTTAGTAAATGGGTTAACAGAAGAAACATTTCCCGGAGAAAAAACAGGTACCTAGGAACAACGCTACAAATTATTACACGACGGTTCATCATTTTTCTTCATCAACCACCAGTTTGGAAAGAACAAATTTTTCGTGAATGGGGGGGAGGGGGGTGTCCCCTATGAATTAGAAGGAGTTATGGTGAACCTTAAGAATTGGAGAAAAGTTGGATTCCCTCGAATTGGTAGGAGGGGGATGTCCCTTATGAATTGGGATGAGGGACTGTCCCCTATGAATTGGAGGAAAGTTGGGTCCTCCACGATTTGGAAGTAGTGAGGGAGTCCTCTATGAATTGGAAGAAAGTTGGGTCCCCAACGAATTGGAAGGAGGGAAGTTGTCCTTCATGAATTGGAAGGAGGGTGGATGCCCCATATGAATTGGAGGGAAGCTGGGTCCAACATAAATCAGAAGGAGGGAGAGTTGAGATGAGAGAGATTCAATTGAAAGAAAATTGGATCCCTATGAATTGGAAGGAGTGAGGGTTTCCCCTAAGAATTGGAGGAAAGTTGGGTTTCCACGAATTGGATGTAGTGAGGGTGTCCCCCAAGAATTAGAGAAAAGTTGATCCCCTTTAATTTTTTTTTCCGATAAAAATTTATTAACAAGGATGAAGCTAACGGATGGGCACAGAAGAGGCGCAATAAAGGCATAAAGAGTTCTTCTTTCATATTCCAATATTTGTATTTCAACATTCCTTTTTTTATCTGAGCTTCGGGAGCGGCCTCTTCTCTAATTTCCAAGTAGGGGTAGAGGTGCTCCATCCTCTAACCCCATCCCGAGGCATCTGATGCTCTTCCTCGAGCTTCGAAGACGTCGGAAGACTGCACGGATGATCGATATTTGGAGTTTCGTTCTTACCCAGCCAGCAATAGCAGATCTTTACTCCATTTATCAGCGAGCACATTCACGAGCCTCTTCTGGAAGGCTAGGAACTCCACTTGCAACTCCCCTTCACTCGAGCACACTAATGGAGTAAATGAAGCTCTCAGATCTTCAGCCGCCTGATCATACTTCCTGTGCTTGTCTTGGGCTGCCCGGTTGGCTGTTGCAGTCCAGCTTTGAGACTGGTAAGAGGAGGCGTCAGCATTAACAATGCGATTATCCAAAAACGCCGTCCTCTCCCTGTCCCATAGGGTCTGATATCCGCTACCAATGCGGGGGATCCCCTTTAAATTGGAATGTACTGCATGTACTCTATGTACTGCATGTGTTGGTTCTCACGAAAAATAACCTCCCTTCGCACAAATCCTCTTTAACAGGGAGTTCGATTGTATAATCGGCTGCCTGATCGAACTCGAGCCTGTCGTGAGAGAACTGATTATTGATGCAGAATTGTATATTGTTCAGGATTTTTTTAAATTAGAATTTTAAATTTGTTCATTAGTTTTCGTTCAATGATTTAATCAACAATTGTTTTGTACATGCCCTTAATTTAAGTTTATTATAACTATTGTAATACCATTTTCTTGGTTCCACAATAAAAAATTTTGACTTTGACTTTGGAATTGGTGAGGGTGGCCCTTATGAATCGGAAGGAAGTTGGGTATCCCTAATGAAAATTGGGTCCCTCTTGAATTGGAAGGAGGGAGGTTGTCCTCTATGAGTTGAAAGGAGGGAGAATGTCCCCTATGAATTGGGAGAAAGTTGGGTCCCCGAAGAATTGAAAGGAGAGAGTGTCCCCCATGAATTGGAAGAAAGATGGGTCCTTCAAGAATTGGAAGGAGGGAGGTTGTTCTTTATGAATTGGAAGGAGGGAGAGTGTCCTCTATGAATTGGAAGAAAGATGGGTCCTTCAAGAATTGGAAGGAGGGAGGTTGTTCTTTATGAAATGAAAGGAGGGAGAGTGTCCTCTATGAATTGGAAGCAAGATGGGTCCTTCAAGAATTGGAAGGAGGGAGGTTGTTCTTTATGAATTGGAAGGAGAGAGAGTGTCCCCCATGAATTGGAAGAAAGATGGATCCTTCAAGAATTGGAAGGAGGGAGGTTGTTCTTTATGAATTGGAAGGAGGGAGAGTGTCCTCTATGAATTGGAAGAAAGATGGGCCCTTCAAGAATTGGAAGGAGGGAGGTTGTTCTTTATAAATTGGAAGGAGAGAGAGAGTCCTCTATGAATTGGAAGAAAGATGGGTCCTTCAAGAATTGGAAGGAGGGAGGTTGTTCTTTATGAATTGGAAGGAGAGAGAGTGTCCTCTATGAATTGGAAGAAAGATGGGTCCTTCAAGAATTGGAAGGAGGGAGGTTGTTCTTTATGAATTGGAAGGAGGGAGAGTGTCCTCTATGAATTGAAAGAAAGTTGGGTCCTTCAAGAATTGGAAGGAGGGAGGTTGTTCTTTATGAATTGGAAGGAGGGAGAGTGTCCTCTATGAATTAGAAGAAAGATGGGTCCTTCGAGAATTGGAAGGAGGGAGGTTGTTTTTTATGAATTGGAAGGAGGGAGAGTGTCCTCTATGAATTGGAAGAAAGATGGGTCCTTCAAGAATTGGAAGGAGGGAGGTTGTTCTTTATGAATTGGAAGGAGGGAGAGTGTCCCCCATGAATTGGAAGAAAGTTGGGTCCTTCAAGAATTGGAAGGAGGGAGGTTGTTCTTTATGAATTGGAAGGAGGGAGAGTGTCCCCGATGAATTGGAAGAAAGTTGGGTCCTTCAAGAATTGGAAGGAGGGAGGTTGTTCTTCATGAATTGGAAGGAGGGAGAGTGTCCTCTATAAATTGGAAGAAAGAAGGGTCCTTCAAGAATTGAAAGGAGGGAGGTTGTTCTTTATGAATTGGAAGGAGGGAGAGTGTCCTCTATAAATTGGAAGAAAGATGTGTCCTTCAAGAATTGGAAGGAGGGAGGTTGTCCTCTATGAATTGGAAGAAAGATGGGTCCTTCAAGAATATGAAGGAGGGAGGTTGTTCTTTATGAATTGGAAGGAGGGAGAGTGTCCTCTATAAATTGGAAGAAAGATGGGTCCTTCAAGAATTGAAAGGAGGGAGGTTGTTCTTTATGAATTGGAAGGAGGGAGAGTGTCCTCTATAAATTGGAAGAAAGATGGGTCCTTCAAGAATTGGAAGGAGGGAGGTTGTCCTCTATGAATTGAAAGGAGGGAGAATGTCCCCTATGAATTGGGAGAAAGTTGGGTCCCCTAAGAATTGAAAGGAGAGAGAGTGTCCCCCATGAATTGAAAGAAAGATGGGTCCTTCAAGAATTGGAAGGAGGGAGGTTGTTCTTTATGAATTGGAAGGAGGGAGAGTGTCCTCTATGAATTGGAAGAAAGATGGGTCCTTCAAGAATTGAAAGGAGGGAGGTTGTTCTTTATGAATTGGAAGGAGGGAGAGTGTCCTCTATAAATTGGAAGAAAGATGGGTCCTTCAAGAATTGGAAGGAGGGAGGTTGTCCTCTATGAATTGGAAGAAAGATGGGTCCTTCAAGAATATGAAGGAGGGAGGTTGTTCTTTATGAATTGGAAGGAGGGAGAGTGTCCTCTACAAATTGAAAGAAAGATGGGTCCTTCAAGAATTGAAAGGAGGGAGGTTGTTCTTTATGAATTGGAAGGAGGGAGAGTGTCCTCTATAAATTGGAAGAAAGATGGGTCCTTCAAGAATTGGAAGGAGGGAGGTTGTCCTCTATGAATTGAAAGGAGGGAGAATGTCCCCTATGAATTGGGAGAAAGTTGGGTCCCCTAAGAATTGAAAGGAGAGAGAGTGTCTCCCATGAATTGGAAGAAAGATGGGTCCTTCAAGAATTGGAAGGAGGGAGGTTGTTCTTTATGAATTGGAAGGAAGGAGAGTGTCCTCTATGAATTGGAAGAAAGATGGGTCCTTCAAGAATTGGAAGGAGGGAGGTTGTTCTTTATGAATTGGAAGGAGGGAGAGTGTCCTCTATGAATTGGAAGAAAGATGGGTGCTTCAAGAATTGGATGGAGGGAGGTTGTTCTTTATGAATTGGAAGGAGGGAGAGTGTCCTCCATGAATTGGAAGAAAGATGGGTCCTTCAAGAATTGGAAGGAGGGAGGTTGTTCTTTATGAATTGGAAGGAGGGAGAGTGTCCTCTATGAATTGGAAGAAAGATGGGTGCTTCAAGAATGGGAAGGAGGGAGGTTGTTCTTTATGAGTTGGAAGGAGGGAGAGTGTCCTCTATGAATTGGAAGAAAGTTGGGTCCTTCAAGAATTGGAAGGAGGGAGGTTGTTCTTTATGAATTGGAAGGAGGGAGAGTGTCCTCTATGAATTGGAAGAAAGATGGGTCCTTCAAGAATTGGAAGGAGGGAGGTTGTTCTTTATGAATTGGAAGGAGGGAGAGTGTCCCCCATGAATTGGAAGAAAGATGGGTCCTTCAAGAATTGGAAGGAGGGAGGTTGTTCTTTATGAATTGGAAGGAGGGAGAGTGTCCTCTATGAATTGGAAGAAAGATGGGTCCTTCAAGAATTGGAAGGAGGGAGGTTGTTCTTTATGAATTGGAAGGAGAGAGAGTGTCCTCTATGAATTGGAAGAAAGATGGGTCCTTCAAGAATTGAAAGGAGGGAGATTCCCCTTATAAATTGGAGGAAAGTTGAGGTAGTCAAAAAAACGAAAGGAATAAAGTTGATGGTGGACTTCAAAAATTGAAAGAAACTGACAACACAATGAACAACGAATGAAACATAAACAAAATGGCTGGAGGATACTCCAAAAAAAAAAACATTGCGTGAATAAAGAACCAAAGTAGGCACAGCAAAACCTAACCAAATGAAACGAGAACAATCAGTAGGAATTTAATTTAATTAATACTTCTTTTCTCGTGTCCAACAGGTTTGAGTAGGGGTGACGTTTCCTCTTCTCATTCTTCTTCCACGTTCCGTGGATATTTCACACGAATCTTGTAGTTCCTCCAAAGGTTTTACCTGTCTTCAACATGACTCCGTTCTGATGACGATACGCAAGTTACTTGGAGGAAGGAGTGGAACTGAACCGTTTCTTTTTCGACCAGTTTTTTGTTTCATGTGAAAATAGTTTTTTTCGTTATTTTGCCGGACGCTTTTTTGTTTTTTCTGTCCTTCCCTAAAGTACACTTGTAAGCACACTTTCCAGTTCTGTTGACTTTTACTTCAGGAAAAGGAGGGTTTCAGAAAACACGAGAACACTTGGAATCCTTGGAAAACGTAAAGATGACACATTAGAGATAGAAAATGGGATGACGACTGCCTAATATGGAAAACTAGCCAATGTGACCAACACAAATAAAGTGGAACTACTCGTAGACAGTTGGGTACACTTGATATTGAAGTTCCCAACGAATACACAACAATTTATTCATATTATTTGTCAAGTACTGATTTCACGGTATTAATTTTCCACATTACAGCTTCAACTGCACTAAATGCGATAAATCCTGTTACTCCTCCGCTAAGCTGAAGATGCATTTGTTGGTGCACAACTCATCGGATTCCTACCCCTGCTCCATCTGTAGTGAGTATCTCCTGTGTTGTAGATTTCAAATCTAAATCGTAAATCAGAATGCTTCAACGAAGATTTCACGTCCCCGTGCCGTCTTCCCAGGACTCCATCACCTCAGGAGACCGCCAAGTCGTCTTCGATGAAAAACTCTGCAAATTATTACACAATGATTTATTATTTCACTGTACAGATCTCGCGGCTTTTTCATGAAAAGTACCTTCCACAGTAGGCAAATCTATAGCAGGTAGTAACTTCGCTATCTAAGAGTTGTGGGTGACTTCATTTCAAGGGTGTGATTCTTGGTCGGTAGTGACATTTGAGTACAAATGAAACTTTGATGGCATTTTTGGTTTATTAATTTCAATAATAAATCTTTGGAATCGACCAAGAAGAAAATTTTTTAAACAAAATTTGATGGTTTACGTTTCAAGGTACGTAGAATCCAAAAATCGAATAAAAATTTGGCCGTCCGTACGCCGCACAATGGGGCCAAATGGCCAAAAATCGGAAAAAATCATTATCTTCTAAACTAAATAATGTATCGTCTTGGGAATGGTTTCATTTGATTCCGAATACGAAAATACATAAGAAAAATAAGTTTTCTGACGTTTAAAGTTATTATTTTAGTACTATATCTTGAATTTTGAAAAGGAATCGTGTTTTGGAGGAATCGTGTTTGCCTGCTTTTAGTAGGCTTTCCAGCTAGTTTTAAATAATCTAGCAAGTAAGAAAATTTTGATGGTTTACGTTTTAAAATAAGTAGCTTTTTTTCTCGCTCAATTACAAAGGTATGTTTATGAAAATAAAAAACCAAAAGGCAACTTTTTAAAAATAATATTGATTTTGTTCGATTTTAAAACTAGAACAAATCCGGAATCGAATGCAAAGAGAAATTTTTGAATTCGCCGATTAGAAATACTCCAAATTTAAATTTAAAATTAGAGCTTTCATAGCAATTTCTAGTCTACGTTTCTAAAAACGACTTGCCGGCACCCTTAAAACTCCCTTAAATGGTGAAATGTAGTTACTATTGAATGCACACGATTTTTGCACACACAATTATTTTGATGAATGTTAGTGAACATACAAATTCACACCGATCATCACTTTTTGCCTCCATTCAGGAACACATTCTCAACCAACTTTCTTCTGCAGGTAAAAAATTCAAATCGCCCTATTCGCTGAAATATCACGAGGGACTTCACACCAAGCCATTCCAGTGCTTCCATTGTCAGAAGAATTTCTCCAGGAAGTTATCAGTCAAAACCCACCTTGTGCCGTAAGTTTTGTGATTTTGAGACAAATGTTCACCATAATCAAAATTTTCAACCACGTTTACGTTTCTGGCCTTCCTGAACTGGGAGCCACCATGACGGGTGGTCTGCCTCTATGACCATAAGGGCCTCCTCTCCAGTAGTGGATTGGTGGCACTGGGAGCCACCATGACGGGTGGTCTGAGTCTATGACCATAAGGGCCTCCTTTCCAGTAGTGGATTGGTGGCACTGGGAGCCACCATGATGGGTGGTCTGCCTCTATGTCCATAAAGGCCTCCTCTCCAGTAGTGGATTGGTGGCACTGGGAGCCACCATGACGGGTGGTCTGCCTCTATGACCGAAAGGGCCTCCTCTCCAGTAGTGGATTGGTGGCACTGGGAACCACCATGATGGGTGGTCTGCCTCTATGTCCATAAGGGCCTCCTCTCCAGTAGTGGATTGGTGGCACTGGGAGCCACCATTATGGGTGGTCTGCCTCTATGACCGTAAGGGCCTTCTCTCCAGTAGTGGATTGGTGGCACCAGGAGCCACCATGACGGGTGGTCTGCCTCTATGTCCATAAGGGCCTCCTCTCCAGTAGTGGATTGGTGGCACTGGGAGCCACCTTATGGGTGGTCTGCCTCTATGACCGTAAGGGCCTCCTCTCCAGTAGTGGATTGGTGGCACCGGGAGCCACCATGACGGGTGGTCTGCCTCTATGACTGTAAGGGCCTCCTCTCCAGTAGTGGATTGGTGGCACCGGGAGCCACCATGACGGGTGGTCTGCCTCTATGTCCATTAGGGCCTCCTTTCCAGTAGTGGATTGGTGGCACTGGGAGCCGCCATGGTGGGTGGGTCCGGGCCAGCTGGGACACCTTGGCCAGTGCAGCGGTGCTCCAAACATGCATTCCTATAATAAATCCAATCACGTCAGTTCCTATTCCACGTAAGTTCCTGTATGGCTTTGTCTTTCACGGTGTTTTTCTTCTTTCCTCGTGATGATTGTTGTTGATCCCGTACCTAAAGGTTGTTTCTAGTTGACTTACAATGACGATTGATGTTTACAGCCTCAAACTATATTATATTTGAAGAATATTGTTGACTTACACTTACTTACCATGTACCGACAATGAAAAATAAAGTATTCATTCATTCATTTATAGTTTTGATGATCTCCTAAATGGCAGACTTTTTATTTTTATAAATAGCAAATTCCAAGTTGAATGGGGTTCCACTTTTATGTACTCGGATCCTTCCTCAGTAATGAGATTTTGACGAGACGTATTTCATGCAGTTATCTCTTGGGTTTCAGGATAGGGATGGGTATCGATACTCGATATTTCAAAATATCGATACTTTCGTACCGATACTCGATATTTTAGTATCGATACTGAACTATCCGATATTTTTGGATATCGATACTTTGGATCCGATATTTCTAAATATCGAATATCGATACTGTTCTCGCGGAAAATTTATTCAATGGCTAAAAAATGAAGAGGCTTTTGGGTCATTACTCTTTGGTTGCCCAAATAACGTTTATATCATGGAAAAAATCACTCTGTTTAGACTCTTATTAGTGAAAAATGAATAAAAGTTGTTGAAAAAATTATTTTTCTTGAGAAAATTGGATAATATTGATAGTTTGTGACACTAAAGTATCGATACTCGATATTTTAAAATATCGATACTCATGCCCAACGATACTTGGGATATCGATACTCGGATACGATACAGTATCGATATAAAATATCGATACTTTTATAACGATACCCATCTCTATTTCAGGATGAGGTGCGACGTTTGTGACGTCGTGGTGCCGTGCTCTAATCTCTTCCTTCGTCATGAAGATGACGTGCCGCACCTCTACGAATGCACAGGCTGTGAAGACAAGACGTTCAAGAGGTTGCGTGAATTCAACAGTCACATCCGAAGGTTTCATTACGAAGAAACTACTGCTCTCGACGGAACGTGAGTTAATACTAGGGAGATGGTAGTCGTTAGAATATAGAAGAGGGACGATAGTCTAGCTAGAGCTTTGGTTTCTCAATCCCCTCGAATGCTGGCAGCTAGAGACAGTTTACAACTGTGGTTTGATAGTGCTCTACTGACGCATGTATGCGTAGTGACAATTCGATGTACCTTTCGATGCGATATTCAACATCAAAATAATATCGGAAGGTAGTATCGATATCGATAAAATATCGGAAGGCAGTATCGATATCGATAAAATATCGGAAGAAAAAATCAATATTGCTGATATCGATAGAATATCGAAAGAAAAATACTAATTTTACCTATATCGAATATGTTTTTGCATTTTTTAATTTTTTATTATTTTACATATTTTAGGGGAAAATGATTAATTACAGTGGGAAGAAATATAACCATCCCAACCGATATTTCATTTCTTTCGATATCAACATTTTCCTTTCGATATTCGCTAATATCGCAAGAAAAATATCGATACAAATATCGGAAATATCGAAACAAAATATCGATATCAATAAATATCGAAAGTATCAAATCGTCACTGTGTATAAGCTGGCCCCACAAAAATCTGAATTTTAATTTTTGACAAATGGTTGGTTCTCGTACTTCATGAAGAGAGATTATTAGGTTGTCATTTTCTTTGTAGAGGCGAGGGACAATTTTTGTCACAAAACAAGACGTCAAACATGAAAGATTTAAATAGGTATAGTTTCAGTTATTGCCGTTTATTCAGTTATGTTTTTCCCATTTTTCTGTGGCAATTTTTGTTCGATTTTGATGATGCTAGCAGCAATCTTTCAGTTTTTTCAATTCCCTTAGCACTGATGAATTTCTAAAATCCTTGAAAATTTCAAATTTAGCTACAACTTTCAAGTTTTTGCCCCTACAATTTAGGAAAATATTAACCCGGAACGAGGAACGAACCGCGACCGACTGAGACCTCATTAAGTTTGACTCTTGCTGGAAAAACGATCGATTCTTTTGAAAAATATCTGTACGATTCTTTTTAAATTCGTTCCTAAAAGATCGATTCGATTTAAATCGTTTCATTTTGAAGAATCTCACATCTCTATGCCAGAAGGGCAGGTTACCTTGCACTGGGCTGAAAGCTAAAGCTGGGAGCCCTAGAAGCTAGAGCTAGAGCTCCAGGACGTAGTTCTGGATGTAGGCATGATCCCAGTTCACAGGACATGATCGCGTTCTCTCAACATTATCACAACAAGTCACCTTGTTGACACATATTTTTCTCCTTGGGGTGTTACCAGCCGCATCAAAGTAATTAATTTGATAACATAATATAGTTTTAAATTAATGGGGTTAGTTCCGCTAGTTATAAGAATACAATTATTATCTACGTACCATATTGGAGAATCCGTCGTAACCAGCAAGTCGAGTACAGGAGGCGAGCGCTTTCGATGTAAGGACATCATCTTCAGGCCGTCGAGAGAGTACTAAAGTTTGTCAGTCCGTCTTGTATTTTTACAGCCTGGGTGAAAGGAAAGGGGGCCACGTGGAAACGAGACCACGTGGTGAAATGTTGTTTGTCTGTCATGTCAAGTGAAAGGGAGAGATAACCATGTGGTGAATGTACAATTAGCTAATAGGATTGACATGACAGACAAACAACCTTTCACCACGTGGTCTCGTTACCAGGTGGCCCCCTTTCCTTTCTGATCCTTTCACCTAGACTATATGAATAGAACGTGTGACGATCCTACTTTTACAGAAGGGGCAAACCGATTTGGTTTGTTCCCGATTTGTTGGAGCTACGCCTAGGGGGATATTTGATTCATAGAGATATGAATCGATATACTCTTCGGGCCGGCTGATTAATCTAATCACTGGTTTGAAGGGGTAGGGTCGTCACACCCTCCTCTGTCTCATATATGGGCAATTAGGTGTATTTCAAATTTGTTGTACAAATTGAAATTCAACCTATATTGTTACATGGTAGCAGAGCGTGGTTCGGTGGAAATGCACTGAATTTATTTCATCATTTCCCCTCCACTTTTTCTTGGGTATTCCAGAAGGAATTACCCAAAGAGATATCCAGAAGGAATCTCTATATTAAATTCATTCCCTTATTATACTTCGCCAATCCGGCAATTAAATTCGTTCATTAAACTTCGCCAATCCGGCAATTAAACTCATTCCCTTGTTAGGCTTTGCCAATCTGGCATTTCATTAATTTCTATTACGTTTTTCTTTTATATAAGCCTTTTCTGCATTTGCCTTTTCAATCATTACACTTGAATGTTTCGTCGTTCGTATTCTTTATTTAGTTTGCTTTCTCCTCAGTTCCATTGATTTATTCTTTTATGTATAAATGGCCCATTCGTGGCATAAATGACCCATTCGTGGCATTCTTCTTCTTTTGGAATAGTACCATTACGATGGAGGAATTCCCTTGAAGCTTCCAGACGTCCTTACCTGGGCTTCATGCTATTTTCAGTCCCTTTGACTTGTTTTCAAACATACTTCTGTTTGAAACCCAGAAGTATGTTTTAGGGAGGGGAGTGTGATGATCCTACTTTTACAGAAGGGGCAAACCGATTTGGTTTGTTCCCGATTTGTTGGAGCTACGCCTAGGGGGATATTTGATTCATAGAGATATGAATCGATATTCTCTTCGGGCCGGCTGATTAATCTAATCTCTGGTTTGAAGGGGTAGGGTCGTCACCCTCCTCTGACTAACTTATGAACAATTAGGTGAGTTTCAATCTGAAATTCAACCTATATTGTTACAAACGATGGACTGACAAACTTTAGTACTCTCTCGACAGCCTGAAGATGATGTCCTTACATCGAGAGTGCTCGCCTCCTGTACTCGACTTGCTGGTTACGACAGATTCTTCATTACAGTACGTAGATAATAATTATAATATAATTATTTTCTCGATGTTATTTATGACTAAATTCGTGCTTATTATCAATAATATACTACGTTTCAAACGTTTCTATGGGTGGCAGTTGTCGATTGAACATTTGAACTACTGGCAATAGGGGCAACAACAAATGAACGGGCAATTTGGAAAATTCTTTAGCCTAGATTGTATTTCATAAGTAACTTTTGCAAGTCAAAATGACGAAGAAATAAAAAATTAACATGAATGGGGTTAGTTCCGCTAGTTATAAGAATACAATTATTATCTACGTACCATATTGGAGAATCCGTCGTAACCAGCAAGTCGAGTACAGTAGGCGAGCGCTTTCGATGTAAGGACATCATCTTCAGGCTGTTGAGAGAGTACTAAAGTTTGTCAGTCCGTCGTTCTATTTATATAGTCTAGGTGAAAGGGAGGTGAAAGGATCGGAAAGGAAAGGGGGCCACGTAAAAACGAGACCACGTGGTGAAAGGTTGTTTGTCTGTCATGTCAAGTGAAAGGAAGAGATAAAACTAATCCTGTTAGCTAATTGTACATTCACCGCATGGTTATCTCTCCCTTTCACTTGACATGACAGACAAACAACATTTCACCACGTGGTCTTGTTTCCACGTGGCCCCCATTCCTTTCTCATCCTTTCACCTCCCTTTCACCCAGACTGTAAGAATACAAGATGGACTGACAAACTTTAGTAATCTCTCGACGGCCTGAAGATGATGTCTTTACATCGAAAGCGCTCGCCTCCTGTACTCGACTTGCTGGTTACGACGGATTCTCCAATACGGTACGTAGATAATAAAAAATTAACAATTTCTGGTCATTCGAAAGGAAGGCGTGGCCTCCCCCCCACCACTTCAGTTTCCGTAGTAGTTCCTTAGCTGAAAGTAGATAGCGCTACTGAGGCAGCCTCATAAATGCTTGCACATCATTTTAACGTTGGCTTTCTCCTCTGTTAACTTGTCTCCGGTACTCTGTGTTACCTTGGGATAACCTCGGGTCAGTGAAGCGTTCCTGCCCCATCATATTGCGTTACCCTTTTTTTTTTGTAACTAAATTTTTCATAATCCCCAGCAAAAATACACTGTCATGACGAAAGAATGAGAAGAACGTCGATGTTTTTGAAACATCAGTACTTTGTCAATACCCTTCCCTACTTGTGAAAATGAACCCACTTCGAAGTTCAACGTGGCGTCCAGTTTCATCATTTTGATAATTACGATGTAGTTTCAAGTTCAGGCGAATAATTCACTTCATACCTGTATTGTTTCATGTTGCAGCTGGATTTGCAACATCTGCCAAAGGAAATTCACCAGCCGCAACATCGCTATGAGACACGCTCGGAGAAATCACAAAACTATTCTCAAACCTGCGACTCAAGTAGCCGCCCGAGACTCTTGAAACGACGAAATTTCCTCCATTACTTTACTTTACTTTTCCGCTGGGGGTAGAAATTTGGTTCTTTTTATGATTTTACGAACTTTTCCACTAAGAGTTATTTAGTTAATATTTTGGTTTAATTTTGACGTGATAACGTCTTATAAATTGGTTTACCGGGGACACTTCAAGAAACTGCGTTACGCTCCGCTCACGGAGGGGGTGCAGCTCGGCGCTCCCTGAAGCGCCCCCCCCCCCCGCGTCCAACCCTTCCCCGGCGCTCACAAAAGCGGGAGCGCCCCGCCCCCCTTCCCTGGCACTCACTCCCCCCCCACCCATGGGAAATACCTACTCTGTGCAACTTGACAAAGAATTTTATTTTATCCTTCTTCCTACTATACGAATGAATATTAAAATTAAAATTATTTTACCACTCAAAGTCGTTGTCACGTAAAACTTTCGCCCGTATACTGACTTTACAGGCAACAACACAGGGTTTTTTTTTGGTTAATAATTTGGTTTTTTTTAAAATGATTTTACGAACTTTTCAACTAAGAGTTATTTAGTTAATATTTTGAGTAAGAAATAGCCCCCCCCCCCCCTCGCCCTTATCTACCATATCATTTGTAACGGCATGTAAGCCTCTAATTTGAACAGCATTTTAAAATCCGTGATCTACGATTACCCAACATGAGACTGCAGGCTTGGTAGGCAGTCCATATCAGTATTGAATGTAAAATACGCAAATACCCTTGAAATATGCCTATGGTGACACAACGATAATTCATGAAAATCCAGAGTTATATTAATAATGTCCCTTCAAAGTTGAGTACAGTTAAAAAACTATAAATGAACCGAAATATTAAAACAAAGAGAGAGTGTGTATATTTGTGGAAATACAATGCAGGTATATCACAATTGTCGAAAATGCAGATAATGGAATAACAAATAATAAACAATGGATAGAAATTATATATAATAATAACAAAACAATGGAACAGTCGTGTATAATAAAATGTCACTGTGTCTTATCGTGTCACTGTGCATATTGCAATGCTTGCCGGTTGTGAGGGGGCACTTAGGACTCCCCCCTGTGCCGGCCGGGGGCCACCCGACCAGCCACGGGCCCGTCCCACCATGGCGGCTTCCCGATACCAGACCGCCATCGTCAGAATGAACGGCCACAAAATAGGACCACCCTTCCCTCCGACAAAGGCCAGCAACTTCGCAATAAGGCATCAGATCCCTTATTATTTCATAATGGAGGAAAAGTTCGTAAAATCATAAAAAGAACCAAATTTCTACCCCCAGCACTGTCTCCGTCAGGAAACTCGCATTTTTATCGAACCAACATCAAAATCCCTTGTATCCCTATTTTAAACGGTTTTCTATATACTCCTCGCGATCTTTTCTTTATCGACTTTCATTTCTTCATTCCTTTTTATATGTTACCTTATTTTAAAATGTATTATATTTTAATAAAATCCAAAATTGCTACGTGTTGAGATTTTTGTTGGTCATTTGTAACCTCCTCTTCGCGCAGGAGTCGGAACTCAGAGATAGTGCTGGCCATTGTGGTTAGTAGAGCATCGGCTCTACTAACCACAATGGCCAGCACTATCTGCTAGATAGTGCATCTGGATATCAAACTATCTGCTAGAGAGTTAATATCGCTCCATTCCTTCAGTTGTTTCGAAGTTGATAGTAGTTTCTCAATTTGTCAGTAGAAAGTTTGGTGGAAACGAATGGCCGCTAGGTTGTTGACAGGCTAAGGGCTTCGTAGGAAGGAACGTGCTTCTAATTACCACAGGATACAAGGAAATAAGTACAGCAATTATCGGTATAAGATGGGTATAATATAACGGATATAACAGCCGTACAAAACGGGATAAGCAGCACTATAATGACTTCCATTTCATAATCCGGTTTATGAATTGTCGGGATATGGCTTTTAATCGGGGTAGCGCTGACCTCTGCCGGTGCGCTTTGGAACTAAGTTTAGGCAGTTGATTTGAAATCACCGTTTGTGAAACGGCGGGGAGTTCAAACAGTATTAAGTGCACATGCGAGCAGTTACCTCGGAAACGACCTAACTAGCCTGAGACGTGGGATCTCGCCAGCCCACATTCACAAGCTAAAGGTCGGTCTCCACGGGGACACTTATTAGAGAGTTTTTGGAAACCACTAACGGGCCCGTGGAACCTCTTCACAAAGCACAGAGTTCGCGGGTGACGATGGATTTGCCTCCTGACATCAGCGGGCGACGATGAAAGGGTGCCCCCAGACAGTCACCCGTTCCTTGAGGCCCACCGTGACGAGCGCCTCCATTCCCCCCCTGTCAAAAGTTAACGTCCTTCCTCCTTCAACTGGGTAGCATCCTCTGTTGCTCGCGCTAGTCTCCTCCTAATGGGGCCCCGTGATATTTTGGCACCAAAAACTCTCTATTGCCATAGATCAGAGAGCACTCGAGAGCAGTGTGGACACCTCCTGGAGCAGTTGCGCTTGCTCTCGTAGAGTGCTCTCGTGGAACCTCTTCACAAAGCACGGAGTTTGTGGGTGACGATGGATTCGCCTCCTGACATCAGTGGGCAGCGATGAAAGGGTGCCCCCAGACAGTCACCCGTTCCTCGAGGCCCACCTTGACGAGCGCCTCCAATTCCCCCCCCCCCCTGTCCAAAGTTAACGTCCTTCCTCCTTCAACTGGGTCGCATCCTCTGTTGCTCGCGCTAGTCTCCTCCTAACGGGGCCCCATGAGATTTTGGCACCAAAAACTCTCTATTGCCATAGAGCAGAGAGCACTCGAGAGCAGTGTGGACACATCCTAGAGCAGTTGTGCTTGCTCTCGTAGAGTGCTCTCGCGTTCCCTCTCCACTCTCGAGGTGGAGACACCTGCGCAACCACTCTCGGCAACTAGTCTCAGTGAGTTTCAACAACGTGCAACTAGTGCCTAGAGCAGGATGGCGAATTCTGGCCGTCAATGGACAAAAGAACGAAACCGAGAGCTTCATAAACGAAACCAGTCGATCAATTCTGGATTAATCGACCAAGAACAAACTCACCTTTACGAACGATTTTAAACAGCTGTAGATGGCATCACAACATTCGGGAATTATTTTCGAAATGATTTGAACAGGAATCCTGAATAAATATGACAACGAATAGTACGAGTCTCCTGAAAATTAAAAAATATTTGCTTCTACATTTTCTTATGAATAAAATTTCATTATTATTCAACAATAGTTTGTTACGAAGTATTCAAATTTAAATATCTGAAGCCAAAAATCTGAGGGCTACTGCTAATCTTTCTCGGGGTTGTATGGATTCCCTCATTGTAGTGTCTTGTTTTCTGATTAGTGGAGAACTTTTGCTCCAGTTCCTGAAAATTTGTGGCCGACTTTCGTACAAAGTTCATATACGAGGGACGTCCGGAAAAAAAGGGGACAAATGCTGTTAAAATTAGAAAAAAATGCATATATTTTAATGAAATTTTCAGGATATGTTCAAAATTTAATCCTTTATTTTTCAACATAGTCCCCGGCAAGTTCCACACACTTCTGCATCCTAGGCACGAGCTTTTTTATGCCTTCGTCATAGACGCTCCGCTCCACCTCCAACAGCCACTTCTCCACTGTCTCCTTGACCTCCTTGTCGCTGGAAAACGTGTCGTTTGGATTCAGGGGTATAGTGGCGTACCCAAGTCTTGTCCCCAGTCACTATAGAGTCCAGGAACGCTTCTCCCTCCGATGCATACTGCTGCAGAAATTCGTTTGCAGCCACAACACATCGTTGGCGATGTTCTGGAATCAACATTTTTGGCACCCATCTGGCACACAACTTCCTGTAGTCAAGTTTTTCAGAAACGATTTCACCCTTAACGTCCGATGTGTGGGAACATTTCATGAAGGGAGTCGAGGGTCACACGACGATCGCTGCGAATTTTTTCATTGACTTGCTGCACAAGTTCTTCTGAAACGACAGACGGCCTCCCACTTCTTTCTTCATCGTGCGTGTCTGTGCGACCTTCTTTAAACTCCTTAACCCACTTGAAAACCTTCGAACGTGTCATCATATCAGGTCCATAGGTTTACATTAGCTGACGATGGATTTTGGCAGCTGAATTTTGGCGCAAAGTGAGGAACTTGATCACTGCCTGAATCTCGCACCTGCGGTAGGTGAAGAACGACACCTGCAGAGGTTGACGCGACGGGTTCCTGCCACGACATTTTTGAACAAACTGATACAGGCGAGCGCTCATTGTGACCGTTGGGAGTTCCCCTACACGCAGGTATGCCAACTTTGAAAAAAAAATTCCCATCACCCCCTACGACAATTGTCCCCTTTTTTTCCGGACGTCCCTCGTACATCTTTGGATCACTTGCCTTCAGCTCAGGAAGTAGAGTCGTGTACACACCGAATTGCTTTCGTTGTAGAACCCATTCTTTCACCCAAATACGGCGTTTATTTCTTCTTTCCCGTTTCCTCTTAATAACCAGTGCCGCGCGAGCGATATTTTGTTTAGATGAGACCATTGTGACGGTCGGAATGAGACTGGAGGAATCTCGTGCAAGTGCAACAAAGCGAGACTGTGTAGGCAGACCTGAGACTGCTCTCGCGAGGTCAACAGCGAGAGGTCTCAGACACTCGTCTTTAGGCGGCTTTCACACTGACCGCGATTTGAGCGAAGCGAAGCGATGCGATTACGCGCGAAAAAGACAAAACGCCGCGCGAGTAAGGTTTTTAAATGGGAGGAGGCGACTGGTGTTCACACTGCGAGCGGTAGAGGGCGGTTGCGAGCGATTTCGTGCGAGTGGCCTCTCGCAATCGCAAGGAACGTTGCGATTTGAAGCGAGCGATTCGTGCGAGTAATAGATTTCGCGCTCTCCAGTTTGTTGTGCATTGTAAATTATCTTGTTTTTGAATTACTTATTTCACATTAAATTCACGATGGACATCGAGAAGTTGATAAACGGTGTTCAACAACGTCCAGCACACATGACGACAATTTTACAGTCTGACAAAACTAACTTGTATAATAAAATATGTTACTTACGTTGAGTAAATTTTCGTACCTACTTTTGTCTACTACATTTTAACATAGAATGTGTTTTTGCAATGACCAACCGGAAATCTCCACGGAGAAATTATGTAACGTAAAACAGACGTACGATACCGATAAACACATTCTGTGTTTTTAGCGAATTTTCGAAGAAAAATGAAGCTATTGCAATGGCCTCAAAATTTTCAGAATGAACATTTTTGAACATTTTCTTCACTGAAATCCATTTTGGCACATTCTGAAACAATTCCTTAAGTTTTTCTAAAAATCATATAGGTACTTATTTAAAAAAACATATTTCTCAAAAAAAAATAAATAAATGGGGGCGCATTTGGTTTGATTTAAAACTAAAAAACCTAGGTATCTAAAAGAAATCGTTAACACAATTTTTTCTTCCCTTAACCATAGTTTTAACTGGAAGATTTCTTTGAAAATTCGCTCATTAATATTCATGCTGCATGAATGGACATTTTGTAATTTCATACAGAGTATGGAGAAAGAATCAACTAGGGGGTGTAGAAAGGGTTGAGGGCGCAATGCGCCGAGTTTTTTTTGTTGAACTTGTTGCATTTCCGCTCTTAAAAATACATTGACTAAACTTTATAATTAAAAATTTTTTACTCACCTGATTGTGACCATAAGCTTTTCTTCTGCCGGTATGGCCATCCTGAAATTAGTGTCCTGCTTCTGCACTGCATTTGAAATCTGGGATAAAATATAGTCAAAAGTGTTTGAGCTCATCCTGAAATACCTCCAAAACCGCTCTTCATCCTCTCGCAGTTGAGGGTACAAATGGTGATATTCACCTAACGCACATCTTGGCTGATTCACTTCATGAACCCACTTTCTTTTACGCTTTCTTTTAATTTTCAACGTAGGTACTAGACTCTAATAAAAAGGAATTAACAGAGTTAAATGGGAACATCTTTCCGGGACACCAAATACTCGACTGGTCTACTCGCCAGTGTTGCCAACAAGCGGCTAAAAAAAAAACCCTGAGCCAACCTCGAAAAACCCCCAAATCCCCCCAAAAAAGAAAAACCCTAAAAGTTAAGAATGAAATAAAAATATCTATGAATACCATGCATTTTTTTTTTTAGCAGTAGATTGTAATCTATTAATGATTTGAGGGCGGAGTGGATCTTGAAGACAGTGAAATTATTGTATTAGCGATATATGTTTCAGGTCATAAAGGTTTAAAAAAACATTAAGAACATTTAAAAAAATAAACTAGTTTCTTCAGGTAGGGTACTTTTTTGTACAAAAAAATCAAAATGTCAAACAGTGAGGTTGCATTCGACTCCCATCTCCAAAACCTTCTCAATTTCTTCAAAACTTCGAGTTTGCTAATAGTAACGAGCGACATTGGTAAATTCGGTGAAGTTTTTCACTCCATTGAATACATATATTACCTGCTGCTATTTTAATTGCTGATTCATTTTTATTCTCCCCAAATCCCCCCGACTCGTCGGTAAAAACCCCCCAAAAAAAACCCCAAAAGATTTCTCCCCCCAAAATCCCCCCGTCAAGAAAAAAAACCCCAAATTTGGGGGGGAAACCCCCAACTTGGCAACACTGCTACTCGCTCGCCTGTAATCGCTAGCAGTGTGAACACATCATCGCATCGCATCGCTTGGAAGTTCGCGCCTCCATTCGCTTCGCTTCGCATCGCATCGCATCGCGGGCAGTGTGAATTCAGCCTTAGTGTGAATTCATCGCGGGCAGTGTGAATTCAGCCTTAGTGTGAATTCATCGCGGGCAGTGTGAATTCAGGCTCTCAGCTGACACTGCTCTACGCAATTAGTGTCGCTCTGGCTCTCACCGTGTAGACTGGCCTTAAGACTAGTTCGGTCTTACCTCGCATTAACCAGCTATGTAGGAAACCTCACTGCATTATTAGACTGGGAAATAAGTACGAGTTGAAAGCAACAAACCAATTTTGGTTTATTATTTTTGATAATAAACCATTGGAATTGAGCATGAAAAAAATTCTTAACCCCTCTTCAAAATATGTAGAATTCGAAAATGGGGTATTTCGGTGGGTCGGAAATTCAGGTTTTTGACCTCAAATTTGGATTCAGCACCCTTGAAAACCCATGTATTACAACTTTAAGCCCAATGATACTATAACATGAGGTAGAAAAATAATTAAAGAGATCACACGTTTGAAAAAGGCGGGCCGCTATAAATGCACACACACTAGGCAAGGACTACGCCGCGTGTGTGTGTGAGTAGTATTTTGTAGTATCCAAGACGTCCTCCAAGGGTTTCTGTGCATGGATACTTTTTTCAAAGACAGTTGGCTAGCTACGTCACACCATTCAAATCTTCAGCTTTCCTTAGCTTCTCTGATTTTTTAAAAACATTTTCTCGGCGAACAGACCCAATTACCGTTATTCCTGAGCCTTACTCTTTTGAAAAAAAATAAAATAAAAAAATTGACTGAAATACCCCATTGAATTTCAAGAAATCCGTGTGTCGACTGTACACCGCACTTTCCTTGGTTAACAGTAACCATTTGGGGTCTAGTTGTGCCGCAAAGCTTCTGATTGAAGTCAGTCACTTTCAAGGGGGTGAAAAATAGGGGTCAGAATTTTCAACACTAGCTCAAAAACTCTCGAAATGAAGTTATCGTTTTTTTTTACCAATTTAAAATAGAATTGAACTTTTAGAATCGAATGAGACCACCCAGAGCTTCGTAGGACCAACCGTTCGCTCTCCATGAGAACTTAAGGGATGGACTTACGATAAATCAGAAACACGAGTGTGAATCCCCAAAGAGGCCTAATCCCCGTTCAAAATTTAGCTGACCAAAATGCAAACTTTTTTTCGTTTCTTTGAGTCAGTTTTGCACCCTTAGCAACCAGTAATCAAATTTCCTAATGAAGGCACCCACTACAACACTTTATTACTTCAAAATATAAACAAAAAGTGGGTGTGGCACATAGCTTCCTCGTATCCAATGGATACCGTAGATGTACCCACCTACGGCCATGTCCCCTAACTTCGACCATTTCAAAATTTGAAAGAAAAAACTGAAAGTTTTTTAATGACCCCTGAAGAGCACAGCTTCATCAGTACCACCAATATTTAATATTGGTGGTACTGATGAAGCTGTGCTCTTCAGGGGTCATTAAAAAACTTTCAGTTTTTTCTCAATTTCAACAGGTGTCTTTGGGGCCTAATGTTGATATCTCCCGTGCTTGTTACTCTTATCACTTTCCCATGGAAAAAATCAAAATGTAAACAAGCAGTTTAGACATTTTTCAGCTTGTGTGCTTTATAACTATTGTAGTTTTTGGTGTGATGTGATCTTAGAACTTGCTCTTACCGTTTCATGTTCGTAGTTTAGTGTTCTTGAAGGTGAGTGATAAGTCATTTTTTTACTTCGTGTTTTGAGGGAGTTCTGGGGAGTTTTTTCCGATAACTGAGTCAGTGTACCTAACTTCGGCCATGGGGGGGTCCGTCTCGAAGGTAGAAAATTAGTGGACGTGAGTACCAAAACTATAATCCGATATATATGGAAAACGCACTGAAGGAGGAAATTGTCAATTCGGAAGGCATCCTAAAAATATGCAGTACCCAGATCGACTTTGCAGCATAAGATAAATAGAAGAATCCTCTCAAGGTGGGTCACCCCAATGCATTTCCATTTTCGCTCTAATGTAGTGATATTATTTTAATGACTAGTCATGAGTTTATAGTCGTTTGAGAATATTACACAAAGCTTTCCAGAGAAGACAGATAAGTTGATATTACCAATGAATGTTTTAAATGTTGTACAAATAATTTTGGCTGTTTTATGACTAGAATGACGATCTCGTATTTTTGACATTATTAGCAGTGATAATGATGATATTTTTGAAATGTCGACCTAAAAATTACCATGATTTGAAGTTTTAAAATTCAAATAATCAGTTCATGTTTGAAAAGCTTTATAGATATTTTTTACTGCATTTCGCCTTTGTTTGGATGTTTTCCATGATATTCCTAAGGTGTTATTGTATTATAGGTGTTCCAAAAAAGTCCTTGTATGGTTTTTATAATTTATAATTCAAAAAAGGTTTTTTAAAAAATTATTCGACGGCCGAAGTTACAATATAATTACTACTTCTTCGTTTTTAATGCATTTTTCATAGGTGGCCGAAGTTGGAGCACAACGGTACCTAACTTCGGCCACACTTCAAGTTTTTAAAAAAGGCCAAAGTTGTGATGATAAAAAAAATTTATAGTGACATCCTATAGAGCAGATCTGCTGCCATCTAAATTTTTTTTTCAGATTTTTACTCATATATTTGACTTTGAATAAACTCAAAAAACCTTCAAAAGTAGCTGAATTTGAGTACATCTACGGTACTATCCATAACCCGATTGTATAAATGAGCCGATGCATAGTAGTTGATCTCAAAACATCAATCTATGCACCTACCACTATCACCAGTAATCAATATGCACAATCTCTCAAAAGAATATTGTTGGAAAATGTAGAAATTATGGCTGTTACAAGATTTCATGTTCGGCATAAGCACAAAATACTTTCAATTTGGGCGCCATGATATTCATAGGGGACCATCTCCACCCCAACTCGCATAATTCCTGAAAATTTAATTGACATCGGATGAGAAATGTAGAAGTTATGGCTGTGGGAAGGATTGCATGACAGACACACAGACTCGAAACCAAAATTGTTTAGGAAAGTCTAAAACGTAAAACGCGAGTGGAAATTTTGATTTTGGAGAACTTTTTTTCTACCTTGAAAAGTGAAAACAAAGCTTCCGCTACGTTGGTAGACTCGGAAACAAAAAGTAACTTGATTGTGAAACGAAAGTATGGTTGGTGACAATGGCAAAGCCGTGTTCTTTGCAGTCGAGTGATCTACACAGAAAAATAATAAACCTTGGTGTAGTAATTTGCAGCATTTTCCCAAAGTGTTTATTTTCTTAAAACTTCTTGATGATTTTGCTTCCGAGTGTACCAAGGTAGCGGAAGCTTTGTTTTCACTTTTCAAGGACGAAAAAAATTCTCCAAAATCAAAATTTTCACTCGCGTTTTACGTTTTAGACCTTCCTGATCAATTTTGGTTCCGTGTGTCTGTCTGTGTGTGTGTCTGTCTGTCATGAATTTCTTGTAACGCGCATAACTATACGAAGTGATTGTCCGATTTCTATGAAATTTTCAGGGATTGTGCGGGTTGGTGTGTAGACGGTCCCCTATGAAAATCATCATCCCCGGACTGATAGTAGCCACTGCGCATGCGCAAACGTGAATTTCCTTGTAACGGCCATAATTTTCACATTTTCTACCCGATTTCGATGAAATTCTCAGGGATTATGCGGATTAGGTTGCAGATGGTCCCCAATGAAAATCACCACCTTCGGACTGATGGTAGCCACTGACTTGCGTCTCGCCGCCGAAAGACGAGCAGCCGGTGCTGCGGTCTAGCGGCATTTGTGAAAAGTACGGTTCTACTTTCCTGCCTTATCAAATTTATTGTTATCGGACGATCGGCATAAAATGCAACTTACATTACTTACTTACATGACTCAGCAGTTTATCTTACTTAATTGTGGAAAACGGAGAATAACGTAGATCTTGAACATAGCTTCATATTTAATCAACTTCACGAATAAAATACAGTTCAACATCCGTACATCATACAAAAACGAGTAAAATCGGGTAGAATCATAAATCCAGAGCTTCGAGTGTGAAACCGAATCAACAGACGTTCGACCCGCGACGCTCCGCCAACACAACAGCACAGATGTACCATGGAGAAGTGATATTCGTATTTTCTTGACACTCCCTCCCGAATATCCATCAAATAGGGGACATCTGTTGGAACTGACTGTTGGCTCCACTGACGTATTATTGCAACACAGACTTATTGTGATTAACCAGCACAAACGTCCTGTGGAACAAAAGAACACAAGCACAAGTAAACCATTACACAAATAACATTTATATAACAAGTAAACCAAAATTTGTGTGAATTCGGACTTTTTGCATGGCTTGATGATCTAAAAGATTATACTTAGATCCAATAAGGACAAAGTTAAACACTGGTTGTCATCTCAACGGTTCATAAGAAGTCAACCCTAATCCAATTCTTCGAGAAAACTGGAAAAACCACAACGCCACGAGAGGAATCACAGGAAGCGAGCAGGGAAACGACAAAACAAGTGAACAAGGACAATACGACTGAGACGAAGGGAAGCAACGGCAAGGCGGAAAAGAATTGCAACAAGATTATTACAACCAGCATCAAACTTCTATGTGCCCCATTATGTGCCCAATAATGCAACCTAATTGGCCAAATAGAACGGTCCCTGATAATTTCGATACCAAGGAATTTCCTGGTATCACCTGTAATATAAAATGCGGTAACAGATGTTAGATTCTAACATAATTTCAATTTCACAATATTATTCTGATATAATTGGAAGCCACTAAAACATCAGTAGGTTACGGTTGTAAGATGAGAGGCTAGAGATCCAACCTTTTGACATACCTGATTATTTTCTTCTCCTTTCTTCCTACAACTCCAACTAATTATCATAATAATTTTCATACCTGTTGAAATTTCAAGTCCACATTTCTCTGGAGCAACAAATTCTTGATTATTAGCCTCCATCAAACTTATTGCAATTGAGGTGTTTATAGTTGATAGGGTGAAATGTGACACAAATTTACACATACTCCATACATACTCCAACGTACTCTGTTCATACATACATACTCCAACGTACTCTGTTCATCTCCTTCTTCCTTACTGATTTATTCACACGTATTTGACTCAGTTTCCTATTCTGTAGAAAACTCTAGAATCTTTCAAATAGGTAGTCTGATAAGGTTGTCTCCTACGAAACTAACCTGCTTGGATCTCACTAACGTTTTTGTTTATTGCATGAAACATATCACAAACATAATAATATTATGTTTATATTATAGACTGTTTCTGTTCATTCCAGCAGAACACATACTAAATTGTCTATATTATGTCTATATCCAGCAAAACACATACTAAGTTAACTCTAGGGGCGACTTTGGTTTTTACTAAAGTCAAACTTATAAGCTCCACACATGTTTGCTGTATGTTCAACATGTGTTTTACTGACGGTAATCTGGCACACGCACAGAGCACTGGAGACAAGTTAACAGAGGAGAAAGCAAATGCCAAAATGGCGTGCAAGCACCCCTGAGGCTGCCTCAGTTGCGCCATCTACCCTCAGCTAAGGAACTACTACAGAAACTGAAGTGGTGGGGGAAGGCCACACTCTCTTCATGAATGCGATCTGTTGCACTCATCTAGAACTACGTCCACCAATCAGAACGCTTCTAGGGCTCCCAGCTTCAGCTTTCAGCCCAGTGCTCAAAGGTTAACGGATGAAATGAGTACATCATAACTTGAATAACATGACTCTGAGGAAAGAAGATAATAAATTCACACAAATCTTCTTCTCTAACTCCAAATTCGACCAAATTCTGCAGCAGTATTATGCTGTGGCATATAAGATTCACAAACAGTTAGACCTATATTTTTTCTAATAAGGATATAATTCACAGATGACGTTTTATACTCCATTCCTCCATCAGTTCCCAAACATTTAATTTTATTTATGCATGGTTCAGTCTAAAGTGTCATCTAAGACCTCCATTATCTCTCATACGGATTTCCTCCTCACATTATCTCACATAGTTACGTATTTCGTTAGCACTGATTTTTCATATTTTGCCTGATAAGCCTCAATTTTCCTCCCTCCTAAATTTAGATCAGAGTCACTCTTTCCTCAAAAATCGTTCATCGAAGATTGATTAATTCGAATCTGTTTCTAAATTTACATTTTCGAGTCGTTTTCGTAAAATCAACTGTACCTCAGACTTACTTTCAACAGTGGTACCATCAAATTTACCTTGTTTCACAAGTTCAAGTGTCAGTTATTAACTTTCTTTTAATTTGCTAATAAATTTTCAATTACTCTCAAACGTTATACTTTTTTTTTTAGACTTTCAAACGTACTAACCTTTTTTCGGATTTTCCAACTTACCCTTTTTTTAAAATTACTTAAAAATTTCTTTTTTTTCAGACTTTCAAACGTACTAATTTTATTTCTAAGGCATTTCAAATACTATGCTTTAGCAAACATCCTGACGTTTTAAACTTTTTCAGAATTTCAAACGTGCTAAATTTTTGTAGACTTTCCAACGTACAAAACTTTTTAACAGAAGTACTGAACTTTTTCACATTTTCCAAAGTCGTACTAAACTTTCTCAGATTTTCCAACGTACTTAGGTACTAAACTTTCTCGAACTTTCTAACATACTAAACTTTTTCAGATTTTCCTAAGTAGTACTAAACTTTCTCAGATTTTCCAACGTACTTAGGTACTAAACTTTCTAACATACTAAACTTTTTCAGATTTTCCTAAGTAGTACTAAACTTTCTCAGATTTTCCAACGTACTTAGGTACTAAACTTTCTCAAACTTTCTAACATAATAAACTTTTCCAGATTTTCCAAAGTAGTACTAAACTTTTTCAGATTTTCCAACGTACTTAGGTACTAAACTTTCTCGAACTTTCTAACATACTAAACTTTTTCAGATTTTCCTAAGTAGTACTAAACTTTCTCAGATTTTCCAACGTACTTAGGTACTAAACTTTCTAACATACTAAACTTTTTCAGATTTTCCTAAGTAGTACTAAACTTTCTCAGATTTTCCAACGTACTTAGGTACTAAACTTTCTAACATACTAAACTTTTTCAGATTTTCCAAAGTCGTACTAAACTTTCTCAGATTTTCCAACGTACTTAGGTACTAAACTTTCTCAAACTTTCTAACATAATAAACTTTTCCAGATTTTCCAAAGTAGTACTAAACTTTTTCAGGTTTTCCAACGTACTTAGGTACTAAACTTTCTCAAACTTTCTAACATATTAAACTTTTTCAGATTTTCCAAAGTAGTACTAAACTTTCTTAGATTTTCCAACGTAGTACTAAACTTTCTCAGATGTTTCAACGTACTTAGGTACTAAACTTTCTCAAACTTTCCAACATAGTAAACTTTTTCAGACTCTCCAACGTACTAAACTTTTTCATACTTCCAACATAGGTACTAAACTTCCACCAACGTACTATTTTTTTTTTCCAAATTTATTAAACTTTTTCCAACAAGCTCTACTGAACTTTTTCCAACGTACTTATTAAACTTTTTCTGACGTACTAAACCTTTTCCAACGTAGGTGTTCAACTCTTTCCAACGTACTTAATTTTTTCCAACCTACAAAACTTTTCCCAATGTATTGAACTTTTTTTTGTTTATTTGATATGATGTAACACATCGTCACACCACTCAAACAAGTTACATTTAGTGATGAGTATCTCTCCATTGGTGATCATTTTCATTGATCAGGAATATACGGTTGTAATGCCATTATCACTCTCTCACTATTCTATCGCGAGATGAAAGGCAACTCATCCACAGATATATATATATATCTATGTATGTAATTTGTAATATATGAGATGTAATATATTACAAAATTATTGTAATTCATTTTTCAGATATATCACAATATTATCGTAATTCATTTTTCTCACTGTACAACCCATTTACTATTATCAAACATATTTAATTTCCCACGTAATTTCAAAACATACCTACATAGATCACACACAACAAATAGATTTTTCCACACCTATATATTTTTGCATACGTTGTATGCTGAAACGAAATGATATACTGAAAAACTCAATTACAATTCACACATATTGCTAACGCACTCTGACGGTCTTCAAATGAAATAACAAACTCACAAACCGCTCACTGCTTACACAAACGTATTTAGCAATCGTATTCTGACTCTAACTTCAAACAAAATAATATACTCACTGTTATGACGGCGTGTCGGAGCGTGAAGGCGATCGGCTTCCTTCGGATGGTCGGTTTGATTGGTTCCTACTCAACGAAGACAAAGGACGGGACAACACTCGATGCCCGGCGCGGGTAACCGCAGACCGTGTGCAAGAGTGTTAAGATCGCCAGCTCGGATACATTCCTAGGCGCGATTGCTCGCCGACCCGGGGGATGCACCACATTTACCTATACCTAGTTGGAGGCAGACGACGACTAGGGTAAATGGGAGCAGAAGCCGGCGCGATGAGCTTTATCGCATACCGAGACCCGTCGATGAACTGTGGGTTTCAGAGAAGAGGCGAGGTAGATCGAGAAATAAACAAGTCGAGTTTTCGAAGACGAATGCATAAAGGGGAAGCCCTGAGTCCTCCTTTTATATGGACTTGACAAGGTAAGAGGAGGGTGGAAAAAGGTGACGTCAACTGATGTCACTGTTCCCCGTACCTCACCTTACCTACCGAGCATGGTGTGAGTCACTCAGGGTTTCCCTCGACCTTTATTTGAGAACTACACAGTTAAAAGTATGAGTCATTACATAGGTCCCCCAGTTCGATTAATAAAGGAAAACATAATTATATATAATAAAAAAATTTTGTGACTCGAAGTTTAGGAACAAAATGTTAACATATGAAAACATTGAGAAGCGTACAATTAGTTTTAACAAAAAAAAAAAAAATAGCATTTGAGTACATCGAAGGATGTCGCTGAAGGTGAGATTACTGCGTTGAAGTAGATGCTGGTGACGACAGAAGCACGAATCGTGATGACGCAGTAGCCTGTAGCCGAAACGCCGAGCCGTCTGGGTCCGTATCGAGAGGCCCAGTGACGTCTGGTGGCGAGGCCGTGACGCATTCTTCGTCGGAAGAATGTAAGTGTGAACAGTGAAAATTGCCTGGACCGAAGTTTGGATAATCTCGCTCGGGCTTGACGCCCTTTACGGCGGCGAGGCTTCGGCCCAGGTCTTTTTAGAGAGGAATTAGAGGATGGGTTTTGAATGATAAGGTTGTTGCCGATTGTTGAAATATTATTCAGTAATTTCTCCTGGTCGTAATTGACAAATTGCGGGACATATGGCTCGTACATTTTTGATTTCAGGGCGTCATAAAATTGAATGACTGTATTGGCCCGTTTTTTAAACTTTGGAAGGCTAATGGGTTGGACCTTCCATTGAGTGTCGTTGCGCAGCGGGCTTATACGCTTAATCGTCATATAGCCCGCTGTAGTCGTGGCCGAGAAGGACGAAGGTCGGCGGCGAACGACGCGCGTGCTACCATTTGCGGCGTACTGCATCGGCGTAGGAGCGGCGTGTTGGGCCAATGGTATCGAGGCTGGCGTGGGTTTTGCTTTCCCGAACGCCAGGTTTTCGTTTTTCGGCGGTTCTTGAGTGGTCGGATTCTCGCTGCATCGGTTCTTGAGTGGTCGGATTCTTGCTGCATTCGCTGGACGGAAATCTCCGCAAGCTCTTGAGCCGTGAAGAGGAGGTTCATCTTCGGGCGAGAGGTGGTCGTCGAATGAGGTGATTTGACTCGTGTCAGGAGGTACCTCAGGTAAATCCGTCCCTGTAGTGGTGGGGGAAATACCGAAAGCCGGCCGACATCTACTGAGAGAGACGGTTACCTGGGAGCCGTCAATAAGCAGCGTAGCCGTTCGTTCTCCTTTGTTAACCACTTCGTAGGGGCCGGAGTAGAGGGGATTCAAGCCTTTCCGAAGCCCTTCTTCTCGCAAAAACATCTTTTTTGCGTTTTGGAATGTATCGGGGAAAACCCGTGGGCGTTTGTCCGTTGAGGGTTTTGCGGGCGGTCGGTGATATTCCGTCGGTTGAGGCGGAAATAGGTCAGCCGGGAGGCGGAGGGGCGCACGAAAAGTACGTTCGGCGGCGCTGTAACCGTCCGAATACCGAATGGTAGTGCGGAGCCCTAATAAAATGGTCGGAAGATCCTTAGACCATGATGGCGAGGAAGTAGCAGTACGTAGGGCGTTTTTTAAATCCCTATGCCATCTTTCGATTTTTCCATTCGATTCAGGATGGTAGGCCGTTGTGCGATTGCGTTTGATGCCGAATTTTTTTAGGAATTCGGAGAATTCTGCACTCTCAAATTGCCTGCCTTGATCGGTAATAATCGTTAAAGGACAACCGAATCGCGCTATCCAATTGTTAAGGATGCCGTCAGTGACCGCCTTCGTCGTTATCGTTCGTAATGGGATACATTCCGGCCAGCTGGTATGTCTGTCGATTAGGGTTAATAGATATTTATAACCTTGCGAATCCGGAAGAGGCCCCACGAGATCAACGTTTAATTCCTCGAAGGGAAGCGAATCGTCAAATTCCGCTGGGCGAATTTGAGGGTGGCGGAATTCTTTGAATTTCGAACATTTGGCGCATGCCTGTACATATTCCCGTATTTCCGTGTTCATTCGAGGCCAAAAAAGTTTCGCGCGAATTAGGTCTCGTGTTGCGCGTATTCCTGGATGACTAAATGAATGATAGTGTTCAATTAATTTGCGGCGAAGTCGTTTAGGAACAAACGGGCGAGGCATGTCCGATGTCGTATCACACCACAGTGAGAGGTCGAGCGCAGGTACCTGGGTTTCTTCGAGACGCCCGGTCGAAATAAGGTTGCGGAACTCGGGTGATTCATCGGTTTGTTGATTTAGGTAAATATCTTTTCCGGACGGAAAAGACGTGAGCTCGTGAAGTTCGAGCGAAGGCCGAGATAATGTGTCGGCGACTACGTTGGAGGTGCCCGGTGTATATCGGATATCAGTCGTGAATTGGCTGATAAACTCCATTTGCCGAATACGACGAGGCGAGGCCGTTTTCCGGTCTTGATGGAGCGAAGTGGTGAGCGGTTTGTGGTCAGTCACAATATGAAAAGTACGTCCCTCTACGAAGTCTCTGAAATGCTTTACACTTTCGTAAATAGCCAGAAGCTCCTTATCGAAAGTGGAGTACTTCTGTTGAGCTGTTGATAAAGTTTTAGAGAAAAATCCGAGGGGTGACGTCTCGTTGTTGACTTCCTGTTGTAACACCGCGCCAATTCCGACGTCCGAGGCATCCGTAGTAATGGAGAGTCGACCTTTCGGAGAAGGATGAGCCAGCGTAGTTGCATTTTGCAAATCGTTTTTGCATTTATTGAATGCGGATTTCATTTCTTCCGTCCATTCAATCGTGCGACGGTCCTTCTTTTTGGAAGGCTGTGGGATCGCATTTATTAACGGCTGTTGGTGTATAGCCGCGTTCGGAATGTGTCGTCTGTAAAAATTTAACATCCCCAGAAACCTGCGTAGGTCGGTGACAGTAGTCGGAAGAGGGAATGTCGTGAGATTGTCCACCTTCTTAGGTACCGGTCGAATCCCATTTTCGTTCACAATATGACCGAGACAGGTCACTTCGTTTTTCGCAAGGACGCATTTTTCCTTGTTTACAGTGAGACCCTCAGCAGCGAAGACGTCGAGGACCGCTTGTACATGGCGTTCATGTTCCTTGATGTTTCGGGACGCGATTAAAACGTCATCTAAGAAACAAAAGACAAAGTCGAAGTCTCGAAGGATTTGGTCCATATATCGCTGCCATGACTGTGCAGCGTTTTTCAATCCGAAATTCATTTTGCGGTATTCGTATAACCCAAAGGGCGTTATAATCGCTGTTTTCGGAACGTCTTGAGGATTCACGTCGATGTGATGAAACGCACGCGATATGTCGAGCGTGGAGAAAACCGTACATCCGTGGAGGTGAGACGAAAAATCTCGAAGATGCGGAACGGCGTATTGGTCTCCGACAGTGCGTTCGTTCAGTCGTCGATAATCACCGCAAAAACGCCAAGTACCATTAGGTTTAGGTACCGCGTGAAGTGGACTCGCCCAAGGTGATTTCGAAGGTTGAATTATTCCGTCGTTGATGAGTTGCTTGAAATGTTCTTTCGTTTGACGGAGTTGCTCGGGGTGAAGACGTCTACTTTTCGCTGTGACAGGTGGACCTTTCGTTTCGATGAAATGCTTGACCGTGGAGAGATGCGACGAGGATCGAGGCTCCGGTCGATATTTAGTGAGCATGTTGATGAAGGTCGGCGGAGTAGGTTCGGTGGTGACGCCGGAATTGACCGTGTTGACGTACCCTCGTATAGGTTTTTGCGAATTAGGGTTGAATAATGATCGATTTTTTAGGTCAACGTGTAAGCCAAAATATCCGAGAAAATCAGCTCCGATAATGGGTCGTTTTACGTCCGCAACTACAAAAGTCCATTCGTATATGTCGTTTTGTAGATAAACCTTCGTTGTAAAATTACCATAGGTCGTTATGGCGGTGCCATTCGCGGCGAAAAGTAGGTAGTCGGATGTTTTGTTCTTCCGATGAACTAAAGAGTTCGGAAGAATTGAGATGCTAGCCCCCGTATCGATCAAAAAAGGTATATTATTCTTATGACATTTGACGAATAGTCGGTTGGAAATGTCTTGGAAAGGGGCGCCCGCCTTGTAAACAGGCGGGCCCGCTAGTTTTCCTGCCATCGTACCTTTTTGAATGAACAAGGCTGCCGACATTTAGTCGCCTTGTCGCGGTATTTAAAATGGTACCAGCACATACCTTTTTGTTGAGCCGGAGATTGCGGACGAGGTTGCTGGTACTGTCGTGCGGGGCTACTTCGTCTCGGAGGTCGCTTCGTAGCTACCGCCTCAGTATTACAGTCCGGTTCGATTTGATGAACCGCTGCGGCGCTACGTATTTCGTGCGTAGCATCTGCGATCGGCGCGAGGAACTCTGGAGTTTTGTCCATCCACGGAGCAATAGACATTTGGACCGCGACGGGTAGCGCCTTGATCCAAAATGCTTTTAGGATGTCGTTAGGCGTGAGGTCCCCCAGATGATGGCGCATTTGGCGTAAAAGCTGGGAAGGCTTGAGGTCCCCCAGTGGCCGATGCTCGGTTAGTGCCGTGATTCTCGCATGCCGAGACGGCTCGAAGATTTCGATGAGCCGTTGTTTGAGGTCGTCGTATGGTGTCACAAGCTGGGCTTGTGTTAAGTCCGCCGCTTGAACTGCCACATCGTAGGGCAGTAGAGGGATGGTCCGGGTGAAGCGAGCGCGCTGCGTGTTTACATGCGCGCCGGTGAAAGCCGCGTCGAGCTGTATAAACCATAGCCGGGGATCCTCTCGGTAGAACGGCGGAAGCGTGAGCGGGATTGAGACCTTCGTGGCCTCGGCGAAGTCCGGTGCGGGCGGCGGTAGCGGTGGGTCCATAATCCTCGCGTTAGCTTCGTGTTGAATAGCAAACCAAAAACGTGCGGGGTCACCAATGTTATGACGGCGTGTCGGAGCGTGAAGGCGATCGGCTTCCTTCGGATGGTCGGTTTGATTGGTTCCTACTCAACGAAGACAAAGGACGGGACAACACTCGATGCCCGGCGCGGGTAACCGCAGACCGTGTGCAAGAGTGTTAAGATCGCCAGCTCGGATACATTCCTAGGCGCGATTGCTCGCCGACCCGGGGGATGCACCACATTTACCTATACCTAGTTGGAGGCAGACGACGACTAGGGTAAATGGGAGCAGAAGCCGGCGCGATGAGCTTTATCGCATACCGAGACCCGTCGATGAACTGTGGGTTTCAGAGAAGAGGCGAGGTAGATCGAGAAATAAACAAGTCGAGTTTTCGAAGACGAATGCATAAAGGGGAAGCCCTGAGTCCTCCTTTTATATGGACTTGACAAGGTAAGAGGAGGGTGGAAAAAGGTGACGTCAACTGATGTCACTGTTCCCCGTACCTCACCTTACCTACCGAGCATGGTGTGAGTCACTCAGGGTTTCCCTCGACCTTTATTTGAGAACTACACAGTTAAAAGTATGAGTCATTACACTCACGAACCAATCACTGCTTACCCTTACGTACTCTGACTAACTCTAAACGAAATGATATACTCTCAAATCAATCACTGCTTACTTTACATACTCTGACTAACTCCAAACGAAATAATATACTCTCAAATCAATCACTGCTTACTTTACGTACTCTGACTAACTCCAAACGAAATAATCCTACTCTCAAATCAATCACTGCTTACCCTAACGTACTCTAACTCCAAACGAAATAATATACTCTCAAATCAATCACTGCTTAACTTACGTACTCTGACTTACTTCAAACGAAATACTATATAAAAAAACAGTACAACAAACAATATCTAAACAATCAGGTTGCATAGGTCCATCGTTTTCACTTACATGTCGAATTAATCCCATTGACATACTAACACTAACGAGTTAGAAATAAATCATTCAGACTCCCTCCCAACTTAACATCGTAATAATTATACTTCATTTAGCTCCTTTTATCAAGTTAGTTAAGTTGGTAGTTACTTCTCAGAGAACAAACATTGACTGGGCCTACGCAACCCACACATATTTTAAATCGTCCACAGAGAGGGCCAGTTGACTGTTCTAACCAAGGTGATGGGATCTTTTTACCAACCAATTACAAGGTAAGGTATGTGAGGAGACACGACCAAACGAGAATTGCAGCTGATCCGCTGAGTATGCACCAAGTGAACTGCGCTGCTCAGCTGACAACAACCGCAGGGCCATTTACTCTCCCTGTAGCTACGCCAAAAATGGACGGTACCTACATAATCCCACATATTACACCAAGGCCGCACCAAATCGTATTTCATACATGAAGCACAGACACACACACATATGGCTACCCTCACACACACTGACTATAATTATTTCCTCACACACACTGACTATGATTACATCCTCACACACACACTGACTATAATTACTTCCTCACACACACTGACTATAATTACATCCTCACACACACACTGACTATAATTACTTCCTCACAAACACATACCTACGCATCGATTCGGCACTTGAACATCAAACAGTCCCCCCTTAGGGTCCGCTTTGCTATTATCGGCTAATAAATACCTACCATCTGAAATAAATGGTAAATTAGTAACAAGAAGTCCATTGTCCGATCATACGCGCTTTGTTATAGACAAAGTAACTTCACAAAATTAAAAGGTGTTATGTTAAATTCAAACAAAATTCGAATCCCGCAAATTCCTCATTTGGTAAATTCAAACTGAAATTCGCAAAACTCAAATCCTTTTTCGGTAAATACACATCACTAAAAATCAAAAGGTGTACCTACTCACGAAATAAACCACACGGACTATTCCAATGTACTTTCGGTGTAACACACCATTACACCAAGTTTCACCCCACATCCCTTTCTACATACAATCGTACAGATGACGATTAATTGACTGGTTCTGACCATTCTTCACTCACAGGGATTTCAACAGACGTACAAACGAATTTACGTACTTCAGGACTTTTTCCATACCATGGTTTTACAGGACACTAACGACACACGTCTTTTCACATGCAAATGCCTTTTCCACTCTTCACACGTGATTCACCAATCTCATACGATCTTCAAACGTAATAAATCAACAATATAATTTGCATGCCGTATTGGGTCAGACCAGTGAAACTCTTACGAAATTCGACTCACACAAATACCAGATAAATGCGAAAGACAAGCACCATATTCTAATCGGACAATGGACATAATAGCCGACTGATTTCTCGTTCAAAATCAGAGCAATGAATTCATATCGGACGATCGGCATAAAATGCAACTTTATTACTTACTTACATGACTCAGCAGTTTATCTTACTTAATTGTGGAAAACGGAGAATAACGTAGATCTTGAACATAGCTTCATATTTAATCAACTTCACGAATAAAATACAGTTCAACATCCGTACATCATACAAAAACGAGTAAAATCGGGTAGAATCATAAATCCAGAGCTTCGAGTGTGAAACCGAATCAACAGACGTTCGACCCAGGAGAGTCTAGCCCTCGGACAGTATTGTCGGGTTTCAGCGCTACCTACCGCCACTTCAACTAACTACCATTTCTGATATCTTATCAGGTGATCACACTCGCGACTGCATTACCGTCGCTCCTCAACTTGCATTTATCCCAAGGTTACAATTGTGGCGATGTACATGGACTACTTTCACGACAAGTCGACTCGAGAACATTTATTTTTGAGTTTTGACATTTTCATGTCTTTGCCCTGGCACATAGCACAAAAAACTGTCACGAAATTCACCGAAATTCACTGTCACCCGCGACGCTCCGCCAACACAACAGCACAGATGTACCATGGAGAAGTGATATTCGTATTTTCTTGACAATTGTAAGGAGAAGAAAACTGTTATTGAATTTATGAGTGACGAATCAAGCAGAATGGATTATAATTGTGGAGATTACCGCTTGCGGAACTTTTTTGCGAACGTATTATTAGGAAAATTTTGCCCAGAACGGTTGCAATTTTTTGATTCGCAGCTTCTTGGGCAAATTTTTACTGTAAAAAAAAAACACACAAAAAAAAACCCTGAAACAGCCGGATAGGGTTAAAAATAGGAATTTTTCGTTCTCGTGAAAATTCTAAGTACAGGAATATAGTTTGTCTATTAAAACGCTGCAAATTATTACACAATGGTTTATTATTTTTCTATATTGATCACTCGTCTACAAAGCCCCCCACCATCCAACATGAAGAAAAACATCGATCGCATTTCGGTCAGCTATAATTTGAAAGGAGATTAGGCCTCTTTTGCGATTCTCACTCGTGTTTCTGATTTATCGTACGTCCAACCCTTGAATTCTCGTAGGGAGCGGACGGTTTGTCCCACAGAGCTCCGCGTGGTTTCAAAAAATTCTAAAAATTCTATAGTATCTTAAATTGAAGGAAAAACAATACCTTTATATCAAACTTTTTTGAGTTAGGGCGTTTTCAAAATTTTAAAATTTAAAATAAAATTTTAAAATTATTTTGGAGAGTTTCAGAGGACCCCCCGGGCAATCTACCCCCGAGCTTCTTATCATATGGATAATATAACGTTCTTATCATATGGATTTGTAAATATGCCCGGGGGGTACATTGGCGCGAGGTCCTTTGATAGCAACTTGTCTCCGGTTCTGTGATAGCAACCCACGGGTGGTTGTGTTGTAGAAGTAAAGACAAGTTAGCTCTTTTGTAATCAACTGTCTCTGTAGAGACCATCCAGTACTACTCTATTTCTAACTGGACAGTTTGAAAGATTTGCGTGTGTGAATGTAAGCAATCCATTGTCAAAGTCGTGAATTTCCAGTCACATCTTCCTTTCAAAGAAGTAAAATGTCACTCCTGGCTGTGCTTCGAAAATCAGGTGAGTTGAGTATAAATCCTCATGTAGATAGTATATACCTCATGTATATACTATGTAGATAGTATAGATAATAGATAGATAATTTAGATAGTATATACCTCGGTACTATAACTATGCTGATAGGTTCATAATAAAATTTTGGACCTATTGTTGCTTGTGTGTATAGGGGTGACACTAAAACAGGGACCAGAGTAACTGGGGAACTGAGGAACCAGACTTCTTCTTCGACTTCACGCGACATTTGTGGATATTATGTCTCGCCCAGAGCCCTTTCTACGCCCTTTTTATGCCCTTCTATAAACCATCTGCTATTCGGTTGAAATAAACCAACTGCTCATAGGTGAAACAAGGGACCAGCTTGAATAACAATATTTCCTCGCTTTCTGCGGCATTTAACCTTTTCAGATGATGTAATAAAAATTTACAATACTAATTAGAAGGTAAAATACCAAATATCAACTACTATAGGCTTTGAAACAGCCAGTCCCTCTTTTCCACAATTTAAGGACTGCAGGTGCTGCACTCTAGCAGCAGGGAACCATGTAGAAAAAAACTTAATTTCTTCGGTTTCTGCAACATTTTACTCCTTGATAATTTATATAATGCTAATCAGAAGGTGGAATACCTGATATAAAAGACAATAGGCTTTAAAAGGTTGGTCCTTCATTTGCAAATAGCTGATTGTCTTATCTCCTATCAAAAAGAGGACCAGAGTGACCCGCATTCTGGCGGAAAGGGACCACACTAACCTGCCTTATCTCTTATCAAAAAGGGGACCAGACTGACCCGCATTCTGGTGGCAAGGAACCACACTAACCTGTCATTCTTGCAGCAGGGAACCACATGAAAAAAATACTTCATTAGCTCAGTTTCTGCGACATTTTACTCCTTGATAATTTATATGAAGCTAATTAGAAGGTGAAATACCAAATATAAATTACTATGGGCTTAAAATCAGCTGGTCCCTCATTTCCAACTATGAGGTGCTGCTGTCTGGCGGCTTCTTTCAAAAGTAGATGAATCAGAGGACCAGGGAAAAAACAACGTTTCCTCAGTTTCTGAGACATTTTCACTTTCCAAACGATGTAATAAAAAATTACAATGCTAATTAGAAGGTGAAATACCAAAAATAAATTACTATGGGCTTAAAATCAGCTGGTCCCTCATTTCCAACTATGAGGTGCTGCTGTCTGGCGGCTTCTTTCAAAAGTAGATGAATCAGAGGACCAGGGAAAAAACAACGTTTCCTCAGTTTCTGAGACATTTTCACTTTCCAAACGATGTAATAAAAATTTACAATGCTAATTAGAAGGTGAAATACCAAAAATAAATTACTATGGGCTTAAAATCAGCTGGTCCCTCATTTCCAACTATGAGGTGCTGCTGTCTGGCGGCTTCTTTCAAAAGTAGATGAATCAGAGGACCAGGGAAAAAACAACGTTTCCTCAGTTTCTGAGACATTTTCACTTTCCAAACGATGTAATAAAAATTTACAATGCTAATTAGAAGGTAAAATACCAAAAATAAATTACTATGGGCTTAAAATCAGCTGGTCCCTCGTTTCCAACTATGAGGTGCTGCTGTCTGGCGGCTTCTTTCAAAAGTAGATGAATCAGAGGACCAGGGAAAAAACAACGTTTCCTCAGTTTCTGAGACATTTTCACTTTCCAAACGATGTAATAAAAATTTACAATGCTAATTAGAAGGTGAAATACCAAAAATAAATTACTATGGGCTTAAAATCAGCTGGTCCCTCGTTTCCAACTATGAGGTGCTGCTGTCTGGCGGCTTCTTTCAAAAGTAGATGAATCAGAGGACCAGGGAAAAAACAACGTTTCCTCAGTTTCTGAGACATTTTCACTTTCCAAACGATGTAATAAAAATTTACAATGCTAATTAGAAGGTGAAATACCAAAAATAAATTACTATGGGCTTAAAATCAGCTGGTCCCTCGTTTCCAACTATGAGGTGCTGCTGTCTGGCGGCTTCTTTCAAAAGTAGATGAATCAGAGGACCAGGGAAAAAACAACGTTTCCTCAGTTTCTGAGACATTTTCACTTTCCAAAGGATGTAATAAAAATTTACAATGCTAATTAGAAGGTAAAATACCAAAAATAAATTACTATGGGCTTGAAATCAGCTGGTCCCTCGTTTCCAACTATGAGGTGCTGCTGTCTGGCGGCTTCTTTCAAAAGTAGATGAATCAGAGGACCAGGGAAAAAACAACGTTTCCTCAGTTTCTGAGACATTTTCACTTTCCAAACGATGTAATAAAAATTTACAATGCTAATTAGAAGGTAAAATACCAAAAATAAATTACTATGGGCTTAAAATCAGCTGGTCCCTCCTTTCCAACTATGAGGTGCTGCTGTCTGGCGGCTTCTTTCAAAAGTAGATGAATCAGAGGACCAGGGAAAAAACAACGTTTCCTCAGTTTCTGAAACATTTTCACTTTCCAAACGATGTAATAAAAAATTACAATGCTAATTAGAAGGTGAAATACCAAAAATAAATTACTATGGGCTTAAAATCAGCTGGTCCCTCGTTTCCAACTATGAGGTGCTGCTGTCTGGCGGCTTCTTTCAAAAGTAGATGAATCAGAGGACCAGGGAAAAAACAACGTTTCCTCAGTTTCTGAGACATTTTCACTTTCCAAACGATGTAATAAAAATTTACAATGCTAATTAGAAGGTAAAATACCAAAAATAAATTACTATGGGCTTAAAATCAGCTGGTCCCTCGTTTCCAACTATGAGGTGCTGCTGTCTGGCGGCTTCTTTCAAAAGTAGATGAATCAGAGGACCAGGGAAAAAACAACGTTTCCTCAGTTTCTGAAACATTTTCACTTTCCAAACGATGTAATAAAAAATTACAATGCTAATTAGAAGGTGAAATACCAAAAATAAATTACTATGGGCTTAAAATCAGCTGGTCCCTCCTTTCCAACTATGAGGTGCTGCTGTCTGGCGGCTTCTTTCAAAAGTAGATGAATCAGAGGACCAGGGAAAAAACAACGTTTCCTCAGTTTCTGAAACATTTTCACTTTCCAAACGATGTAATAAAAAATTACAATGCTAATTAGAAGGTGAAATACCAAAAATAAATTACTATGGGCTTAAAATCAGCTGGTCCCTCATTTCCAACTATGAGGTGCTGCTGTCTGGCGGCTTCTTTCAAAAGTAGATGAATCAGAGGACCAGGGAAAAAACAACGTTTCCTCAGTTTCTGAGACATTTTCACTTTCCAAACGATGTAATAAAAAATTACAATGCTAATCAGAAGGTGAAATACCAAAAATAAATTACTATGGGCTTAAAATCAGCTGGTCCCTCATTTCCAACTATGAGGTGCTGCTGTCTGGCGGCTTCTTTCAAAAGTAGATGAATCAGAGGACCAGGGAAAAAACAACGTTTCCTCAGTTTCTGAGACATTTTCACTTTCCAAACGATGTAATAAAAATTTACTATGCTAATTAGAAGGTAAAATACCAAAAGCATGGCCGTATTATGCTGTCTCATGTATTTGAGTGTAACTTGCAGGCCTGACATAGCATATAGTGCTTCTTACCTTAGTCAATCCAATTGTGCTAACAATAAAAGTCATTTTTCAGCTGCTAAGCGTGTCCTTCGCTATTTAAAAGCTACAATTGATTATCTCTCGTCCGGGACTACAGTGGTCCTCTCCGAACATCCAAAAGTGGGCGTGGTCAACTCTGGACTGCCTCACTGAAAAAACCCACTGACTGACTTACTCTTATCAAACATAGGACTGCCTACCCCACATTCTAGCGGCAGGGAACCACATAGAAAAATTTAACTCCTTGATAATCTATGTAATGCTAATTAGGTGAAATACCTGATATAAACGACAATCGGCTCTAAAAGGTTGGTCCATCATTTCCAAATACCTGACACTCTGGAACTTTTTAAATAGCAACTGTTTAAAAAACGTTCAAGTGCCCTTCCAACAATTTTCAGGGAGTGAAGCAGGAAAAAACTGTATTATTACCTTGAAATACTTTTAAAAGTTTAGTTTAGAAACCTAAAAAAATGTACAGACCACAAACCTTGTTTTTAAAAAGTCTGAAACTTTGAAACAATGTTTGGTAATCTCCATGACCAAAGTTACCCTGCAAGAGAGCTAAGCAACCAGGAGCTCTGAACAAGCGCAGATGTCGAAAGAAGGAAACTTCCAGGAACTCATCCAGACAGTTAGCAGAACAAATTCCTACCATCAGCAAGTTTCAAAAGTTACTTGGAATATAAAATATTATGTGCAATAATATGCCATAATGTGTAATAGTTTGTACAATTATATTATTATGTGCAATACTTTGTTTTCAATAAATGTAAAAAAAAAAATTAAAAAAAAACCGATAATTTTCCTGAAATTGCCTGCTGAATAGAGAACTCGTTTGATACCGAAACAAAATAGCAGGATGTTCCTTGATAACCTGACAATCCGAGTATAAGTATAATACTTAAACTAACGTTTTGCCTTATCCGACTAAGAAGAGGACCCTGAGTCGATTTCGACCGACAAACCTCTACAAAATTCATCAATTAATAGGTATACAATTTGTATAGTAAAAAACACAAAATGCAACTGTATTCATTTACGGGAGTCTATAAGGAATAAAATAGAAACACAAAACTTATATCGTTGACACTTATTTGTTTATTTATTGTATATTTATAAATTTAATTTTCTTATCTCCTGCATCCTGAAACAAAATTAAAATTTACTTCATTAATTAAGTTCTCAACAAAACTTCATATTCAGGCAAATTTAAAAGCTTTTCTTCAGCCCAGAAGCAGAATGTTCACTCATATAATCGCTGATAGTATCCTCGACGGATGCGGAAACGTCAAACTCCTGTAACAAGCGTAACTTTCACTTTTTCTATCCCAATTGATTTTGATTGAGTTTTCAGGGCTTTTGTGATAGGGACTTCAGATGGTTCCCTATGAATGTCATCACCTGACCTCAAATTTGGAGGGTTGTGATAGGTAGTTGGAAATTGAAATTTTGATTACCTCCTGAGAATTGGAAATTTTTTGTAATTTCAGAAAAATCAACATGCACCACATGAGTATTATATGTTAAGTGTCACTCATTTAGTAGTAATTAAAACAATATAAATATAAAGAAGAGATAAATAATTATCTATGTGCTCTTCTTGACACACGTTTTGCTTCTGAGTCTACCAAGGTAGCGGAAGCTTTGTTTTCACTTTTCAAGGACTGATCAGTTACCTAGTGGGTTTGTTCGGTGAGGCAGTCCAGGGTTGACCACGCCCACTTTTGGCCGTTCGGAGAGGACCACTGTAGTCCCGGACGAGAGATTTGTATTAGCAGATAAATCACGGATAAATACTTTATTCGTCATAAAAAAGAACATTAGAAAATAAAAAGATCGAGAACGTCGGAGCGAGAGAGACGAACATAAACATTAGGGAAATATTGACTAAAGGGTTTTCACTTTATAAACGCACAGTTTTAGTTAGAAACGTTTTAATTTGGACACATTTGGAAGAGCGAAGGAGAACGGATTTCAGTGTATCACAGCTTTTCATAACGATGTGAATAATATGAATCGATTACTACAATTGATAACAATCGATATTATGAATTGAGAAGTTTATATCGAAATTTAAAATTATCGTTATTTATGGATTCCTTTATTGACCACCACAGAATGAGGAGAGAAAAATATGGAACATGGAGTTCATGGAAGTAAAGCTTTGCGAAGCATAATCTCCTCCAACACTCTCCCTTGATTCGAAAAGCATAAAAAAAACACGAACATTTACAACAGCTTAATAACATGATGTTAACCAATTTACAAAAATTAATTAAGAGTTAGGCAATTTTAAACCTATACCATTACAACAAAATATGTGTTTTTCTTTTGGAACACTCTTAGTAAGAAAATCAGCTAACATTTCCTTGGTTGAGAGATGTTCAATTTGAATCATATTGTTCTGAACTTGTTCCCAAACATAATAGTATCTAATATGGATATGCTTACTTCTTTTATTTGAAACATAGGTACCTATTAGCAAGAGTAAGTGCACTCTGATTATCACAGAACATAACTAAACCATTTTCAGGAATCAACGAAGCATAAACGTTCAATTTTCCAATCAAATTTTGAATAAAATTGTATAAATAGATGGCCTCTCTTGAACCATCGCTCAGAGAAATATATTCTGCCTCTGTGGAAGATAGTGATACAATCTTTTGTTTTTTACTTTCCCAATGAATTGCACCCCCACTCATTGTAAAAACAAAACCTGAATAAGATTTTCTATCAGTTAAATCATTGCCCCAATCAGCATCCACTTTAGAGGTACACTTTAGAGGTTTATCACTTTTAGAAAATTCTATTTGTAAGTCGGGGGATGGGGCGGTGGAGCGGATGACGTCACGACGGGCGAGTCAAGCCAGCCGGACCTCTACGTCAGAGCAGCCCGAGGGGGGGTGCTGATTCTTCGGGACTCCTCGGTAATCGTCGGGCGTCGTCGGCTTTCCCACCCCGGCAGCGACCAGCCACCCTCAACCAAGCTCCCCCACCGTCAGTCAGCTTCCTACGTTTGACCAGAGTGGTTGTGCTCACCAGGGCCGTCGTCTTTTTGCCAAAGACTGGTGTAGCGAAAGTAACAGTTTTCACATCTTGATCGTACCTAAAGTCACGGTGGTACGCTCACCCCTTTTTCTTCGTATCCTGCCGACAACTACCTTCGGGCTTGTCGAACTCTCTTTGGACACCACTACTACTGGATCAGGCGCCTTCACGATTGGTACACCCCGTGCCACACCTTTGAGACGACTCCAGAATCTCTGTAGTACGGTAATCCCCAGCTCATATTACTTCCAATTGTTTTGCTACGTGCCAGTTAACTCGCTACATTCCAGATTCTATATATTGTTCTGAATAAGATTATTAATCGGTACAAACGCAACTTTGGTTGGGTACATATGCAACCTATTGTAAATTCAGTAATTGTGCAACACTTTTAGTACGAATAACAGTACGCCATCAGCATTTATAATCATTCGTATTTTGGTACCTTTGGTACATCGTAATAACTCGTATAGCAATTTTGATACACGTAACGATACGCTTTTCTTTCGTCATATACCTTGTGTGATAGTCATTTTGAAGGGTACATATTTTCGGTACGCCTGTCTTTTGCATATAACTTATAATACGTATTTCGGTACTCGTTTTGGTACAACTTACCTTTTGCATATATTTCATAGCCCACACTTAGTCTTGAATTGTGTGATATTATTTCAGTCAGTACGCGTTGCGTACCATTTCCTAATTACCCACGTGATACGTTTTATTTTCTCATATATATCTATATTTTGAAGTACTATAAGCCAGGTACTATTGATACGCATATTCTTTGTAGACAATTTCATTTATTTCGATAATACAATTTTTGAACAGCAACTTGTGACCTGTGTTGTGTACATTTCTTGTTCCCATCATCCAAGGTGTCTAAGGTACTGGGAGTATCAGTGATTCTCTTAGTATCATTTTGTTAGTTTCACGGTTTTGAATTGCGCTACCATAGTCTCCCTCAGAGCATTTGCATTTAGGCTCAGTCAAGTCTATATTTCGAAACCGAAAAAGCTTACATATTCCATAATCAATTGTAGCTTTTAAATAGCGAAGGACACGCTTAGCAGCTGAAAAATGACATTTATTGGTATTTCACCTTCTAATTACCATTGTAAATTTTTATTACATCCTTTGGAAAGTGAAAATGTCTCAGAAACTGAGGAAACGTTGTTTTTTCCCTGGTCCTCTGATTCATCTACTTTTGAAAGAAGCCGCCAGACAGCAGCACCTCATAGTTGGAAATGAGGGACCAGCTGATTTTAAGCCCATAGTAATTTATTTTTGGTATTTCACCTTCTAATTAGCATTGTAATTTTTTATTACATCGTTTGGAAAGTGAAAATGTCTCAGAAACTGAGGAAACGTTGTTTTTTTCCCTGGTCCTCTGATTCATCTACTTTTGAAAGAAGCCGCCAGACAGCAGCACCTCATAGTTGGAAATGAGGGACCAGCTGATTTTAAGCCCATAGTAATTTATTTTTGGTATTTCACCTTCTAATTAGCATTGTAATTTTTTATTACATCGTTTGGAAAGTGAAAATGTTTCAGAAACTGAGGAAACGTTGTTTTTTCCCTGGTCCTCTGATTCATCTACTTTTGAAAGAAGCCGCCAGACAGCAGCACCTCATAGTTGGAAATGAGGGACCAGCTGATTTTAAGCCCATAGTAATTTATTTTTGGTATTTCACCTTCTAATTAGCATTGTAATTTTTTATTACATCGTTTGGAAAGTGAAAATGTCTCAGAAACTGAGGAAACGTTGTTTTTTCCCTGGTCCTCTGATTCATCTACTTTTGAAAGAAGCCGCCAGACAGCAGCACCTCATAGTTGGAAAGGAGGGACCAGCTGATTTTAAGCCCATAGTAATTTATTTTTGGTATTTCACCTTCTAATTAGCATTGTAATTTTTTATTACATCGTTTGGAAAGTGAAAATGTCTCAGAAACTGAGGAAACGTTGTTTTTTCCCTGGTCCTCTGATTCATCTACTTTTGAAAGAAGCCGCCAGACAGCAGCACCTCATAGTTGGAAATGAGGGACCAGCTGATTTTAAGCCCATAGTAATTTATTTTTGGTATTTCACCTTCTAATTAGCATTGTAATTTTTTATTACATCGTTTGGAAAGTGAAAATGTTTCAGAAACTGAGGAAACATTGTTTTTTCCCTGGTCCTCTGATTCATCTACTTTTGAAAGAAGCCGCCAGACAGCAGCACCTCATAGTTGGAAACGAGGGACCAGCTGATTTTAAGCCCATAGTAATTTATTTTTGGTATTTCACCTTCTAATTAGCATTGTAATTTTTTATTACATCGTTTGGAAAGTGAAAATGTTTCAGAAACTGAGGAAACGTTGTTTTTTCCCTGGTCCTCTGATTCATCTACTTTTGAAAGAAGCCGCCAGACAGCAGCACCTCATAGTTGGAAACGAGGGACCAGCTGATTTTAAGCCCATAGTAATTTATTTTTGGTATTTCACCTTCTAATTAGCATTGTAAATTTTTATTACATCGTTTGGAAAGTGAAAATGTCTCAGAAACTGAGGAAACGTTGTTTTTTCCCTGGTCCTCTGATTCATCTACTTTTGAAAGAAGCCGCCAGACAGCAGCACCTCATAGTTGGAAATGAGGGACCAGCTGATTTTAAGCCCATAGTAATTTATTTTTGGTATTTTACCTTCTAATTAGCATTGTAAATTTTTATTACATCGTTTGGAAAGTGAAAATGTCTCAGAAACTGAGGAAACGTTGTTTTTTCCCTGGTCCTCTGATTCATCTACTTTTGAAAGAAGCCGCCAGACAGCAGCACCTCATAGTTGGAAAGGAGGGACCAGCTGATTTTAAGCCCATAGTAATTTATTTTTGGTATTTCACCTTCTAATTAGCATTGTAAATTTTTATTACATCGTTTGGAAAGTGAAAATGTCTCAGAAACTGAGGAAACGTTGTTTTTTCCCTGGTCCTCTGATTCATCTACTTTTGAAAGAAGCCGCCAGACAGCAGCACCTCATAGTTGGAAACGAGGGACCAGCTGATTTTAAGCCCATAGTAATTTATTTTTGGTATTTCACCTTCTAATTAGCATTGTAAATTTTTATTACATCGTTTGGAAAGTGAAAATGTCTCAGAAACTGAGGAAACGTTGTTTTTTCCCTGGTCCTCTGATTCATCTACTTTTGAAAGAAGCCGCCAGACAGCAGCACCTCATAGTTGGAAAGGAGGGACCAGCTGATTTTAAGCCCATAGTAATTTATTTTTGGTATTTCACCTTCTAATTAGCATTGTAATTTTTTATTACATCGTTTGGAAAGTGAAAATGTCTCAGAAACTGAGGAAACGTTGTTTTTTCCCTGGTCCTCTGATTCATCTACTTTTGAAAGAAGCCGCCAGACAGCAGCACCTCATAGTTGGAAACGAGGGACCAGCTGATTTTAAGCCCATAGTAATTTATTTTTGGTATTTCACCTTCTAATTAGCATTGTAATTTTTTATTACATCGTTTGGAAAGTGAAAATGTCTCAGAAACTGAGGAAACGTTGTTTTTTCCCTGGTCCTCTGATTCATCTACTTTTGAAAGAAGCCGCCAGACAGCAGCACCTCATAGTTGGAAATGAGGGACCAGCTGATTTTAAGCCCATAGTAATTTATATTTGGTATTTCACCTTCTAATTAGCTTCATATAAATTATCAAGGAGTAAAATGTCGCAGAAACTGAGCTAATGAAGTATTTTTTTTATGTGGTTCCCTGCTGCAAGAATGACAGGTTAGTGTGGTTCCTTGCCACCAGAATGCGGGTCAGTCTGGTCCCCTTTTTGATAAGAGATAAGGCAGGTTAGTGTGGTCCCTTTCCGCCAGAATGCGGGTCACTCTGGTCCTCTTTTTGATAGGAGATAAGACAATCAGCTATTTGGAAATGAAGGACCAACCTTTTAAAGCCTATTGTCTTTTATATCAGGTATTCCACCTTCTGATTAGCATTATATAAATTATCAAGGAGTAAAATGTTGCAGAAACCGAAGAAATTAAGTTTTTTTCTACATGGTTCCCTGCTGCTAGAGTGCAGCACCTGCAGTCCTTAAATTGTGGAAAAGAGGGACTGGCTGTTTCAAAGCCTATAGTAGTTGATATTTGGTATTTTACCTTCTAATTAGTATTGTAAATTTTTATTACATCATCTGAAAAGGTTAAATGCCGCAGAAAGCGAGGAAATATTGTTATTCAAGCTGGTCCCTTGTTTCACCTATGAGCAGTTGGTTTATTTCAACCGAATAGCAGATGGTTTATAGAAGGGCATAAAAAGGGCGTAGAAAGGGCTCTGGGCGAGACATAATATCCACAAATGTCGCGTGAAGTCGAAGAAGAAGTCTGGTTCCTCAGTTCCCCAGTTACTCTGGTCCCTGTTTTAGTGTCACCCTGTGTATAGTACGATTATGATAAACTATTTACTAGCGTGATTCTGCCTACTAACGTTTCGAATTTGTATAATATATAATATTATTATTGTATTTATTTATATTTATTGTATTTATATAAATATTATACTATGTAGATAGTATAGATAATAGATAGATAATTTAGATAGTATATACCTCGGTACTATAACTATGCTGATAGGTTCATAATAAAATTTTGGACCTATTGTTGCTTGTGTGTATAGTACGATTATGATAAACTATTTGCTAGCGTGATTCTGCCTACTAACGTTTCGAATTTGTAATCAAGTACTTAAGAATGTTCCAAGGTATTGATCAATAAGAAGTACTGGAACATCGGTCTTAAGGAAAACCACTCATAAACTATTCTGAATCGAGATAAGAGTCAAACACTTGACTTTGGACTGAACCGCCGGTTGAACCAATCAGTTAATTTTCTGGGCATTGTTATTGACAATCGAATGTCTTGGAAAGCCCATATCGACCTCTCTTCTGTGATTTTTATGATTCGTAAATTGGTCAACGTTGTATCTACTGAAGTGATCCGTTCAGTTAACCAAGCCTGTTTTGGGTCCAGAATGGGGTATTTCAGTCAATTTTTTTAATTTTTTTTTCAAAAGAGGATGGCTCAGGAATAACGGTAATCGGGTCCGTTCGTCGAGAAAATGTTTTTAAAAAATCAGAGGAGCTAAGGAAAGTTGAAGATTTGAATGGTGTGACGTAGCTAGCCAATCGTGACGTAGCTAGCCAACTGTCTTTGAAAAAAGTATCCATGCACAGAAACCCTTGGAAGATCTCTTGGATACTACAAAATAATACTCACACACGCGCTTGGCGTAGTCTGCGGCGTAGTCCTTGCCTAGTGTGTGTGCATTTAAGGCCCGATCACACAGGACGCGTTATAACGTGGCGCTCAGGGAACGCGCGTTCTCCCCGACGTTTGGCGATATAGCTACGTCACACACATCGCGTTATGTCACGCGTCATTTTGGCCTAGAACCCAGCATTGTGATAGTGTACTCCATAGTGTTCTCCTCTTTCTGTATCTTCTGACTTTCACTTTTTTCTTCTTTTCTTTTCTATGATAACTTCTAGTGATTCTGATGAGGAAGAAGCTCATCTTTTATTAGTTTTATTAGACGGCAAAAATAGACGGCATTGGGTGCACCCAATCAATAAAAAGAGACAAGATTTTGGGGAATACCACCGTCTATGTCGGGAGCTGCGATCACATGAGGATCGTTTTGAACTTCTTGAATGATAGCTTCTGTGTCCTCACTCATCTTGAAATAAACTCCTTGAACAACGAGGATAACGCCCTCAGCGCGCGTTACTTTTGTAAATTTTTACAACCGGAACGCGTGACGTCGCATTACTGAAAGTATCGCGGCGTCTTAACGCCGCGTGTGTGGCGGGGATGATGCAACTGCATTGCATACAACTGTAACGCCGTAACGCGACGTTACTCGAACGCCTAACGTCGCGTTATAACGCGTCCTGTGTGATCGGGCCTTTATAGCGGCCCGCCTTTTTCAAACGTGTGATCTCTTTAATTAATTTTTCTACCACATGTTATAGTATCATTGGGCTTAAAGTTGTATTATATAGGTTTTCAAGGGTGCTGAATCCAAATTTGAGGTCAAAAACCTGAATTTCCGACCCACTGAAATACCCCATTGCGTATGGTATAATTCTATGGGGCAATTCATGTCATGCAATTGAAATTTTCAGGCTTCAGAAAAGAGCAGTGAGAACTATAAGCAATTTTCACACTTGTAGAGAATTTGTCGTGCCATAAATTTAAAGAGGGTCTTTCAACTTTATCTCCGCTACAGTTTTACTCTTCAGGGTCCTTGGATATGTTATTAATAAGTTAATTCCAGATAATAAACTCAATCATTTTGTTAATAATGAAAACGTTTGGAAAAGCTGCACGATCCAGTTTTAGGCACCATTTTTCCTGTTTACGGCACCTCAAGGGATGAGTATTCGGCATCTCATGAATATTGATGTTAGGTAGGTATGTGAAGAATCGACCAATTCAAATAAACAAGAAGCATTATTATTTTCACTAATAATTTCGTAAAATGTTTACAACAGAAAGAGGTAACATGAATGTATTGTATAAAGGCACCTTATAATTACAGCACCAAGTTTCTATAAATCAGTCTTGTTAGGTAATTGCTATTAGGAACTTCAAAAATGAGAATTTCATCTTACCTTCCAAATGATAATATTAATAAAATCTAGTCACATGAAAGACATAAAAAACGGTAAGAGCAATAGGTAATGAAGACTAGAAAAATGAGTAGGTAATAGGGACCTGGAGTAATCTAAAAGTTTTCGACTTCAAATAAGAACAACTGACTCCGTGCACAAGCACCTCACAAAATTAAATTGGATACTGCTCAAGGCATGGCGAGCAAATAAAAAGTCGTCATCATAAAATGTTTCACCTGAATGGGAACATTTTTTGTGGAAAATCTTCTCACAGAATTTGCATTTGTTGCTCTCGCCAGTCTTGGCTGTTCCTCCACACAAATTTCCTCCTTTATCTCTCGAAGTCTTTTGAATCTGAGACATCTTAGTGGTGGGTTCCGAAAGCTTTGTATTATGGGAAGTTCTAGGGATGGGTTCCTGAGGCGCTTTTGGCTTTCTTTTATTATCTTTTGTTGCCTTATTTTGTTCGCGAATTTTCATCTTTCGCAGCCTCTTCTCTTTTTTAGGACGTCCCACAGTAAGACTTGGGCGTCCTTATGCGATCGATCTGGGGTGAAGTTGGACAACACTCAACAGAAAAAAAAAATAACCACACAGTAATCCGTTTTAGACCATTCTGAATCCAAATCCGCGAAAAAAACCATAGGTGTATGTCTGTGTGTGTGTGTGTGTGTGTGTGTGTGTGTGTGTATGTGTGTGTGTGTGTGTGTGTGTGACAAAATCTTGTGTCGTCTGCACAGGCCTTAGTTCTCAACCGATTCTCCTGGTTCTTTTTTTGTTCGTCGCGGAAAACTATCTAGTTGTGCACTACGTCGCCGGAATTTCGAATTTTGCCTTTTAAGGAGGGGAAACGGGGGGTTAATGCTCAAAAAACGTGCGTTTTTGGGCATAATCTTGTGTCGTCTGCCCAGGCCTTAGTTCTCAACCGATTTTCGTGGTTCTTTTCTTCTTCGACGCGAAAAACTATCTAGTTGTGCACTACGGCGTCAGAATTTTGAATTTTGCTTTTTAAGGGGGGGAAAGGGGGGGTTAATGCTTAAAAAACGTGCGTTTGCGGGGGTAATCTTGTAAAATCTGCCCAGGCCTCAATTTCCAACCGATTTGCGTGTTTCTTTTTTTGTTTGACTCAAATAACTTCCGAGTAGTACATGATTTTACCAGAGTACCAAAATTTGCTAGGGGAGGGGATGGGTGGGGGTATAATATTCACAAAATATCAGATTTTTCAATATTTCGGTTCCTTTACTGTTTACTAATTGTACCCAACCTTTGAAATTGAGGAAAAATTCTCATTACACCTCGGGATTTTCATGAATTATTCTCTGTGCCACCATGGAACTAATAGTGGTGCCACCATGGTGCCAGGACACCATAAACCGCATATTTCGTGGGTTTTTTTTTTTTGTGTTTCACCTTGAATACGGACGTTAACCTCGACGGACTGCCTATTAAAACTAATAGATGAAACTTCAATGTTAAGACGTATTTCTGCTTTGGTGCCAGACTGGCACCATTGGTGAGTGGAAGGGGGGGGGGGGAGAGGTGAACTCGAATTCGCATGTTGGGTATCGTAGATCATGGATTTTAAAATGCTCTTCAGATTCGAGGCTCCCACGCCGCTGGAAATGTTATGGCGGATAAGGGTGAGGGGGGGGGGGTCAGTATTTCTTGTCTAAAGTAATAAGTAAATTATATCGAGTGAAACAGTTTTATCGCTTACCAACTGGTTAAACTGATCTAATACTTATCCAAAGGGACGTCCCCTGGAATGCATGCATTACTAAACAATATGTTTCTTCTCACTTTTTTCGTAATACAACTCCCTCCACAGTTTGCTTGAGACGACATAAGGCATTCTCTCCGTCACTCGTTTTCCTTTCCTTTTCGGCGTGGTCGGCCAGTGCAACACTTCTCTAAGGGTTGATAAAAACTCGCCCTGTTTTTGGACAGAGCAAAAGTTTGTTTCGTCTCCGTTGAAAATGCGTTCAGGATGGCTAAGAACTTCGGAAAAGCCCTCCTCCTCCAAATGTCTTCTACTATCTGGAACCACTTTTTAAGATCATTCGAACTTACGTTTGAACTGGCCGCTGTCACCGCCTCAGGGGTCCTGTATGCGATTTCTGGATGACGACTAAGGAATCCCTTCATCCAAGACTTCCCTGGTTTTTCATTGGTGAACGGAGTTTTTCTGTCTTTATCCAGTTTCAAGAATTCCTCCACACTCTTCAGCAAATCCAGTTGTCTCTTCGGGAATCCTTTTCGTCCACATTCTTCCGACCATTTCACCAACAGTTTCTCTTCATCTTCAGTAAGAACAGCTAAAGGACCTCTTCATGGGTGCGAGGTTCAATATTGGGCACCAAGGGGGCCGAAAACTGAAAAACTCCATGAACCGAGAATCAATAATCGGCACCCCCTTAAATCGATAGAATAGTGACATTTTATAGTTCCTTTCATTACTAAAGTGAACAGAAATACGGAAACATTGTAATGGAATCTCGAAAACATGGAAATCACAAACTTTGGATGATATTTCACGTAAACAGAAGATAAGGGTTGCTTACCAAAAACGTAAGAAACGTGAACTTCGGGTGGTCGGCTGGAGGGCGACTTACCTCTACTTTCGTTGCTTCAAAAAACTTGAAGAAGGGGTAAACTATGCTATATGCTCAGGCGCAGGAGGGTTTCCCTCGTCTAATGAGACCCTTCTTGAGGTTCTAGAACGTTCTAGAACGAAAAATACACGAAAAACCGCGAGGGTGTGCCGAAAACTGGGTGTTTTACCCTACAGCAACTAGATGAAAAATCATTCTCGAGAGTCGTGAAGGAGTCTCTTCTACAGGCGGAAATTTATTCACTGGACGAGTTTTGTGGTGTGAAGTGGATGTTATGATGTAAATTTTGGTAAATAAGGTTCCTTCTAGTTAATAGTTCTAGCATCTTGTCAATTAATGTCATAATCGTCCTAGTCATAATAGTCATCAAAGCAGCAGAGGAATATCGAGTACTCTTGCTTGCACTTGACATATGTAGAGTTAACTGGTCTTTCTGTGATTCTTAAATGTTTTAGTGATTAACTATTTATTGATGTTTCAAGTGTGATAATTCTGTGATATTAAGTTGCGTGTTAAACTTATAGTAAATTATTAACTTTTTTATGTAATTAATAAATGTATTTTTTGCGTGTTTGTCGTATGTTTGTGGGTGTGCGGGTCGGTGGGGGCCTCGGTCTCGCTCGGGGGTGGCGCCCTCTGGTGCGTTCATACTCCGGATCGCCAGCGACTCTTTCGTGAGCCGTTTGCGTTTTTGGGACGCCACCACGGTGGGTGGGCCCGCGGCTCCCCACTGGCCCCACACCGCTTTCTGCGGCTATAGCGCATCACGTAACTTGTTATCTTCATTATTGTCTTGTTTTTACATTAAATGACCGATTTCCTCTTTTTTAAAATTATTTTTTACATTATTACCTACTTTATGACGTGTTACTTTTTATAGGACTATTTTTACCATTGTTTGATTTTATAAATGTTTATTGACGATTGTTATATACATTTTATCTATAATGACAATAAAAAGCATATTAATTCATCATTCATCATCTCAATGGAAAATACCTTTCTAAGAAAGTACCTGTTTGTTCTGTATTAGGTGAGATGATTGCTAGCTACGACGTGCCCAACCATTCTAACAATTTGTCGTCGCTGCACGAGTCCATGAAGATCCTTCAGCAAGAAGTAAACCAGACGTTGACATCTCTTCTAGAGGGTGTTGAAACAAAAGATGGTAGGAACTTATTTATATTTGTACTTTCACATTTACGACTCATCGATGTAAGACTAGAGGGATTGCAGTAGGTACGCTTTGAGGACTCACAAAGACCGTTTCAAGTACATGCGTTAGGTACTTTTCATCTAGTTAATTATAATAATCTCTTTATTCGTTGTCAAACGAACACAGACATGAAATGTGTCAAGATTTTGCGAAAATAACATGTAGCCTGTACAACATAGGTAACTGTAGATTAAAAAATATGTATATGTCGTTGCCTGAATGATGAACTGGCTAACAATTTTAAATTGAAAAGAGCGCCCAAGGCTGGATCGAGCCGCTCTGATTGGACAGGATATTTCCCATGATGCACCACAATGACATACAGCGCTTGCAACGGGTGAAGTTGTAAACAGATAGAGGCGTTGTATAAAAAATCGCGATCTGTCTCGTGTTCGTAATTTCGACGATTGTCACTTCTTCTTTCTTCGGCATAATTTCTCCTATATCGATCGGGCTCTCTATCCTCATCTTCTGATGTAGAAAAGGACATGGTAATATCACTGGACACTTGAACAACACTCTGATTGACAGGGTCCCAACTAGTAATCGCGATTTTTCATACAACGCCTCTATCTGTTTACAACTTCACCCGTTGCAAGCACTGTATGTCATTGTGGTGCATAATGGGAAATATCCCGTCCAATCAGAGCGACTCGATCCAGCCTTGGGCGCTCTTTTCAATTTAAAATTGTTAGTCAGTTCATCATTCAGGCAACGACATATATATACAAATAAATAACATGTTGGTAAAAATATAGTTAACTGTAGGTGTATATTGTAGGTCGAGATTAAAATAGGAACTCGTGTTTTTCGTATTGCCTGATCAAAATATTGGAAAAAAGAGAAAGAAAAGAAAAATAATAATAATGCAAGAGAAAAGAAAAGAAGCAAAGGCCTGGCTGGGCCCAGACATACCCACCATGCCGGCTCCCAGGGCTGCCTCCTACCACTAGGAGACAACCCCAAAGTGTTAAGTATAAAGTGTTGTTATGAAAAACTAGAATGAACGAGAAACTCTCCCATCTTGCTACCTATCTCATTATATTCGCTCTGGGTAACTTTGACACCCTCTACCCAGAAACGTAGGAGCCAGCGTCTACTGCAGAATTTACCTATAATAAGGTAACCCTGATTGGTTGGGGGGGAGGGGGGATGGAGAGAGTTTTGAGTTCTACTGAAGTGATGCAGAGTCTTTGTGGTAGACCTTTAGATTTATTTATTCAGATGTAGTAGCCTACAATAAGGCAAACAACAGTCGAGAAGAACATATTGCAAAACATTATATAATAAGGCAGAAATAAAAAAAAAACCAACGAATCAGGCCAAGTACATTCAACAGGAAAGATGAGAGAAAAATAAAATAAAAAATAATAATTCAACCTATGATTGATTTTTTTTTCTCAATATTCTTTATTGCATCAAGTATTACTTATTAACAATATTATTTTGAAAATATGGACTTTTATTCAAAACTAAGATACAACATTGAGTTTTGTTGATTATGGTGTGTTTCACTTCACTGCTGCACAAGTAAGCTAGGTCAAGTGGTTTGGTTCGCTTCAATCTTCTGATGATATCACTTGTATCAAGGAGTTGGACAGCTTCCTCGTTGATGTGACATCATAGCCGCTGTAGGTCTCGCAGCTTGTCGCTTTATAGCATCGTTTATTGTTTCGATCCGAAGCTCATGATGGAGACGTTCGTTTCGAAAGTACCACGGTGCATTGACCACCGTTCTTAGCACATTGTTCTGGAATTTTTGGATGATGTCTCAATTTGACTGAGCCATACAGCCCCAAAGCTGAGCTCCATATGTCCAGACTGGTTTAAGGACTTGGTTGTACAATGAGCTTGTTCTGGATTGACAACTTCGACCGTCTCCCCATTAGCCAATGCATTTTTCTGAATTTTAGAAGGAGTTCTTCCTTCTTTTTTGACATGGGCTTTCCTTCTAAGTTTGGCGTCTAGTGTCATGCCTAGGTATTTGGCTTCATTAGCATTCGGAATAACTTTTCCCATAAAATGTACCGGAATATACTCGATTCTCTTGTTAAGCGGGCCCCACACGATCAAACATGCTTGACAAGCATGGTTTGACAAGCCGCGCTTGTCAAGCATGTTTGACGTTTGACGCCGCACCCACACGTTCAAACCAACTGTTTCAACCGCATCCACCAAGGTTCAGTAGTGTTCAGTGTTCATGTTGCGTTCATCTGTTCAATCTGTTTCGAGTATGGATATTAACCATCTGAGTTACCTGTATTGCCACATCAGAGCTGAAGCAGCAAAAAAAGAAGCCAACAGGAAGATTAAAAGGTCCATGTGGACCAAACAATGGCTCTTGAAGAGAGCTACTTTTGGCCACGTGAATCTCTTGGAAGAGCTGAGGTGTGCTCCTCAGGATTGGCACAACTACCTGAGGATGGACGAGGACAGCTATTTACATTTGCTATCTCTGGTTGCTCCGGAAACTAACTCTGTGATTCACAGTAAAATTACCCCCTAACACCCTTTTTTCTTGATGGTTTGACGCTCACCCACACGATCAAACTTGGTTGTCAAACCTCATGTTTGACAGCAAATTTTCTGACAGTGACTGAAAACCGTCAAGCGTGCTGTCAAACCTTCAAACATGACCCCCCACACGATCAAATCTGCTTGACAAGCGAGGTTGGCAAACCATGCTTGTCAAGCATGTTTGATCGTGTGGGGCCAGCTTTAGTGAAATCGACATGTACCGACTTAGTTTCATTTATTTTGATTCTCCATTTTGCTGTCCACTTTTGTATGCTGGATATTGATTGATTTAACTTGTTGGTGGATTCAGTGTTACATTCTCCGACTGCCAAAATCGCTGTATCATCTGCGAAGGTGGCTGTGGTGTTCATTCCAATTTCTGGGAGATCACTGGTATAAAGGACATACAAGAGCGGTCCAAGAACACTCCCTTGTGGGACTCCTGCATTGATTAGCTTTGGCTCTGAGTAGGCGTCTTCTTGCTTTATTCTGAAGTAGCGATTGGTGAGATAAGACTGAAGCAGCTCAGCATACTTTATTGGTAGATTTTTGCGCAGCTTGTAGTTGAGTCCCTCATGCCAAACTTTGTCAAACGCCTGAGCGACGTCAAGGAAGACGGCTGAGCAGACTTTCTTTTCCTCACGGGCTTGTTCAATTATATGTGTTATTCTATGGACTTGATCAATTGTGGAATGTTTCTGTCGAAAGCCAAACTGGTGCCTTGGAAACAGCTTACGTTCTTCGATTATGGGTACTAGTCGCTTGTGGATTAGTTTTTCAAATAATTTTGATAATACTGGTAGAAGTGAGATTGGTCTGTACGAACTTGGCTCCGTGGGAGGCTTTCCAGGTTTAGGAATCATTATGACCTCGGCAATCTTCCACAACTGAGGAATGCAACGGTGTTTTATAATTGCATTAATAATCATGGTTATTTTTGCAATGGCTTTACGCGGGAGATGCTTAAGGATCTGACCAGTGATAAGGTCGAAGCCAGGAGCCTTTTTTGGACTGATTTCCTTATCGATTATGAGCTTAATCTCTTTGATAGTAACGGGTGGAATGTCGACATCTTGATCAATACCATTTGCGACCTCTAGAGTCAGTTCATCTGTCATAGCAATGTTTGGAGTGAATATGTTTGCTAGGTAATCAGCAAAAATCGCTGCTTTGTCTTGATTACTCGGAATTTTTTATGGGTGAAGCTTGTATTATTGGTCTTTTAAGATATTTGGTAGCCTTCCAAAGTGAGTAATCAGTATCACGATGACTTGTGAGTCCCATGATATAGTGCTCTTGGGTTTCTTCATTGATCTCCTGAGTCAAAGACCTCAGTTCACTTTCTGCCTTGTACCATTCTGATTTATGGCTGGGTACTCTAGTTACTTGCCATCGTTTTCTGACCTTGCGACCTATGATTGGTTGGGGGGGGGGGGGTGGAGAGAGTTTTGAGTTCTACTGAAGTGATGCAGAGTTTTTGTGGTAGACCTTTAGATTTATTTATTCAGTTGTAATAGCCTACAATAAGGCAAACAACAGTCGAGAAGAACATATTGCAAAACATTATATAATAGGGCAGAAATTAAAAAAAACCAACGAATCAGGCCAGGTACATTCAACAGGAAAGATGAGAGAAAAATAAAATAAAAAATAATAATTCATCCTATGATTGATGAAAATTGTCCGGTGGGTGGAGGCTGCGCAAGCAGGCCCCCAGGCGCCACCCGATGAGAGCTTTTTCTTATTAGCCACCCCGAGATGCTTATTATTTCAGTCCAAACTTGTGACTTTCTATTACTGGATCCTTGACTGTAACTAGCGAACTTACTCTAAATAATGGCTATGACGTTGCAGGGAGTGGAGACGATGAAATGGACGATGATAGTGAAGACGACGACAGTGCTGCCATCAATGGCAATAAGAGGAAATGCCCGGAAGCCCCCTTCAACAAGAAACTCAAAACATCTTAGGAATCATCTGTGTTCACTTTTCATTGCCATATCTCTAAGGTTCCTTTAGTCATTCGAACCGTGTTGTCTTGTTTATGTATTTAATTAAGTTTTTTATAGTTAAGTAAGTTAATTTTTTTTCCCCAAGTTGAATTCATGACCAAGTATGTTACGAGTGATACACCAATCTGTGTTGGCGAACCCTAGCCAGTAAATAGAACTAAACACAAAAATGTAAGATGTTCACTAGATTATATACACATTTTTCATAAATAGTTTTCTGTTCGTTAGAAACCATATTTTTAGGACGTCCCACAGTAAGACTTGGGCGTCCTTATGCGATCGATCTGGGGTGAAGTTGGACAACACTCAACAGAAAAAAAAATAACCACACAGTAATCCGTTTTAGACCATTCTGAATCCAAATCCGCGAAAAAAACCATAGGTGTATGTCTGTGTGTGTGTGTGTGTGTGTGTGTGTGTGTGTGTGTGTGTGTATGTGTGTGTGTGTGTGTGTGTGTAACAAAATCTTGTGTACTCTGCACAGGCCTTAGTTCTCAACCGATTTTCCTGGTTCTTTTTTTGTTCGTCGCGGAAAACTATCTAGTTGTGCACTACGTCGCCGGAATTTCGAATTTTGCCTTTTAAGGAAGGGAAAGGGGGGGTTAATGCTCGAAAAACGTGCGTTTTTGGGCATAATCTTGTGTACTCTGCCCAGGCCTTAGTTCTCAAACGATTTTCGTGGTTCTTTTTTCGTTTGACGCGTAATACTATCTAGTTGTGCACTACGGCGCCGGAATTTTGGATTTTGCTTTTAAAGAGGGGGAAAGGGGGGGTTCATGCTTAAAAAACGTGCGTTTGCGTGCATAATCTTATAAACTCTGCCCAGGCCTCAATTTCCAACCGATTTGCGTGTTTCTTTTTTTGTTTGACTCAAATAACTTCCGAGTTGTACATGATTTTACCAGAGTACCAAAATTCGCAAGGGGAGGGGGTGAGTGGGGGGATAATATTCACAAAATATCCGATTTTTCAATATTTTGGTTCCTTTACTACTTACTAATTGTACCCAAGCTTTGAAATTGAGGAAAAATTCTCATTATACCTCCGAATTTTCATGAATTATTCTCTGTACCACCATGGAACTAATAGTGGTGCCACCATGGTGCCATGATGCCATAAACCGCTTATTTCGTGGTTTTTTTTTGTGTTTCACCTTGAATACAGATGTGAACTTCGACGGACTGCCTACCAAAACTAACAGATGAAAGTTCAATGTTACGACGTATTTCCGCTTTGGTGCCAGACTGGCACCATTGGTGAGTGGAAGGGGGGGGGGAGAGGTGAACTCGAATTCGCATGTTGGGTATCGTAGATCATGGATTTTAAAATGCTCTTCAGATTCGAGGCTCCCATGCCGCTAGAAATGTTAAGGTGGATAATGGTGGGGGGGGGGGGGGTCAGTATTTCTTGCCTAAAGTAATGAATAAATTACATCGAGTGAAACAGTTTTATCGCTTATCAACTGGTTTAACTGATCTAATGCTTATCCAATGGGACGTCCCCTGGAATGCATGCATTACTAAACAATATGTTTTTCATACAAATATTCTTTTTTTCCTCATAACATAGTAACCATTTGTCCTGGAGACTTGAGATTCAAATGAATCAATATTCCGTATAACAGAGTGATAAAGATACATCAAATCGCCTGGAGGTCGGTTTCATACACTGGAGTGTGGTTTCTAGGTGTATGCGTAAAAAGGCACATTTGCTAAAACGGACCACGTTTTGAGATGGGAAAAGCTGAATAACATAATTTTATTTATTATAATAATCTAAGAAATTTTATTTTTTTTTGGAAAATCACTTGTGCCAACCCCCTAAAAGGTGCCATTTGACTAGAAAATGAGATTCCCAAAGTTTTAGGTCGATCAGATAACATTAATCCGTGCCGCATCGGGGTTGAAGCTCAGAAACTCACTTTTTTTCATACAGATATTCTTTTTTTCCTCATAACATAGTAACCATTTGTCCTGGAGACTTGAGATTCAAATGAATCAATATTCCGTATAACAGAGTGATAAAGATACATCAAATCGCCTGGAGGTCGGTTTCATACACTGGAGTGTGGTTTCTAGGTGTATGCGTAAAAAGGCACATTTGCTAAAACGGACCACGTTTTGAGATGGGAAAAGCTGAATAACATAATTTTATTTATTATAATAATCTAAGAAATTTTATTTTTTTTTGGAAAATCACTTGTGCCAACCCCCTAAAAGGTGCAATTTGACTAGAAAATGAGATTCCCAAAGTTTTAGGTCGATCAGATAACATTAATCCGTGCCGCATCGGGGTTGAAGCTCAGAAACTCACTTTTTTTCATACAGATATTCTTTTTTTCCTCATAACATAGTAACCATTTGTCCTGGAGACTTGAGATTCAAATGAATCAATATTCCGTATAACAGAGTGATAAAGATACATCAAATCGCCTGGAGGTCGGTTTCATACACTGGAGTGTGGTTTCTAGGTGTATGCGTAAAAAGGCACATTTGCTAAAACGGACCACGTTTTGAGATGGGAAAAGCTGAATAACATAATTTTATTTATTATATTTATTAAAGACATTTTTTTTTTTTTTTTAGAAAATGACTTGTGCCAACCCCCTAAAAGGTGCCATTTGACTAGAAAATGAGATTCCCAAAGTTTTAGGTCGATCAGATAACATTAACCCGTGCCGCATCGGGGTTGAAGCTCAGAAACTCACTTTTTTTCATACAGATATTCTTTTTTTCCTCATAACATAGTGACCATTTGTCCTGGAGACTTGTGATTCAAATGAATCAATATTCCGTATAACAGAGTGATAAAGAAATCAGTTGTTATCTAGTTCTTGTGGTGTCCACATCGTCTCTCGTAAAAAGTAACAAGTTCGCTAGAAGTCTATGCCGGATCATATTGAAAATTGGCACCTGCATTCCGTCAACCTTGTTCTGCGACTCTGCTTTGTCATATTCCACGTAAGTGTAAGAGAAATCGTCAATTAATTACTTCAATTACTCCCTGTTTGCTCCTACATCGAGTCTAGCCGATTCCTGTTCAAGGTGAGAGTCAGATTAAAGAAAAAAAACTCTCAAATTTCGGCACGTGTACGACGATAAGTTGCTGGCGCGTGTATGCGATAAGGAGTGACGCAGTCAGATAAGCGGTGACGTGGACTTGTGACATCATCACGTTGTAGCGTCGCGGGCTCACAGCATTGTTTATGTTGTTACTTATTCCTCAGTGGCCTTGACCTGATTCTTACAGAGCTCTAAATCCTTGTTGTGACATGGCATTAACGAGGGCGAGAGAACAACAAATGCATCTTGTACTGGAAGAGATCAACAGTCTCCCCATCCACGACGTTCCTTTATCCGATATTCGTGATGACCTGATATCACTCTTTAGTAAATCGCGAATTACTGAGTGCCTCGACGGGATATCTATTCTAAAAATGGTCCTAAAACTTTTAACCCTTACTGAGGAAATTAGGTATTCTCATGAAGCTGCTGATGTTGAGCGTAACTTACTGGAGGTTTCCCTGCAGGCCAGCAAAGCAAAGTTGGACACGGTTACGAATGATTTCTTTCGGTATGAGGATAGACATACTGATGAGGAGTCAAAACTACTGAGAAAAATTACAAGCTTAGAAGATACGATTGTAACCCTGCGTAGAAATATATCAGTGCTTAAAAGTTCTAATGAAGTTGAAGAAAAATCGTCTCAAGCTTCACCTGTCTGTCGTCATATTTGCTCGCAAACAACCTTTCCTATAATTGAACCTGAGAGCCACCATGATTTGATCTCTAAGAATGACTTTGCATCACAAGTAATTACCCCATCCACCGACCATTCGACTCAAACGGAATCGAATGTCACCGTAAACTTCGGAACTAGCACTGATGATCTTTTACCGCGCCCTAGTAAAGTTTCACCACCTAGGAAAAGTGTTTTATTTCTGGGTGACTCCTTCGTCTATAAGCTTAGTGATGAGTTGAGGACGATCCTGCCAAGCGACTACACCTTGTTGACTATCCGAATGACAGAGGCTTCTTTATCAGTGCTCTCAAGCTCAATATCTGATCAAGCACCGGATTTTATCGTTCTCTCTGCAGGCTTTGTGGATTGTAACTATAATGAATTAAGGAAATTTAAGTGGGACATTTTGAAAATGTGCTCGCAGCTAAGGAATACCAAACTGATTATCATGAATGTTCCCTTTAATTATCTCCTTCCATGGTGGTCAGTCATAAATACTGAGATCACTCGACTGAATAAGTTTCTCTCAGCCCTGTCCCGTAAATTCTCCTTCGTTAAGATAGTTGACTTGTGTTTTATTGATAAAAACACGATTTCGTCAAAACACGAGGACCCATTCTACAATTTGAGCGGAAGGCGCATTCTGCTCCCTCGCATTATACAAACTATAGTGGATGTTAAGGCAAAGAGATCGCCTATTATACTGTCTTGCGATGGATCTTATGGTGATTTGGCCTCCTGACTCATCGTTCCTACCCAAGACCCTTGCACCATTCAGGACTACTCCACTACGGTTGACAGTGACGTAAGAAGCAAAGATAAAGTATTTTCCGTCAGAGTTCCTTCTGAGGAAAATTCTGTACTGTTTCATGCAAACGTTCAGGGAATCAGATCCAAGATAGATGAGCTTAATCATTATCTTTCAAGAAGACTAGATATAGATGTAATTTGCATTACTGAACATTGGTGTAAAGATCAAGAAATCTCTTTTTATGTCCCCAAAGGTTTTTGTCTGGTCTCTTGTTTTACAAGAAAATCAAGAAGGGGTGGTGGTTCCTGTATATGTCTAAGAGATGGATTTGCCGGAAGAGCAGTTTGTAACGTTGAGATGCTATCTGTGGAATCAACATTTGAAATATCTGCTGTCAGCCTGGAGCCACATAATCTAATAGTTTGCTGCTTATATAGAGCTCCTTATCATATGAATTTTGACCACTTCATTACCCGTTTCGATCAAGCCTTAGACATTTTGCTGGAGAATGACAAGATGTTAGTGATCATGGGGGACTTGAATGTCCACTTCGAGGATACTGGTAATGCGCAGTTTCTCAAGGAGCGCAAGGCATTGGAATTGTTTGTTGGAGTGTCATGGCTTGCATGTTACTTCAAGAGACATCACACGAAGACCCTATTTGGGTCAGACCGGAGCTCCTTCGTGCATCGACGTAATATTAACAAATTTCCATTCCAGTTGGTATAAATCATCTGTGAGCAATGCTGGTTTCAGCGATCATCAGGCTATTGAATTAAAATTGTTAAAATGTATTGCCACTCCTGCACGAGATACCGTTGAATTCCGTGCTAGTAAACAAGAAAACTTATTACTTCTTCGATCACAACTTTCACATAGAAATTGGTTTTCGGTATACCAAGCAACCAACATTGACGCTGCTGCAGTGGAATTCCTTGGTATATTTCTTTCTAACCTGGATATTGCCTGCCCTTGGGTGAAAAGAAAAGTCTCGCATTTTAAAAAACCAAAGAGGTTTGCATTTAGTACAGAGCTATTGGAATTGCGTGAAAAATATCACTCATTTAGGGACTTAGCTCAATCTACTAGACTTGACCATTTTTTGGTTTTAGCTCGTAATGCCCGGAGATACTGTAATGGACCAGAATTAGACGCCGCCCCTCAGACACAAATCCGAAACGCCGATACATCCATACAAGTTTACTTCCATAAAAGCAACCGCCTCTTCGCCACATTGATGTCCGCCAGCACACACCCGCACCACACGAGCGCCACCATCGCGGCCTCCCCCATCGCAGACCAAGATGGCCGGAGGGCTTAAATAGGGGTGCCCCCACCACCAGCACCTCATTCTACCAGTGACGCGTCTCGTGTGTGATCGAACCTAGCTGTGTATGGATCATCCCCTCTAATCGTACCAAGTGATCAGAACTGAGAATTCTCGTGCAAATAGTCTGTGAGCTTCTTCCCGCCAGTTAGTGATTCCGCGAGTTCGAGTAGCCAAGGCGCGAGCTCGGAACACTACAGCCTTCTCCCTGAACCGCCGCAAGTACGTACCGGACCGAAGTTCGTACCACGAACCGGAACAAATCTGCTCCGTACTTCCCCGGCAATCCCTCAACAAGCCTTCAAGGAGCGAGGCCTTGGAACCTCAACTGCTACGGAAATTCTCAAGAATTCAAGCTCGGCCATAGGTGAGACCATTCCCTCAAAACCCTCCTTCGTAAGCGCTTACCCCTTTTCTTCAAAATCTGGCAAACCTTCCCCCCTTTCAAAACGTCCTGCAAAAATAAGTAATAAGAGAAACTGTGAAAGTAAAGTAAAGTAAAGTTAAGTGAAACGAAAAGTAACGTGTTAGTAAAAGAGAAACTGTGAAAGTAAAGTAAAGTAAATTTAAGTGTAACAGAAGTAAAGTAATAGTAGAAGAGAAGTTGTGTAAGGAGAAAAGTAGAGTAAAGTAAGAAGAAGTTTTTGTTATAAAGTAAAGTCAAAATTGTCTAAGTCAGTTGTAATTTTAAGAGAAAGTAAATTCATATTTTATGTTGTATTTCAACATTTCCGTCATTATAATTAAGTGTGGTGAATTTAAAGTCAATTTTCATTAAAGTCAGCTCCATCAGAGCAAGAGTCAGAATTAACAACACTCCGCTTCACGGTTTAAAATTTGTATTTTCATGAATAAAAACCCTACGTGTTTAATTCTGTGTTTCCTCATTTCAGTATTTCCACTCTCTCTCAATTCGTCAATCAGACTTGGTAACTTGCAAATTTTACTATCTTTGGGTATTTTTCTCTGAGTCAGTTCACTGATCTCAGAGTGGTGGCAGCGACCTAGGAATTTCAACACAATCAGAAGTAGAGTCACTGACCCCCAAGAACCTTCAGTTCGGGTGTCATTTACCTGGGAGTTTCCGATACTTAACATCTAGAAAGGGATTAAGGTTGGGACAACAAAAGGTATACCTGGTTGGTGGGAAAGTAATTTATTTCATATAAAGGTACAAACCAGAGTTCAACAGTCTTCAACTGCACCTGTGTTCCAGCCAAGGACATCGAACCCTTCAGGTAAGACCCTTCTACATCTTGATTTAGGAATTCCTAATTTTAACAACAAACCTTGGTTCACCCAAAATATGTACAATCACAATTGGTGACCAGCGGTGGGATCAAAGAAAATTACGGTTTTCAGGACCCAAAAACTCAAAAGCAAGTACCAGTCTGACAATTGAGAAGTGTTCGGATTGCTGAAATCTGGAATTTTTAATTAAAAATAATAATAATTTTGCACACATTTTGCACACACACACTTGTAAAAACAAAAGATTCAGCCGGTAAGTGAGAGGAGCGCAGAGAGTTCATTTAGTACGCAATTCGTACTTTTCTTGTATATTTCATTTATTATTGTCGCTCCGTACTCCACCGATTCCGTCCGTATCGATACCGTATTCAAACCGATACGCGTTTCGAACCAAATTTAAAACGTACCATTGCTTCGCGGACCGACCTACAAGTCGATCCGTTCTTAGAGTCACACCAGTACCTCATTCGAACCGACTTTCAGTTCGAACCAAGGCAAAATCCGAACCATACTAGTGCATAGATAGAACCGCTTCATAGGTCAAACCGCTTCACTGTTTGAACCAATTTACTGTTCGAACCGCTTCACTGTTCGAACCTTTGCACTATTCGAACCGCTTCACGATTCGAATCAAAATCGTTCAAATCGGGACATAAAACAAACCGCTTCACGGTTAGAACCGATTCACAATCCATACTGGTGCATAATCCGAACTGATTCACAGTTCAAACCAACGCAAATAAAACGCTATCGACCTGATTAGAAAAGTTCCCTTGGGTAGGAAAAGTTGGATCAACATTTGCTTGGCCCTCTCGACGACCGAATTTTGTGCCTCGGAAAAGTGAAGTGATCAAATTCTTTTTGTGTATTGCCCGGGCTTTTCTCATTTTTTCTTAAAAGTGACAAATAACCAACCGACAACATGGAGCCATGGCTGAAAGCAAGCGAAACAACGGCAGAGTTGGCAGATGCAATGACGGAAGCAATGAACCGAATGGGAGAATTCTTCCGGAACGCACCATCCCCGGTTCAAGGAACGCAAACCCCTCAACAACGAGATCTCCCTCGATCTCTATTCCTGGAGATTGAACCGTGGAATCCGGACGAACCTGATGCCATCTCGGCCGCCGCATTCTTCGCTGAAGTGGAACAAGCCACCCATGACCTTGATCAGGAGCAGCGACTCCGGTTCCTGCGGACCCGACTACAAGGAGGAGCAAAAAGATTCCTACAGGAGGATCTGGGGGCCCGACCATATGACAACTTACGAGACGCCGTACTCAAATGGTACGAGAGCGAAGACCCCGAGAAAGCCATGATCCGGTTATGGACGACCAAACGACAACCCGAGGAGAGTATCAGGCGTTTTGCCGAAAAACTACTGACCACAGCGAAAACCGCAGTCCGCCACGAAATTGCGCTCACGGATGCTCAACGCAAGGAATGGGTCAAGAACAAGACTCTTCGAGCCTTCGTAAGAGGAATAAACAAAGAAATAAGTCTTTTCTTGCAATGCAACTTTCCGGATACCCTCGAGGAAGCCGTAAAACGGGCAGAGGATCTAGAAGACACCACGCAGAGCGAAAAGATAGCCGATTTCAAGTGGGACATCGCGGGAGTCATGACGAAAGACGCCCTTAAATGCTATACCTGTGAGGAGCCTGGACACTTCTCCGGAAAATGTCCACAGAAATCGAACCCCCAAGCACCAGTCAAACGGCAAGCGTTCACACCACCATACGCTGGGCAAAGTAACCCAACTTGGAGACAAACGCCAGCTGTACCTCGATACCCCTGTCTATACTGCGGAGATTATTCGCATTTTCCAGTAAACTGCCTGCACCATATCGAGAGTACCATATTCTGCGATTTCTGCGGAGCACGGGAACATCTGGAGAGCGAGTGCATAAAGAAAAAGAAGATGATGCCGATATCACATCCGCGAGGGAACGTGACGGGACCAGCAGCGGCGATAACCTCCCAGCCAACAGATGAAGCCCACGAGGAAGAGGTACGCGGTGAGGACGTAATGGCCTTCCAAGCGACCGTGAATTGCTTCACTTGGCCGATGATCCAGATGAAAATCGGACTGGGGAGATACGACCGTAAAGTGATCGTGGACACGGGCGCAGCTGTTTCCGCGCTTTCGAAACCGGTACCAGGAGTTCCTATCAAACCAACCACTACGCAGCTCTGGGGAGCGGATGGACAAAGATTGCCCCTCCTCGGAACGCAAGAGCTACCGGTGAGAATCGGGAACCTACGGACCTCACACCGATTTTACGTGTTCAAGCGAACGGACTCCAAATTGGACCTAATGGGTTTAGATTTGATGAAAAAGTTCCCCATTGGAGTCAGAACGGATACCGGAACCGTCACCATGACAGATCCCGTAACGGGAGGACGAGTGGTTGTAGGAACGGTAGTACAAAGTCCGAAAATATTGACACAACTGAGACATCTGAAGGTGGAGGCCAGAAAACAGGAGTCCCTCCAGGCGACCGTCGTCCCGAACCCGTTGGCTAAAAAGCGGCCAACAGCGAATTCGGATTACCAACGACACGAACCACAAGAGCCCATCACAAAGAAAAATCGATTGAACCCCGACGAGAAGTACGAGTTGAGAACCGTTGTACCCGACGAGTCGCCGAACTTGGAAGAACTTCCCGAGGAGGCCTGGGATGACCAGCCCTCCCTCGACGACGCTGTAACGCAACCTCGACAACAGTTGAACAATTTCGCCTCGTATGACCAGAGTCGTACCGAAGAGCGTTCATCTCAGAACGTATGGCGTTCGGAGGAACCGAGAGACGAAAATCGAGATGGGGGGGCGCTGCAGGGAATCGAGACGGGGGAAGCGGAAACAACGGACCGTAGACTCTACTCCGCGGACACCCTGAAATCTGCGCAGCCACAGCAGAATCATGTGATCAACAGCACTCAAAGACCTGAGAAAGATGACCGTTTACGAAACGGTTCGCCCTTCCAAAAACCATGGGAGCAGGGTTGTTGCGCGGATGCACCGCATGAGGGTGAAGATGAAGTGGGAAGACCGGCACTGTACCACCGTAGCCGTCTCAAGTCCGCCTTCATAGAGAGGGTTCCGGATGAAGCCATTCCGCGAGGGGAGCCGCACAGGCGCGAGGCCCCTGCAACGACTGTACCGACCGGAAATCCCTCTCCGAACCCGGACTACAATCTGGCACCACTGAACGGACTACCTTGGAACCACCGCGGTCGATTTAAACTGCCCCTCATCGAGAGGATCCCTGATGAAGCTGGTGCGCGGGAGGAGCCGCACATGCGCGGGGTCTCCGCAACAGCCGAATCAAGCGGAGAACCGTATCGGAGACGGGATCACGACTCGATACCACCGAATGGCACGTCTACGTATCACCGTGGTAGGATCAAACCGACCCTCACGGAGAGGATCTCAGATGAAGCTACCGCGCGGAGGGAGCCGTACGGACGCGAGAACGCCGCCGCTGCTGAACCACCCGGAGACCCGTTTCAGGGACTGGATTACGAGCCGGTGACACCGAACGGAACGACGCCGTACCATCGCAGCCGAATCAAAAGGGCCCCAGTCGAGAGTATCCCGGATGAAGTTGTTCCGCGGACAGACCCATACCGGTGCGAGATCTCCGTAGCCGCCGAACCACCCAGGGACCCTTTTCAAGGACCGGATCACGAGTCGGTGCCGCCAAACGGAACGAAGCTGTACCACCGGGGTCGAATGAAATCGACCCGCATCGAGGGGACTCCAGGGCGAGCCGCTGCGTGGGAAGAACCGCACAGGCGCGAGATCCCTGCCGCGATCGTATCGCTCAGAAGACCTTCTCGGACCTTGAGCCGGTGGACCGAACCTGAATACGGACCCGTACCTTTGGCCCGAGCCGGTGCGAACCTGATCCTTGGACCTTCAACCCAAGGGGATGTACCGCTACAGAACGAGACCGATACGGAAAACGAACCGTTCGCAGCCAACAACGCTCTGCATGTCAGTCCATATAGTCTACGGCCACGAAAAGAAATTAATTACCAATTTTAATTTAATTAAAAAAAAAAAAAAAAAAAAAAAAAAAAAATTTAAACACTAGGGTAACTACTTACCTGTAACTCTGTACTTCTTCTGAAATTCTGTAAAACCTGAAAACAAAGTTAGAAAGCAATACTTACCTTGTATCCTTTACTCAACCGATGCCTGAATCCGGAAGTCGACGTAGGAGCCGCGGCAGATGATCCAATCCATAGGCCTAAAAGGGGAAAAGCGAGCGTTTTGCACATCTTGGTAGGTAGGTTAGGGTATCGCGAACGCGAGCGGGTCGGTGGAGTAATGAAGCGTGAGGAAGGAGAGAAACGGGACAGGGAAGTAAGGCGGCTGGTTCTTTTGTTTCAGGATGGCGTTTCCACGACCCCGAATAGAGCCAGTGCCAGAGATAGATGTAGGAAGTCCCGGGTGGGTAGAGCGTACGGTGCGATGTATCGCGCATATGCAGACCTGGCTAATGGAGTTTGAGCACATGCCGGAGCAGAAGAAGGAAGTGATGAACTGCATCGCTGGGCTTTCATTAAACCTGAGCAAAGCCATCAGCTCTGGTGCCGCAGCAATTGCATCAGCCGGAACGCCAACCCCAGTTGAAGAATTGAGGTGCGAGCTAAGGGGACTCGAACAACGGGTAATGGCTATTCAAAGCAGTCATACCCTGAATCAGTCCTCCGCCTCCCTCGAAAAGGCTTGGGAATCAGCGACTGGAGAAGCGGAGACGTCCACGCCCAGGCGCCGGGCGCGTTCGTCCTCTTCATCATCCTCTTCGTCCTCCGAGTCTGACGAAACCACCAAGTCAGGCAGCAAGACCAAGGACAAAGCCAAACCGAAACCACCTGCAACCAAGCGTACAGAGGTCGAAGAACCCTCACCCCCCTTCTCGCCGATCCCTTCAACATCACTGGACACAGCGACTGAGCCCAAGACACCAGTTCCAGCACCTTGCCCCGTGTGCGACCGAGTTCCAAAGGAACTGATAAGATTCAGGTGCCCAAGCTGCAAAACCTTTTGGAATCGGCTGGTAGCAGCATGTGCCAAGTACCCAGTGGACCATCAATCTTATCCACAACCTTGTCGACGCAGCGAACACACGGAGAGCCGACCACCCAAGTGCCCTGGATGCCGAAGGTGGAGATACGAGACCGCCTTGTTGAAGCTCACCCCTGGAGTCAAGCTGCCCATTCCCTCCGTCACCACCGAGGAGTAGCCGATGAGGGCATCGGCCTAGAGGGGAGGAAGGGGTGTAATGGACCAGAATTAGACGCCGCCCCTCAGACACAAATCCGAAACGCCGATACATCCATACAAGTTTACTTCCATAAAAGCAACCGCCTCTTCGCCACATTGATGTCCGCCAGCACACACCCGCACCACACGAGCGCCACCATCGCGGCCTCCCCCATCGCAGACCAAGATGGCCGGAGGGCTTAAATAGGGGTGCCCCCACCACCAGCACCTCATTCTACCAGTGACGCGTCTCGTGTGTGATCGAACCTAGCTGTGTATGGATCATCCCCTCTAATCGTACCAAGTGATCAGAACTGAGAATTCTCGTGCAAATAGTCTGTGAGCTTCTTCCCGCCAGTTAGTGATTCCGCGAGTTCGAGTAGCCAAGGCGCGAGCTCGGAACACTACAGCCTTCTCCCTGAACCGCCGCAAGTACGTACCGGACCGAAGTTCGTACCACGAACCGGAACAAATCTGCTCCGTACTTCCCCGGCAATCCCTCAACAAGCCTTCAAGGAGCGAGGCCTTGGAACCTCAACTGCTACGGAAATTCTCAAGAATTCAAGCTCGGCCATAGGTGAGACCATTCCCTCAAAACCCTCCTTCGTAAGCGCTTACCCCTTTTCTTCAAAATCTGGCAAACCTTCCCCCCTTTCAAAACGTCCTGCAAAAATAAGTAATAAGAGAAACTGTGAAAGTAAAGTAAAGTAAAGTTAAGTGAAACGAAAAGTAACGTGTTAGTAAAAGAGAAACTGTGAAAGTAAAGTAAAGTAAATTTAAGTGTAACAGAAGTAAAGTAATAGTAGAAGAGAAGTTGTGTAAGGAGAAAAGTAGAGTAAAGTAAGAAGAAGTTTTTGTTATAAAGTAAAGTCAAAATTGTCTAAGTCAGTTGTAATTTTAAGAGAAAGTAAATTCATATTTTATGTTGTATTTCAACATTTCCGTCATTATAATTAAGTGTGGTGAATTTAAAGTCAATTTTCATTAAAGTCAGCTCCATCAGAGCAAGAGTCAGAATTAACAACACTCCGCTTCACGGTTTAAAATTTGTATTTTCATGAATAAAAACCCTACGTGTTTAATTCTGTGTTTCCTCATTTCAGTATTTCCACTCTCTCTCAATTCGTCAATCAGACTTGGTAACTTGCAAATTTTACTATCTTTGGGTATTTTTCTCTGAGTCAGTTCACTGATCTCAGAGTGGTGGCAGCGACCTAGGAATTTCAACACAATCAGAAGTAGAGTCACTGACCCCCAAGAACCTTCAGTTCGGGTGTCATTTACCTGGGAGTTTCCGATACTTAACATCTAGAAAGGGATTAAGGTTGGGACAACAAAAGGTATACCTGGTTGGTGGGAAAGTAATTTATTTCATATAAAGGTACAAACCAGAGTTCAACAGTCTTCAACTGCACCTGTGTTCCAGCCAAGGACATCGAACCCTTCAGGTAAGACCCTTCTACATCTTGATTTAGGAATTCCTAATTTTAACAACAAACCTTGGTTCACCCAAAATACGTACAATCACAATACTACAGAAAAGCCATCCAAAGATGTCAACGAGAAAATAACGATGATACTATAGAAACATCCAAAAATAAAATGAGAGCTTCGTGGCAGGTAGAGCACCGTGTTTTGTGGACGAGTTCTCTCTTCAGCATGTATCGGTTGAGATGGTGTATTCGATTATCTGTTCCCTGAGCTCAAGTAAATCTGCAGATTACTACGGAATCGACACCACGATGGTAAAAGCTGTGGCTGACTTAATAGTCGAACCTCTAACTTATCTTATCAATCTATGTTTTTCTAGTGGTGGATTTCCAGATTGTCTGAAGATATCAGCAGTAACTCCTATTCCCAAAAAAGGAACATGCGCCAAGCATGAGGATTTTCGCCCTATCTCTAAGCTTTCAGTATTTGCAAAAATAATAGAAAAAGTGGTTATGAGTGAGTTGATCGAATACTTAGAGAATAGGGATATCCTCCATGCCAGACAGTTTGGATTCAGGAAGGGAAAAAGCACTAGCTTGGCAACTTGTTCAGTTATTATGAATGCCCTTGATTCGCTGGAGGATGGAATGCTAACTAACCTTCAACTATACGATTTGTCCAAGGCCTTTGATCTTGTGCCCTTTAACCTTCTCTTGGAGAAGTTGGCTCATTATGGTGTGTCGGCGGCCTCCCTTGGTTTCTTTAAAAGTTACCTAGAGGGTTGGTCACAGGTGACGTTTTATGACGGCCAGCGATCGGAACCAGTATCAATTCCATGCGGTATTAAGCAAGGCTCAGGGCTCGGTCCCTGTCTATTCATAGTTTATATGAGGCGGTCCCTGCCAGAAGGGCGAACTTGGCAAAATCGAAAAAAAAAATTTTTCGCCATTCGATTCTCTGAGATATAGACTAGGCATACCTGAAGCCGTAGACCCTAAGTTCGCCTTTCTGGCCTGAAAAACGGAGAAGGGAGTAAAGAGAGAGCCTTGAAAGAACAGAGTGGTGGAGCGATTTTGGTGAGAGCCAGAAGGGCGAACGTCGGCGCCCCCCACTCAGCCGGCACGTTCTTCCCATCCCGTTTTCACGCTCCCTCTGTGATTCACAAGATTCAAAATTTGAACTGTGTATTTAATACACAGAGGGTACAACTTGGAGTCGAAGACTGCAGTGAAACTCCAGAAAGGAAAAGGGCAGATTTATGACCCTAAAAAATTCGATTTATCAAGTCAAGATTTACCTAGACTGTATAATGCTCCAAAAAAAAGAAAATGAACAAGATGACGTGGAAGATGACTTGATGGACTATTCTTGACTTGATTCACCATTTACCTATCATATCATACAAACATTTTTGTTCTTTTAACCTACCTACATTGTTTATATTGCACAAATAAAATTTTTTTGGTTCTAGCAGGATGTTCATTATGCAAAGGTATAGTTTTATTATGAAAGGTATAAAAACAATTTTCTCAATTTTATTTTATAAATTTTATAGAGAAAATTGTTTTTATACCTTTCATAATAAAACTATACCTTTGCATAATGAACATCCTGCTAGAACCAAAAAAATTTTATTTGTGCAATATAAACAATGTAGGTAGGTTAAAAGAACAAAAATGTTCGTATGATATGATAGGTAAATGGTGAATCAAGTCAAGAATAGTCCATCAAGTCATCTTTATTTAAGTAGTCCATCAAGATTTAATCTTATAATAATTTCAGAGATGTTGCAAAGTTACGAAGAGGGGTGTGGATTCAAAATATTTCAATAACATTGAAATTTCACATTTGGAGAGATGAGAGAAGAAACGAATTTATTCCGTAGTTCGCCCTTATGGCACGCCGAAAATCCTGTTATTGGACGTTCGCCTTTCTGGTCATTTATAACTTTGCAGGCGATTTTCTCGAAATCCACTTTTCTAAGTTCGCCCTTCTGGCACGGACCGCCTCATATTTATTTAAGAAATTTCATTTTTTTTCTAGAAAATCACTTGTGCCAGCCCCCTAAAAGGTGCCATTTGACTGGATAATGAGATTCCCAAAGTTTTAGGTCGATCAGATAACATTAACCCGTGCCGCATCGGGGTTGAAGCTCAGAAACTCACTTTTTTTCATACAAATATTCTTTTTTTCCTCATAACATAGCAACCATTTGTCCTGGAGACTTGAGATTCAAATGAATCAATATTCCGTATAACAGAGTGATAAAGATACATCAAATCGCCTGGAGGTTGGTTTCATACACTGGAGTGTGGTTTCTAGGTGTATGCGTAAAAAGGCACATTTGCTAAAACGGACCACGTTTTCAGATGGGAAAAGCTGAATAACATAATTTAATTTATTATATTTATTTAAGAAATTTCATTTTTTTTCTAGAAAATCACTTGTGCCAGCCCCCTAAAAGGTGCCATTTGACTGGATAATGAGATTCCCAAAGTTTTAGGTCGATCAGATAACATTAACCCGTGCCGCATCGGGGTTGAAGCTCAGAAACTCACTTTTTTTCATACAAATATTCTTTTTTTCCTCATAACATAGTAACCATTTGTCCTGGAGACTTGAGATTCAAATGAATCAATATTCCGTATAACAGAGTGATAAAGATACATCAAATCGCCTGGAGGTTGGTTTCATACACTGGAGTGTGGTTTCTAGGTGTATGCGTAAAAAGGCACATTTGCTAAAACGGACCACGTTTTCAGATGGGAAAAGCTGAATAACATTATTTAATTTATTATATTTATTTAAGAAATTTCATTTTTTTTCTAGAAAATCACTTGTGCCAGCACCCTAAAAGGTGCCATTTGACTGGATAATGAGATTCCCAAAGTTTTAGGTCGATCAGATAACATTAACCCGTGCCGCATCGGGGTTGAAGCTCAGAAACTCACTTTTTTTCATACAAATATTCTTTTTTTCCTCATAACATAGTAACCATTTGTCCTGGAGACTTGAGATTCAAATGAATCAATATTCCGTATAACAGAGTGATAAAGATACATCAAATCGCCTGGAGGTTGGTTTCATACACTGGAGTGTGGTTTCTAGGTGTATGCGTAAAAAGGCACATTTGCTACAACGGACCACGTTTTCAGATGGGAAAAGCTGAATAACATAATTTAATTTATTATATTTATGTGACCGAAGGATTTCGCCCCTTCGGATCACGATGCGACCGACCAGCAATACTTGCAAGCGGGCTCGCCCTCGTTCCGCGGGTTCGCCACCTGCAGCGCTACCGTCAACCTCGGCCGAACTACCAATGCCGCCACCAGTCGCGCCACCTACGGCTCCCCCACCACCTGCGCATGCGCGTGATCGTCGCCTCGCCCCTCCCAAATCGAGGACCCCTTCGGCAGCTCGCCATTCCAATGAGTTGAGACAAGTTCCTTGAGCAGACCAGTTTGTGGAGAGTACAAGCCTGCCGAGACTGGGGCCCCCCGATCAACCTGCGTCCACCTCCTTGAATTTTCGCTCGACTTCAAGACTTCCACTTCGACTCTTCGGACTGCCAGACTTCAAGACTGAACCTACCCATCACGAACTCTCACTGGTAGGAATAAACATTCTTCTTCTTTTGTAAAAATCTCTTCATCAAGTGCACATAAAGTTATCCATTCCCGTAGTAGGCGTACAGGCGCGTAGGAACCTGCCAATAGCTCAAAGACTGATAATCATTTTCCTAGTTTGATAAGTTTCCATTTCTTTGTAAAGATTAATAATATTAAGTTGTATTTTGTGCCAAATTTTGATTAACACGTGGCGTCCACCTTGGCGTCCACCTTCGGTGTCCACCTTCTGTGCCCACCACTCATTCTTGCTAAAGTCGACAAACCTTTACCAGTTACCAAGTAGTAGTCAAGCATATAGTAGGACAATTACTATACCTAAAGTACTTGTTGGTATACTTTGTTTATTTTAAATATATTTCACGTACGGAAGTACTTACACATTTTTCTGACTTCTCCCTTGACCAGGTACAACACTAAAGTAAAGTCATTCAATAGTTTGCTTACAGTAAATTCACTTTCTTTTGCATAATAACTAATTAACGTAACTTCACTTGCATTAACTTAACTTCATTTTATTCTTCAACTTAACTTCAACTAGTTCAATACTAGTTCCTACTTCATAAGTAGGTGGTGGCAGCTCTACATATCCAGGGTACTTACATTCAGCTAAGGTAAGTCAGATCCGCATACAATAATCATAAACATAGTCCTTGAAGATTCTTTATTAGATTCTATCTTAGTTTCTGACAGAGAGTCTTCTGCTCCCTGTGAGGGTTCCCATAGTGATAAATGGGGTTACAAATTGGTTTGCAGCGGTGGAATTAAATTTTGATTCGAGCTTGTGTTGAAACACATTAACACGAACGCCTCTTGACTGCAATAAAATCAGTAGCTACCAATTTTATTGAAATTTTATTTAAATTCATTTGTCTTTTATGCGGATCTTAGCTGTTTGACCCTGTTAAATTCAGTAAAATCATTTTTTGCGTAATAAAGTGTTGTACAAGTCAGTGAGTTGTCCAGAAAGTTCCGTTTGGAACCAAGTACTTGATATATGATATATGTGAATGTGCATGTTATGACTTAAGGGTGCCATACACACACATTTTTACACATTTGACACGAATTTTGACACATTTCATATTTTTCTTTGTGCTGCACTGGTTTCGTGCAGATCCCCTTCGCAAAGTTTGACTCAGAATTTTCAGTTACGAATTGCGTCCACCGTGGCCTAATTTTGCCCACCTTGGATTTTTGATTTTTTGTTCACTGTGGTCTCTTGCGTCCACCGTGGCCTTTAATTGCGTTCACCGTGGCCTTTAGTTTCGCCCACCTTGGCCTCAAATTTCGCCCACCAGTTGTCTACTGTGGACATAATTTGCCCACCCTTGCAGGATTTTTCAGGTCCTTACGTTTCTAGGAATTTAGAGCAGCAGGAATCCTCCTGTGCACGTAAAAATCTTTGCATACGGTAGATAATTTGGAAAGCCACACCCAAACTCGTAACTTGAAACAAGTATTTTTCCCAAGAAAGGTAGAATAACGTCCATTTTGTTTGAATTGTTGTGCGAATAATACCTCAGGTATATAAAACGACTCTCGACCTCAGGTCAAGTAACCCTCTGACCGTATTTGACCCAGCAACCACAAGGGTAGTTGAACCCTTGGGTTTTTCCAATTCAGCCCCTTTTTGAGCCTTCAGCTCATTGAACCTTTTTACCTCGTTTAACCTTTTGTTAAGTTTAGGAAGTCATTATCCCTTTTGGCCTCACCTTTTTGCAAAATCCCCTAGTGACAGGATAAGGTTAATAACATTGAGACTATTGGATAGCGGTTTGTTACCTTGAATATTTACAATTGTGTTGCATATTTTGTTGGTTTTGTTGTTGAATGGTGGAATTTCACTGTTTAAACCATAATTTGCGATAAATTTCGGTCGTCCACCGTCCACATCCGATTATTTCTTGGTCGTCCACCGTTGTCCACCATAGTCTTCTAAGGTGCCACTCGTGCCCACCTTTGGCGTCCACCTGTGCCCACCTTCGTACACCTTCATCCACCTTGGTTGCCCACCATACGTCACTTTGTTTACAAAGGTCCCAATATAAACAGTAACTTTTTGATTTGAAGGTCCGTAATCTTTGAACCTCAATTTTAACTTTTGAATTGTTGGTGGACTCTCCGTCCACCTTTCGGCCACCTTCGTACACCTTTGCCCACCTTTGGTATACCCTCAGTGTACCCTTGGTCCACCATATTTTGTCCACCCTCAAGGTACGTGTTCTAAGGACCTGTCCAGGCCAATTTTTCTTTTGCCTGTCCACCTTCGACCACCCTTGCCCACCTTCCATATTTAATAATTTTGAATAACAATTTAACAATAATAGTAAAGGTTAACTACAATTGTTTGCAGCTTTTCTCTAAAAGTGCAACAAATTCCCCATACCATTTCAAGTTGCCCACCCTACCTAGTCGGCCTACAATCGGTTCTCGCGGCGCGACAGAACGTTCGGGTGCGTACGTGTGTTAAAGTGCAATTTTGATTTAGTATTTGGAATAAAACCTTCAGTTTTCTTTCCCTTTTTGAAATTTTGAATTTATTTTAAACGTGAAAACCCCTTGTCGAATATGGCTACGAAACCTGAACCAAGAGATGTTGCCCTTGAAGCCGTGGCAAAAGCCATGAGCCGTCTTGAGGTTATTCTCGGAAATAAATCTACCGAATCACAACCCGAGCAGATTCCACGGTCAATGCTGATGGAGATCGACCCCTGGGATCCCGATGAGATCGAAGCCGTGTCCATCGGAACTTACTTCGAAATTTTCGACGGAATCACGCGGGATCTGGCCGATAGCCTACGAGTGCAATTACTGCGGATCAAGCTCCGAGGAACAGCGAAAACATTCCTCCTAGACAACGGACATCTACTTGAAGGAGAAAACCCTTACCAAGGATTGAAACGAGCTCTGCTACGTTGGTATGGTAGAGAAGACCCCGAAAAAGCCGCAGAAAAACTTTGGACTATGCAGAAGTCGCCGGGCGAATCTTTTCGCCAATTTGCTGAACGAGTTCGACACACAGCAGCACAAGCCTCACGTGTGGATGGATTAGTCATGGATGCAACTCAAGCCCGTGCATGGATAGCAGCCCATTCCGTAAAAGCTTTCTTGAGAGGACTTCCCGGATCGTACGCCGGATTTTTCGTTAACAATCCGCCAGCTTCCCTTGAAGAAGCTATGAAAAAGGCTGAAGAGCTAGAAGACGCCCTGGAACCCCGAAGCTCCGATCATTGGAACGTTGCTCGAATTCAAGTTCAGGATAAACGATGCTTCAGATGCCGAGAGCTTGGACACATCGCATCCGGTTGTCCCAACATACCGCGACCTCCTACTCCTCCACCACAACGAAGAGCTGCTATGGGAAGCCCACAGAAGCCTTGCAGCTATTGCGGAAGCAGAGTACACTTCCCTGCTCATTGCTTAAAGAATCCGAAGAATTTCCCGTGTGACTATTGCGGACTCTATGGACATAAAGAATCCGAGTGTCGAGTGAAAAGCAGTCATTACGCCGACGAGCCTATGTGTGACTATTGTGGTTACTATGGTCACTTGGAAGCGGATTGTCTTCAGAAGACGGAATCCTACGTTCCACCTGAACCCGTCACCCGACCAGAACCGCGGAAGGTACTAGCACTCACGAGCATACCTCATGAGTCGAATCCACATCAAGCCATAGCCATTAGAATGGAGACCAAAAGCGCCGAAACACCTTCAGTTACCACTCCAACGACAGAGGAGCCTGACGTTTGTCTACCAGCAGTTGATTCGCCGTTTAAACAAACCATGCGAGTCAAGGTCAGCTTAAGTGGACACGACCGAGTCCTGATTGTTGATACTGGTGCTCAAATTTCCGTTCTAACACACCCTGTGCCTGGCATACCGATAGTACCGACCAAGATTCTCGCCTGGGGTGCCGATGGTCAGCCCATGCCCTTCCTTGGACAACAGCAATTGGAAGTGGTTATCGGACCCTTGAAGCTGACACACGCCTTCAGGATTTTTGCCCGCGATCATTCCGGACTAGACCTATTGGGTTTGGACTTACTTCGGAGAATTCCCGCTTCTATCCACCTAGATAGCTGCGAAGTAAGGATGAGACATCCCAAGACTGGGCAGTCTGTGGTGATTAGTGAGGTGATAACTGGATATCTGTCACCTGCTCGACCCGTTCCAAGACCAGACGTTGCGCAACCAATGCGACCGCGAATTGCGATCGTTGGTGGCTCTAACGCTTTTGACACTGCTCACTTACTGCGACCCGAAGACATAGAGGAACCCATGTCTGACGACTGCCCGATTTTGGACCCGTCGGAGGAATTTCCTATCGAAGATCTGGACAACCCGGTTCCTGATCTACTCACCGTGCTGAAACAACAGCTGCAGCATTTACCGACGGAGGATCTCGACTATGTCAGTAGTATTCTCGCCAAGTACGAAGACCTGTTTCAGCGGCCTGACGCTCAGGGATGCTCTATGGAAGTCACCCATCGCATCGAAACAGGATCTCACCCGCCGATATACAAGAAACCCTATACCGTACCACATGCTCTACGACCTATCATCGAGGAGCAGTTGAACCAGATGCTGGCCGATCAAGTTATTGAGCCATCAACCAGCCCCTGGGGAGCACCAGTGGTACTGGTTAAAAAGAAGACGCCACCCGGACAAAGCCAAAAATATAGGTTTTGCACTGATTTCCGGGCACTCAATCATGCGACGAAAAGTGATGCATACCCGCTTCCCAACTTGACCGAGACACTTGAGTCTCTAGGCGGTAGCAAACTTTTCACGACTCTAGATCTCACAGCAGGCTACCATCAGATCGCCATAGCTGAAGAAGACCGAGAGAAGACGTCATTTACAACGCTGGGCCACACATTCCAGTACCGAAAGATGGCATTCGGCCTCAAAAATGCGCCGGCCACTTTCCAAAGGCTAATGAACTCAGTCCTGGAGGGACTTGTGGGCTCTTCCTGTCTAGTGTATCTTGACGACATTGTCGTATACGGACCGGATGTAGAGACCCACATGCTGAGATTACGACAAGTCTTGGAAAGGTTGAACCGTGCAAACCTGAAGCTGAACTTAGCTAAGTGTACCTTCCTCAGTACACAGGTTAGTTACCTGGGCCACATCGTATCGGAAGAAGGACTTCGGATGGAACCATCAAAGATCTTGTGTGTGCAGAATTATCCCGTACCCAAAGATGCAACGCAGGTCCGTGCCTTTCTGGGCCTAGCTGGCTTTTACCGGAGGTTTGTCAGCGGGTTCTCGACGATCACCGCTCCTCTAACCCAGCTACTGCGCAAAGAAGCACCTTTTGAGTGGGGAAAGGATCAACAGCAAGCGTTTGAACACCTGAAGACGACCCTTCTCACTAGTCCAGTTTTGGCCTATCCTGATTTTGAGCTACCATTTACCCTGTCAACTGATGCATCCGGTATAGCTCTGGGAGCTGTACTCAGTCAGAATCACAACGGAGAGAATCACCCCATTGCCTTCGCGAGCCGAAAACTGAATCCTGCAGAGCAGCGATATTCCACTACCGAGAGAGAGCTCCTGGCAGTAGTGTGGGCGGTTTCTCACTTTCAGCCGTATCTGTTAGGACGCCGTTTCCGGTTGGAAACAGACCACCGAGCTCTAACCGCAGCCATGAACCTGAGGGATCCAACGCATCGAATCAGTCGCTGGATGCTACGCTTGTCGGAGTACGACTTTGAACCTGTCTACCGACCCGGCAGTCAGATGCAACATGTGGATGCCCTCAGCAGAGTGATTATCGCAAGCATCAGTACCTTCCAACTGACTAAAGAAATGTTGATATCGTCACAGCAAGTTGACCCCTGGATCTCGCAAGTCCAGCAGAATCCAGCGAAATGGTCAGCTCGCTTGGTAGACAGAGTATGGATGGCATCAAAGGTAGTAGATACCGGTGAATTACTGGTTCCCTTAATTCCCGGCTCCCTTCGCCACCAAATCTTACAAGTGTGCCATGATAGCCCTTGGGCAGGACACCCAGGCATCGAAACTACCGACGCAACAGTACGAAGATACGGAGTTTGGCCTAAACTCACCGCGTACGTCAGAGACTACGTGAAATCTTGTGCTGTCTGCCAGAAGAGGAAAACACCAAACCGGCTGGACCCACCGATACAGCAACCGGAATTACCTACACGTCCTGGAGAGATCGTGGGGATCGACCACGTTGGGCCTCTCACGACACCCAACGGGGTTAGGTATCTGTTGACAGCAGTCGACCACTTCAGTAAATATGCTGAGGCTTATGTTGTTCCAAACACTACAGCAAAAGTCGTGGTCGACGTCCTGACCAAACAATACTTCCCCACCCATGGAGTTCCGGAAAAGCTCATTTCAGATCGAGGGACTGCATTCACAGCCGCTGTCACTCAAGAACTGTGTGCCGCTTGGGGAATAAAGAAGATCCAGACTACAGCATACCATCCCCAAAGCAATGGGATATGCGAGAGATTCCATCGGACCCTGGCCAACATCATCGCCAAGTTATCTCCACGGACAACTCTCTGGCAAGATGTGTTGCCAATGGCCCTCGCAGTATATCGTAGCGCCCCACATGGAAGCACAGGATACACCCCGAACCTCCTGCATCTAGGAAGAGAAGTACGATTACCTGTAGCCGCCGCCCTAGACCTGAGTTCTCCGTCCAGTCACGACCGAACATTTGAATATGTTAAGAGAGCTCAGAAGGCAGCAGCCAAGGCAATCAGGAAGGCCTGGTTGAAGCGATCGAGGATAGCCAATGCACGACGTACCCCGCGTTATTTCAACGTTGATGATCGGGTGTACTTACGCCAAATGGTACCGCCACCAGGAGTGTCCTCGAAATTCTGGAGTCCCTGGATTGGACCCATGCGAGTGGTTAGACGTCTCTCTGAGGTGACTTACGAAGTGGCCGATCTCACCGACCGTTGCCAAGTCGTCCACCTCAGCCGTCTTAAGCCTGCTTTTGAAAGAGGTGTGCCAGATGATGCGTGCATCACCCCGCCGATTGCGCCCATGCCAGATCGCCGACCCGAACCGATTCCTTGCAGCCAGGAGATGGATGACATCGTCGTCGAGGATGATGATACTTACCCGATGACCCGCTTTGCTGAAGCTCAGGAATCAGCATCGCCGAGCGAGAGTTCCCCTGAAGCACCACCAGCAGAAGAAAAGGATTCCCAGGAGACTGCGAAGAGTAGCACCGAGATTGTCCCTCGTCAGCTGCGTAATCTTCCTCGGAAGGACTATCGTCATCTGCATTCAGGAAAACACTCGAAGAAGAACCTGAAACAAAAACAATGATTAAAACATTTATACAAAAAAAAAAAAATTGAAAAAAAAAAAAAAAAAAAAAAAAAAAAAATTTGAATACCTTTGAAATTATTTTATTGTATGAGTACTTACTTGTGTCCCTTTGTATACCTTTCTCCCGTCGACCTGTAGCGTTTCGTGAGCGCGCGCGCGACCGTTAGTAGGCCGACATGTCCCCTATTTCCCCAGATGTTTCACCCTACCAGTTGTCGAGTTATAAACCGTCGTTGAGGTAAAGTCACAACTAGGCCCCCACCATCTTGAGCCAGTCGTAACGAGTCACGTAGGATACACACACATACACCATATATGGCAACCCAGAAGTAACACGCACACCCGTAGTACTAACCCTTACAAAGTTTGTCAGTAGCATTAACACCAAAGTTGTCAGTAGAGCTAAGAAAGTGGGTAGACGAAGTGCTAATGTAGGAAGTGGATGTGTTACAGACGGTGTTCTACAATGCCGAAAGACTTACGTGCAATGGTTACGGAAGTCGAGAGGAGCTTTGAGGAGCCGAGTCGAGATGAGAGTTCAATGGACGAGTCCCCAGTGGCCCGAATGTTGCCACGCCCCAGCGTTAGTCAGCCAAGAGTTAGTGAGGTGAATCAAGGAGAAGTGGACATTGAGAAAGAGTGGACAATTTTGGAGAGTGGTGTTGACATGGTTTATCGCGCAACAAACACAGAAGATCGCGTGAACGGATGGTACCGCTACGCCAGCGCGGTGAAAGTTTTGAAAGAATGGACGCGACAGAGGCAGGCGATGGTTAGCCCCGTTGTAGATGTGAACGCCCTTGCAATCGAGATAGCCCGCAGAATCCGTCAGCCGCCAGTCAAACTGCCCACACCCAGGGAGTTTGCTAACGCAGTTGTCGAGAGGATGAAGGAGCAGCTGCCAGAAAACCCAGTCCCCCAGAACTTGGCCGCCGACATCGCAGAGCTGGTCAGTCAGCGCCAGGCCCCAGCGTACTCACCAATCCATGATGCTACAGCTCTCGCCGCAGCAGTCATCGAGAAGTTGAAGGGAGAAGTTAACCTCACGTTGCGCCAGCCTGATCCACCTGCAGTCGAGCCGCCAGTTCCCATGGACCAACCCGAAGAGGACGTTGACCCAGAATCCGATCTTGAACATGAGGAGCCAGAGGATGCACCGGAGGAGGCATCGCATACCGAAGACAGCGACCACCCGGTCCAGAGAAGAGTCTGCGTGGCGTGTGGCAAACCAAGAGCCCACAACTCACGATTATGGTGCGAGGCATGTCGTGCGTTTCTACGAAGATCCAAGAAAGCAGCAGCCGAAGGAAATCCCATCCGCTGCAATGACTCACGCCACCGCCACCAACCAGACGTCACCAACTGTCGAGGCTGCCGATTGCAACACCTGCAGTCCCTGGACGCTAAAGCAAGTCAATCGGAGGATGGAGATTGCGCCTCTGAGGACATCGGCTTTCCGAGGGGAGGGGAGTGTGACCGAAGGATTTCGCCCCTTCGGATCACGATGCGACCGACCAGCAATACTTGCAAGCGGGCTCGCCCTCGTTCCGCGGGTTCGCCACCTGCAGCGCTACCGTCAACCTCGGCCGAACTACCAATGCCGCCACCAGTCGCGCCACCTACGGCTCCCCCACCACCTGCGCATGCGCGTGATCGTCGCCTCGCCCCTCCCAAATCGAGGACCCCTTCGGCAGCTCGCCATTCCAATGAGTTGAGACAAGTTCCTTGAGCAGACCAGTTTGTGGAGAGTACAAGCCTGCCGAGACTGGGGCCCCCCGATCAACCTGCGTCCACCTCCTTGAATTTTCGCTCGACTTCAAGACTTCCACTTCGACTCTTCGGACTGCCAGACTTCAAGACTGAACCTACCCATCACGAACTCTCACTGGTAGGAATAAACATTCTTCTTCTTTTGTAAAAATCTCTTCATCAAGTGCACATAAAGTTATCCATTCCCGTAGTAGGCGTACAGGCGCGTAGGAACCTGCCAATAGCTCAAAGACTGATAATCATTTTCTTAGTTTGATAAGTTTCCATTTCTTTGTAAAGATTAATAATATTAAGTTGTATTTTGTGCCAAATTTTGATTAACACGTGGCGTCCACCTTGGCGTCCACCTTCGGTGTCCACCTTCTGTGCCCACCACTCATTCTTGCTAAAGTCGACAAACCTTTACCAGTTACCAAGTAGTAGTCAAGCATATAGTAGGACAATTACTGTACCTAAAGTACTTGTTGGTATACTTTGTTTATTTTAAATATATTTCACGTACGGAAGTACTTACACATTTTTCTGACTTCTCCCTTGACCAGGTACAACACTAAAGTAAAGTCATTCAATAGTTTGCTTACAGTAAATTCACTTTCTTTTGCATAATAACTAATTAACGTAACTTCACTTGCATTAACTTAACTTCATTTTATTCTTCAACTTAACTTCAACTAGTTCAATACTAGTTCCTACTTCATAAGTAGGTGGTGGCAGCTCTACATATCCAGGGTACTTACATTCAGCTAAGGTAAGTCAGATCCGCATACAATAATCATAAACATAGTCCTTGAAGATTCTTTATTAGATTCTATCTTAGTTTCTGACAGAGAGTCTTCTGCTCCCTGTGAGGGTTCCCATAGTGATAAATGGGGTTACATTTATTTAAGAAATTTCATTTTTTTTCTAGAAAATCACTTGTGCCAGCCCCCTTGTTGAGAATAGGTGATGACTTCCATAGAGTTAGGGTGGAATACTTCCATGGTGTTGAATTTGATCAGTTTTGTTTTGTAGCATCCATATAGAAAAGTGCTTTGTAATTCGGTTCGCCATTTTGTTCGTCCGTTCGTTCGTTGAAATTTCTGTGTTTTACGGAGTTGTTCCCCTGAATAAAAAGTGAGTTTCCCAAGATATTGTAGAGTCATTTGTTCAAAACCCAGTTAATAAAATTTGTGTGTGAGACCCTTGGTGTGTTCTCAACATAGTGGCATCCCTTTGTGACGGAATTGAACGTTTTTTGACCATGGAGAAGATCATTGGGAAACTGGAACCACTTCGAAATGAGAGATCGCAATTGCGTCGGCTCTTCTCAGTTGCTGGTAACAAATTAGAAGCTAGTTTGGAAGCTAAACTGGAAATTCTCGAGGTAAGAGAGTATTATGATAAGTTTGTGGACAAAGGCATTCGTTTGTTCACTTTAGACAGCAAGATAAGCGAGTTGCTATTTTCTGTGGATCCCAGTGAATGTGATTATGATATTGACAAGGATTTTGATGATATGGAGGTCTACAGAGATAGGTACACTTCTTTGTTAGCTAGAAAAGAACGTTTTGAGAGGTCCCTGGAGGAGGATGATAAGAAGTCGTTTGTTTCTGCTCGTTCCTTGGCTGATAGTCCCACTAAGTGTAAACTGAAACTACCTAAACTTGTTCCTAAACAATTTAGTGGTCAAATTAAAGACTGGATCTCGTTTTGGGCTACTTTTAAGCGCATCCACGAAAGTAGTGACTTCGATGATGAGGAGAAGTTCCAGTATTTGTTATTGTATACCGCTGAAAAGTCCCCTGCTAGAGACTTAGTAGAGAGTTTCCCACCTTCGGCAGGCAATTACTCAAAGGCCATTGAACAGCTCAAAGCCAGATTCGGGCGTGAGGACCTTCTCATTGAGTTGTATGTGAGAGAGTTATTGTCGTTGGTTCTGGTGAAGGCTAAAGGGAAAAAAGTTGACTCTCTACGGTTGTTGTATGATAGTTTGACCACCCAACTGAGGGCTTTGGAGACCCTAGGTGTTGCAGGTGATAAGTGCACCTATTTATTGATCCCACTGGTAGAATCTGCCCTGCCTGAGAGCGTTTTGAAGGACTGGGAGAGGGAGTATTCGACTTTGAAACGGTCTTCTACTTCGAGTGAAGGTGGATTCGGTGCTGAGACAAGAGGTGACGGCAAGATGGAGCAGTTGTTGGCATTTCTGCAGCGTGAAGTTGAGAGTGAGGAGCGCTTGTCACTGGCTCGAACTTCATTTTCTGGTGTCAATGACCAGGCTTCTTCTTCTGATAGGCGCTTGAAGTCTTCCAGCAGTTCTTCTACACTCCCCCCAAAATCCAAAATTGTGACGGCTGCTGATTTGGTCAATGTGAAGGTGAATGATTCGAGGAAGGAATGCATCTTTTGTAATACTGAAACCCACTCTTCTGAAAATTGTTTTGTGGCTCGTGGATGTTCCTTTGAGCAAAATCAGAAGGTGGTGAAGGAACGGGGTGCCTGTTTCCAGTGTCTGCGCAAGGGTCACAGCAGACGCAGTTGCAAGTCTGGTAACAAGTGTATTCTCTGTGAAGGTAAACACGTTCCTTTGATGTGCCCCAAGCGTGAAGTGCCCACTGATAGGAAACCTGCTACTGATTTGAAGGTGGAGAGCAACTTGTCGAATACATGTCATAATTCTGTGATTATGCAAACTGTTTTGGTTCGATTGAAGACAGCTCCCAATGTCACAGCTAGGGTCCTATTTGACAGTGGTTCACAGCGATCGTATATCACCAAGAGACTGGCCTCCTTGTTGAACACTGGCCCTACTGGAGAGGTTCGTGTGGAGCATGCACTGTTTGGTGGTTCTGTGTCTGAGCCCAAGACGCACCATTGCTACAAGCTACGCATTGAGAGCATGACTGGGGATTATGCTTGCAATTTTGATGTTCTTGATACTGAGATCATTTGTCAGGCTGTACCTACTGCACCTGTTACCAACCTGTTGCCTGAACTCAAACGCAAGAAGGTAACGCTGACTGACGTTCATGGAGGTCCAATAGACATTCTGATTGGTGCGGATATTTTTGGGAAACTACTGACAGGCGCACGAGTGGAGTTGGATTGTGGACTGGTGGCTTTCCATACCCTTCTTGGATGGACTCTGATGGGTAAACTTTCTGAGGTGGAGGCAAATCACACAACTCTTCTTTCACACTTGAGTTTGTTTTCGGCTGACCTATCTGTTCCTGATTTGTGGAGGTTAGATACCATTGGAATTGAAGATACAGCTCAGGTGAAGTCTAGGGAGGATCGTGCCATCGCTGCTAGAGAACACTTCAATGATACTGTGACCATCCTGGAGAATGGCAGATATGAGGTGAATTTGCCCTGGCTTGAGGACCACCCCCCACTCCCCAGAAATTTTGGATTAGCTTCCAAGAGATTAGAGTCTACTCTGCGTAGGTTGAGGAGTACCTCCAGTGAGAAGAGATATTTGGATTTCCTGACCGAATGGTGTGATTCAGGCATTATTGAAGAGGTGCCAGCTCAGGAGTGGAATGTTGGCCATTATCTGCCCCATCGATCAGTCTATAAGGAGGGTAGTACGACACCTGTTAGGCCTGTCTTTGACGCTTCTGCTAGAGAAAGGGGACAACCATCACTCAATCAGTGCCTTGAAACTGGACCCAACTTGATTGAGCTGATTCCCTCGGTTCTCTTACGTTTTCGAATTGGGCGTATTGGGTTGATTGCTGATGTTAAAAAAGCATTCCTACAGATTTCAATTCATCCATCTGATCGCGACTTCCTCAGATTTATATGGAAGGGTGAAAACAACCAACTGAGAATCTTCAGACATGCTAGAGTTGTTTTTGGTGTCTGTTGTAGCCCATTCCTTCTCGGAGCCGTGTTTGACCATCATTTGGACCGTTGTCAGGAAATGATTGACAAAGGACAACTACCTGTGTCCCCTGGTGTGATTGAACAGGTACGACAATGTTTGTACGTTGATAATTATGTTGGGAGCCATTCAACCATGAATGAAGTTGAGGAGTTCCAGGAACAAGCTAGCTCATTGTTCTCCATGGCTCAATTTGAGCTTCGTGGATGGGAGTACTCTGGAGAAAGTACTGATGAGGTTAAAGGAACCTCAGTTCTTGGTATGATTTGGGAAAAGAGCTCTGATTTTCTGAAGGTCAATGTACCTGACTTTTCAGACCTGGATTCTGGTTCAGTGACCAGAAGGGTTCTTTTATCATCTACACAGAGGTTGTATGATCCCATAGGGCTGACATGCCCAGTGACTGTTGTACCCAAGAGACTGATACAAAAGGCTTGGGTATCTGGGGGAGATTGGGACACACCTGTGGATGATGAATCCAAAGAAGAATTCCTGCAATGGGTCAAGGAAATATCATTGCTGAAGGAAGTTGCTGTTCCCCGGTGGTTGACAGGTATGGATTCTGTGGATGCTTCGCTTACGCTGCACACCTTTTGTGATGCCAGCCAGGTGGCTTATGCTGCGGTGGTATACCTCAGAGCTGAGTATCAGGGCAATGGGACTGTGCAACTGATTGCAGCTAAATCCCGTGTGACTCCAGTGAAGAAGATCACTATTCCCAGGTTGGAGCTTCTGGCAGCCACGGTGGGAGCGAGATTGTGTCATAGTGTTCTGAAGGTGATTGACAATATTTGTGGCACATACTACTGGAGTGACTCGTCTACGGTGCTCTCTTGGATTCAGCGTGAGGAACCCTGGGCAGTCTTTGTTGGGAATAGGGTTAAGGAAATTCGCTCCCTGTCTAATCCAGACTCTTGGTTCCATGTCCCAGGTGTTCTGAACCCAGCTGATTTGGCTAGTAGAGGATGTTTTCCGCTTGGTTTGATTAGAGCCCAATGGTGGGAGGGACCTGCATGGCTCAGGTTACCCAAATGTGAATGGCCATCGGTTCCTGTAGAGGCAGATGAGACAGAGATTCTGGAAGAGAGACGTAAGTCTCCTGTTGTCTCCTGTTATGATGGACCAACATTCTCTCAACTGTTGACTGAGAGAGTAAGTGGCTACTGGAAGCTGCAGAAGATAGTTGGATGGATGGTGAGGTTTCGTCATAATGCTCGCAGGGATTCTGTTAGAACCAGAGGACGACTGACCATGTCTGAATTGGAAGTGTCGGAAAAGTGGATCCTACGCCTGGTTCAAAGTGAGGCTTTTGCGGAAAAGGACGCTGTAACTGTGAGGAGACTCAAACCTCGCAGGAGTGAAGATGGGCTGTTGTGCGTTCGAACCAAGATCTGGGCTAGGAAGGACTCAGAGGACTTCAGATCTCCAATAATCCTCCCACAGCATCCTATTGTTGACAGGTTGATTCATCATTTCCATTGTAGAAATGGACATATTGTGGGACAGCATCTGTTGAATACTCTTCGTGAGAGTTTTTGGATTGTGAAGGGCCGTAGAAATGTGAGGCGCATCACCAATGCCTGTGTAGTCTGTCGACGTTTTGCAGCTGCAAGTCTAGATGTGGAATCACCCCCGCTGCCTGAAGATAGAGTGAGAGATGCAAGGGTGTTCGAGGTGTCGGGAACAGATTACGCTGGACCACTTTACTTGGCAGATGGTTCTAAAGTCTGGGTATGTGTGTTCACATGTGCTATTTATCGGGCAGTGCACCTGGACCTTGTATCTTCTTTGAGTACTGAAGCTTTTATGCTTGCATTCCGGAGATTCGTTGCACGTCGTGGTCGCCCAGCAGTCATGTACAGTGACAATGGTACGAATTTTCGTGGATTTGTGAACGCAATTACTGATATTGATTGGAATAAGGTTGCTGATTATGCCCAGGTGAGCAAAATCGACTGGCGTTTTAATCCTCCCACCGCTGCTTGGTGGGGTGGATTCTGGGAGAGGATGGTGCAAACTTTAAAGTCCCTCCTACGGAAGAACCTTGGCCGGGCCTCCTTAAACCATGAAGAGCTCTACACTGTTCTGTGTGATGTTGAAGCTTTGATCAATTCCCGACCAATCACATATGTGTCAGAAAATGTGAATGATCCTGTAGCAATCACACCTCAGATGTTTCTCCAGGAGATCAGAGAAGCAGGCGTTCCTGAATGCGATGTTGTGGACAGCTCTAGTTTTGCTCGTCGTCTCCAGCACCGTCAGAGAGTGCAGGAAGAACTCCGTCATCGATTCAGGATAGAATATTTGGGCCAGCTTGCTCTTACTGGATCTAAATTCAGAAACACTCGTGAACCCATTGAGGGAGAGGTGGTCCTGATTGGAAGTGATGGGACTAAACGCTTGGACTGGCCATTGGGTGTGATAGAGGAAATCGTTCGTGGCAAAGACAACAGAATCAGAGTTGTCTATGTGAGGACAGCTGAGGGCAGGCTTTGTCGTCCCGTGCAGAGGCTTCATCCCCTGGAGGTCTTTGGATCTGATGACGTCGACAATGCAGATGACTTGGCCTTGGCTGGAGAATCCATCAACCGCTCTGTGGATGATCTGCCTGCTCCTTCAAGTCCATCAAATAAGAAAATTGTCCTGGACAGTGTGACGCGATGTGGTCGAAAGGTGAAATTACCTGTGAGATACCAATGATCTAATTTTTGTGATATTTGAATTTTATTGAATTAATTATTTTTTGATGGCTGTAATTTCTCAATTGTAATTTTTGTTGTACCTGAAACTTAGGTGATTAGTTTGAATTTGTATAATTTGTAATTTTTTTGAATTTGCGGGCCATGTATGCTTGAATTGATGTTGATTCGTGAGTTACTCATCAAGGTGGGAGAATGTTGAGAATAGGTGATGACTTCCATAGAGTTAGGGTGGAATACTTCCATGGTGTTGAATTTGATCAGTTTTGTTTTGTAGCATCCATATAGAAAAGTGCTTTGTAATTCGGTTCGCCATTTTGTTCGTCCGTTCGTTCGTTGAAATTTCTGTGTTTTACGGAGTTGTTCCCCTGAATAAAAAGTGAGTTTCCCAAGATATTGTAGAGTCATTTGTTCAAAACCCAGTTAATAAAATTTGTGTGTGAGACCCTTGGTGTGTTCTCAACACCCCTAAAAGGTGCCATTTGACTGGATAATGAGATTCCCAAAGTTTTAGGTCGATCAGATAACATTAACCCGTGCCGCATCGGGGTTGAAGCTCAGAAACTCACTTTTTTTCATACAAATATTCTTTTTTTCCTCATAACATAGTAACCATTTGTCCTGGAGACTTGAGATTCAAATGAATCAATATTCCGTATAACAGAGTGATAAAGATACATCAAATCGCCTGGAGGTTGGTTTCATACACTGGAGTGTGGTTTCTAGGTGTATGCGTAAAAAGGCACATTTGCTAAAACGGACCACGTATTCAGATGGGAAAAGCTGAATAACATAATTTAATTTATTATATTTATTTAAGAAATTTCATTTTTTTTCTAGAAAATCACTTGTGCCAGCACCCTAAAAGGTGCCATTTGACTGGATAATGAGATTCCCAAAGTTTTAGGTCGATCAGATAACATTAACCCGTGCCGCATCGGGGTTGAAGCTCAGAAACTCACTTTTTTTCATACAAATATTCTTTTTTTCCTCATAACATAGTAACCATTTGTCCTGGAGACTTGAGATTCAAATGAATCAATATTCCGTATAACAGAGTGATAAAGATACATCAAATCGCCTGGAGGTTGGTTTCATACACTGGAGTGTGGTTTCTAGGTGTATGCGTAAAAAGGCACATTTGCTACAACGGACCACGTTTTCAGATGGGAAAAGCTGAATAACATAATTTAATTTATTATATTTATTTAAGAAATTTCATTTTTTTTCTAGAAACTCACTTGTGCCAGCCCCCTAAAAGGTGCCATTTGACTGGATAATGAGATTCCCAAAGTTTTAGGTCGATCAGATAACATTAACCCGTGCCGCATCGAGGTTGAAGCTCAGAAACTCACTTTTTTTCATACAAATATTCTTTTTTTCCTCATAACATAGTAACCATTTGTCCTGGAGACTTGAGATTCAAATGAATCAATATTCCGTATAACAGAGTGATAAAGATACATCAAATCGCCTGGAGGTTGGTTTCATACACTGGAGTGTGGTTTCTAGGTGTATGCGTAAAAAGGCACATTTGCTAAAACGGACCACGTTTTCAGATGGGAAAAGCTGAATAACATAATTTAATTTATTATATTTATTTAAGAAATTTCATTTTTTTTCTAGAAAATCACTTGTGCCAGCCCCCTAAAAGGTGCCATTTGACTGGATAATGAGATTCCCAAAGTTTTAGGTCGATCAGATAACATTAACCCGTGCCGCATCGGGGTTGAAGCTCAGAAACTCACTTTTTTTCATACAAATATTCTTTTTTTTCCTCATAACACAGTAACCATTTGTCCTGGAGACTTGAGATTCAAATGAATCAATATTCCGTATAACAGAGTGATAAAGATACATCAAATCGCCTGGAGGTTGGTTTCATACACTGGAGTGTGGTTTCTAGGTGTATGCGTAAAAAGGCACATTTGCTAAAACGGACCACGTTTTCAGATGGGAAAAGCTGAATAACATTATTTAATTTATTATATTTATTTAAGAAATTTCATTTTTTTTCTAGAAAATCACTTGTGCCAGCACCCTAAAAGGTGCCATTTGACTGGATAATGAGATTCCCAAAGTTTTAGGTCGATCAGATAACATTAACCCGTGCCGCATCGGGGTTGAAGCTCAGAAACTCACTTTTTTTCATACAAATATTCTTTTTTTCCTCATAACATAGTAACCATTTGTCCTGGAGACTTGAGATTCAAATGAATCAATATTCCGTATAACAGAGTGATAAAGATACATCAAATCGCCTGGAGGTTGGTTTCATACACTGGAGTGTGGTTTCTAGGTGTATGCGTAAAAAGGCACATTTGCTACAACGGACCACGTTTTCAGATGGGAAAAGCTGAATAACATAATTTAATTTATTATATTTATTTAAGAAATTTCATTTTTTTTCTAGAAAATCACTTGTGCCAGCCCCCTAAAAGGTGCCATTTGACTGGATAATGAGATTCCCAAAGTTTTAGGTCGATCAGATAACATTAACCCGTGCCGCATCGGGGTTGAAGCTCAGAAACTCACTTTTTTTCATACAAATATTCTTTTTTTCCTCATAACATAGTAACCATTTGTCCTGGAGACTTGAGATTCAAATGAATCAATATTCCGTATAACAGAGTGATAAAGATACATCAAATCGCCTGGAGGTTGGTTTCATACACTGGAGTGTGGTTTCTAGGTGTATGCGTAAAAAGGCACATTTGCTACAACGGACCACGTTTTCAGATGGGAAAAGCTGAATAACATAATTTAATTTATTATATTTATTTAAGAAATTCCATTTTTTTCTAGAAAATCCCTTGTGCCAGCCCCCTAAAAGGTGCCATTTGACTGGATAATGAGATTCCCAAAGATTTAGGTCGATCAGATAACATTAACCCGTGCCGCATCGGGGTTGAAGCTCAGAAACTCACTTTTTTTCATACAAATATTCTTTCTTTCCTCATAACATAGTAACCATTTGTCCTGGAGACTTGAGATTCAAATGAATCAATATTCCGTATAACAGAGTGATAAAGATACATCAAATCGCCTGGAGGTTGGTTTCATACACTGGAGTGTGGTTTCTAGGTGTATGCGTAAAAAGGCACATTTGCTAAAACGGACCACGTTTTCAGATGGGAAAAGCTGAATAACATAATTTAATTTATTATATGTATTTAAGAAATTTCATTTTTTTTCTAGAAAATCACTTGTGCCAGCCCCCTAAAAGGTGCCATTTGACTTGATAATGAGATTCCCAAAGTTTTAGGTCGATCAGATAACATTAACCCGTGCCGCATCGGGGTTGAAGCTCAGAAACTCACTTTTTTTTCATACAAATATTCGTTTTTTCCTCATAACATAGTAACCATTTGTCCTGGAGACTTGAGATTCAAATGAATCAATATTCCGTATAACAGAGTGATAAAGATACATCAAATCGCCTGGAGGTTGGTTTCATACACTGGAGTGTGGTTTCTAGGTGTATGCGTAAAAAGGCACATTTGCTAAAACGGACCACGTTTTCAGATGGGAAAAGCTGAATAACATAATTTAATTTATTATATTTATTTAAGAAATTTCATTTTTTTTCTAGAAAATCACTTGTGCCAGCCCCCTAAAAGGTGCCATTTGACTGGATAATGAGATTCCCAAAGTTTTAGGTCGATCAGATAACAATAACCCGTGCCGCATCGGGGTTGAAGCTCAGAAACTCACTTTTTTTCATACAAATATTCTTTTTTTCCTCATAACATAGTAACCATTTGTCCTGGAGACTTGAGATTCAAATGAATCAATATTCCGTATAACAGAGTGATAAAGATACATCAAATCGCCTGGAGGTTGGTTTCATACACTGGAGTGTGGTTTCTAGGTGTATGCGTAAAAAGGCACATTTGCTAAAACGGACCACGTTTTCAGATGGGAAAAGCTGAATAACATAATTTAATTTATTATATTTATTTAAGAAATTTCATTTTTTTTCTAGAAAATCACTTGTGCCAGCCCCCTAAAAGGTGCCATTTGACTGGATAATGAGATTCCCAAAGTTTTAGGTCGATCAGATAACATTAACCCGTGCCGCATCGGGGTTGAAGCTCAGAAACTCACTTTTTTTCATACAAATATTCTTTTTTTCCTCATAACATAGTAACCATTTGTCCTGGAGACTTGAGATTCAAATGAATCAATATTCCGTATAACAGAGTGATAAAGATACATCAAATCGCCTGGAGGTTGGTTTCATACACTGGAGTGTGGTTTCTAGGTGTATGCGTAAAAAGGCACATTTGCTAAAACGGACCACGTTTTCAGATGGGAAAAGCTGAATAACATAATTTAATTTATTATATTTATTTAAGAAATTTCATTTTTTTTCTAGAAAATCACTTGTGCCAGCCCCCTAAAAGGTGCCATTTGACTGGATAATGAGATTCCCAAAGTTTTAGGTCGATCAGATAACATTAACCCGTGCCGCATCGGGGTTGAAGCTCAGAAACTCACTTTTTTTCATACAAATATTCTTTTTTTCCTCATAACATAGTAACCATTTGTCCTGGAGACTTGAGATTCAAATGAATCAATATTCCGTATAACAGAGTGATAAAGATACATCAAATCGCCTGGAGGTTGGTTTCATACACTGGAGTGTGGTTTCTAGGTGTATGCGTAAAAAGGCACATTTGCTACAACGGACCACGTTTTCAGATGGGAAAAGCTGAATAACATAATTTAATTTATTATATTTATTTAAGAAATTCCATTTTTTTCTAGAAAATCACTTGTGCCAGCCCCCTAAAAGGTGCCATTTGACTGGATAATGAGATTCCCAAAGTTTTAGGTCGATCAGATAACATTAACCCGTGCCGCATCGGGGTTGAAGCTCAGAAACTCACTTTTTTTCATACAAATATTCTTTTTTTCCTCATAACATAGTAACCATTTGTCCTGGAGACTTGAGATTCAAATGAATCAATATTCCGTATAACAGAGTGATAAAGATACATCAAATCGCCTGGAGGTTGGTTTCATACACTGGAGTGTGGTTTCTAGGTGTATGCGTGAAAAGGCACATTTGCTAAAACGGACCACGTTTTCAGATGGGAAAAGCTGAATAACATAATTTAATTTATTATATGTATTTAAGAAATTTCATTTTTTTTCTAGAAAATCACTTGTGCCAGCCCCCTAAAAGGTGCCATTTGACTTGATAATGAGATTCCCAAAGTTTTAGGTCGATCAGATAACATTAACCCGTGCCGCATCGGGGTTGAAGCTCAGAAACTCACTTTTTTTTTCATACAAATATTCGTTTTTTCCTCATAACATAGTAACCATTTGTCCTGGAGACTTGAGATTCAAATGAATCAATATTCCGTATAACAGAGTGATAAAGATACATCAAATCGCCTGGAGGTTGGTTTCATACACTGGAGTGTGGTTTCTAGGTGTATGCGTAAAAAGGCACATTTGCTAAAACGGACCACGTTTTCAGATGGGAAAAGCTGAATAACATAATTTAATTTATTATATTTATTTAAGAAATTTAATTTTTTTCTAGAAAATCACTTGTGCCAGCACCCTAAAAGGTGCCATTTGACTGGATAATGAGATTCCCAAAGTTTTAGGTCGATCAGATAACATTAACCCGTGCCGCATCGGGGTTGAAGCTCAGAAACTCACTTTTTTTCATACAAATATTCGTTTTTTCCTCATAACATAGTAACCATTTGTCCTGGAGACTTGAGATTCAAATGAATCAATATTCCGTATAACAGAGTGATAAAGATACATCAAATCGCCTGGAGGTTGGTTTCATACACTGGAGTGTGGTTTCTAGGTGTATGCGTAAAAAGGCACATTTGCTAAAACGGACCACGTTTTCAGATGGGAAAAGCTGAATAACATAATTTAATTTATTATATTTATTTAAGAAATTTAATTTTTTTCTAGAAAATCACTTGTGCCAGCACCCTAAAAGGTGCCATTTGACTGGATAATGAGATTCCCAAAGTTTTAGGTCGATCAGATAACATTAACCCGTGCCGCATCGGGGTTGAAGCTCAGAAACTCACTTTTTTTCATACAAATATTCGTTTTTTCCTCATAACATAGTAACCATTTGTCCTGGAGACTTGAGATTCAAATGAATCAATATTCCGTATAACAGAGTGATAAAGATACATCAAATCGCCTGGAGGTTGGTTTCATACACTGGAGTGTGGTTTCTAGGTGTATGCGTAAAAAGGCACATTTGCTAAAACGGACCACGTTTTCAGATGGGAAAAGCTGAATAACATAATTTAATTTATTATATTTATTTAAGAAATTTCATTTTTTTTCTAGTGCCAGCCCCCTAAAAGGTGCCATTTGACTGGATAATGAGATTCCCAAAGTTTTAGGTCGATCAGATAACATTAACCCGTGCCGCATCGGGGTTGAAGCTCAGAAACTCACTTTTTTTCATACAAATATTCTTTTTTTCCTCATAACATAGTAACCATTTGTCCTGGAGACTTGAGATTCAAATGAATCAATATTCCGTATAACAGAGTGATAAAGATACATCAAATCGCCTGGAGGTTGGTTTCATACACTGGAGTGTGGTTTCTAGGTGTATGCGTAAAAAGGCACATTTGCTAAAACGGACCACGTTTTCAGATGGGAAAAGCTGAATAACATAATTTAATTTATTATATTTATTTAAGAAATTTCATTTTTTTTCTAGAAAATCACTTGTGCCAGCCCCCTAAAAGGTGCCATTTGACTGGATAATGAGATTCCCAAAGTTTTAGGTCGATCAGATAACATTAACCCGTGCCGCATCGGGGTTGAAGCTCAGAAACTCACTTTTTTTCATACAAATATTCTTTTTTTCCTCATAACATAGTAACCATTTGTCCTGGAGACTTGAGATTCAAATGAATCAATATTCCGTATAACAGAGTGATAAAGATACATCAAATCGCCTGGAGGTTGGTTTCATACACTGGAGTGTGGTTTCTAGGTGTATGCGTAAAAAGGCACATTTGCTAGAACGGACCACGTTTTCAGATGGGAAAAGCTGAATAACATAATTTAATTTATTATATTTATTTAAGAAATTTCATTTTTTTTCTAGAAAATCACTTGTGCCAGCCCCCTAAAAGGTGCCATTTGACTGGATAATGAGATTCCCAAAGTTTTAGGTCGATCAGATAACATTAACCCGTGCCGCATCGGGGTTGAAGCTCAGAAACTCACTTTTTTTCATACAAATATTCTTTTTTTCCTCATAACATAGTAACCATTTGTCCTGGAGACTTGAGATTCAAATGAATCAATATTCCGTATAACAGAGTGATAAAGATACATCAAATCACCTGGAGGTTGGTTTCATACACTGGAGTGTGGTTTCTAGGTGTATGCGTAAAAAGGCACATTTGCTAAAACGGACCACGTTTTCAGATGGGAAAAGCTGAATAACATAATTTAATTTATTATATTTATTTAAGAAATTTCATTTTTTTTCTAGAAAATCACTTGTGCCAGCACCCTAAAAGGTGCCATTTGACTGGATAATGAGATTCCCAAAGTTTTAGGTCGATCAGATAACATTAGAGAGTTCCTAAAGACGATTTTGGCTTAACGGCGAAGCTAACGGCGATCGTAGATCACCTTCTGCGCATGCGCAGAAAATTACGGCGATCAAATAACGTCCGAGCACATAACGGCGAACGTTCTGGCCGCTAACTTACGGTGATCTTGCTAACGTCGATGTGACTAACGGCCGCCGTTAGAGCAGAGTGAACCTGACATGCCGGTAACAGTTTTGCAACCACCAACATCAATTTCAAAACAAAGCCTCACCTCTCCTCACCTCATGTTCCCGATTGTAAGGCAGATCAAAGCAAGGAGCAACGACAACATTCAGTGTTAGTAAAATTACAAGTAAATTTTAGATATTTTTGTACTCTGTTAACAGAATCTGATGATGCATGTCAGTGGGGAGTTAGGTGTGAAATTAAACGTACCTTGGTAGCTTGTCTTTATGAAAAAAGGAGCTTAGAACGCTCTTTATTTTCTAACCTATCCGAAGTCATACCTAACCCACAATACGGAAAAAATGCACACAGCTACTCGGAAACTGAAATAGGTATTAGTTTTGTTAATTAAATGATTGTGAGAATAAAATTGATACATACGTATATAATTTCTGGTAAATATTTAAAAAATAATATCCGATCGTCATAATGAGTGGTTTTTTGACGTTTTATTATTTTTCGAACTGATTTTTTATTAATTAATTATATTAATTGATATTATTATTAATATTAATTAATATAACTACGTAGCACTTCATTAAACCTAGTCTAGAAAGTATTTCCAATGGAATTGAGTTTTTGACAACCCAGCAAATTATCAACAGAATTTTTTATATCAATATTGAATGATGATGTCCATGTGACAGTAAGTGAGATTAAAACTATCGAGTTATTTAGGTAAACAGTGAACATCGTAATTAAATTCGTACTTCACATACCTCCGTTTTATTACTGGTATAGCCGTTATTAGATTGATCCAAGCTGCAATATTATTCTTCATACGAAATCGGGAAGGAACAGCCGTCATCGTTGAGCGTCGTGAAGCAAGTGCCGGCTCGATGGCCGAACATTTTTGGAACCCTCGTGGTGGAGTAGTCATCCCGGCTTCCATGATGTTTCATTCTTGAGGGTCCTCTTCCATGTTGGTAGGTAGTGGACAGAAGTCCTCTCTTCCATGTTGGTAGGTAGATGACAGAAGTCCTCTCTTCCATGTTGGCAGGTAAGGACAGAAGTTTGATGTCCCGTCACTCCCCTCCAAACTGACGTCCGGCACCAGAAGATTTTCTGAAAGAAAAGAACAACGAATCGGAAGAGCGATGTCAAGTCAGAGCCACACTGGCGCCTGAAAGGTGCTATGTCAAACTGACATTGCTGACTTCAGATTATTCCTTTCTGAGTCAACACCAGCCCAGCTCCAGCCTGACATTACGCTGCTTCGAAAGAACAATATCTCTCCAACAGCTCCAGTTTGTGACATTTTAGTCGACACAATCTAAAAGGAAACTATAAATCAGAACAACAGGTTGATTAGTGGTTAAAAATCGTCAAGTCTCTGAACTTTTCAAATCTATTTTTCATTAACAGTTTAGTAAGGATAATCCGTCAGTATCCATTCGATTTGAATGCGTCCATCCTGATGTTTCTGAAATACATATACATGAGAGAATCTACCAGACACTTTTAAATGAGAATCGTACACTTTTAAACGAATCGCCGGCTTGGATTCCTCTCGAATTATGAGTATGAGATTTGTTCCAGTAATTTCTAAAACACATACTACCTATTAATGTGTCGATTCATAAGGAAGAGAACTTGTGTAACCGGCTTGTTCGTTCTTTCTCCCCTCTGAATCTCCGTATTCTAACATAGGAGTAGAAATAATTTTGTGACTATCAAGGTCGAACTTTTTCAACATAAGATCAATGAGATATTATGCACAACTCCTCCTGATACAATATGATGCTTTCACATGTCACCGGCTTGTTCATTATTTCTCCCCTCTGAATCTCTATCAACTACATATTTTTACCAGATTAGTTATCGAGAATTCACTTACCATAATGAACACTACTGAGACCATGTCAAAGATATCAGCTGCTACCGATACAATAACAACATAATATCAATGAGATAGCTCATAACTCAAGAAATACAAGTAAATTTGATGAGTAGGTTAAAATTCAAATCCTTCCACTCAACCTCCTGAAGTTCAATAAACCATTTTCTAGGAAAGTTGTATAGTACCTACATATAGGTACAGCCCTCAAACTTCACAAACACAGTGTATCATGAAGGAATCTCTGGAATACAATCTTTTCCTTATGTAATAACCGGCTTTTGAAGAAAATGTCTTCCAGATTAGATTCCTTTCCTTCATCTTGTAGAAAGTTTCCATTTCGTATCCGGTTTAAAAAAAAATTAAACAATACAAAAGAAATATATATCCGGTTTAAAAGAATTAAACAATACAAAAATATATATATCCTGTTTGAAAAAATTAAACAATACAAAAAAAATATATCCAGTTTAAAAGAATTAAACAATACAGGTTTTCTCCGGCTTGTATCATACTGACTTTGATCTAAGTCAAGCTTAGACTTAATATCAGCAGATTTAAGGTTTTTTTTATTTTTTTTTTTTTTTATTTTATTTTTTTTTAACGCAACAAAGCTTAGTAGTAAAGCTTATTAAAGTTTATTAACGTCAAGAACCCAACGTCCTCTTACGTCATCGTCTTTGTTGTACGTCACCTTACTACATACCAATTTCGATTGGACTCCATGTGAACACCGGTTTGAGTGATCCCAACAAGTAGGAATATTTCGAATTCAAGTACCATTCAAGTTTACTAACTTTTGCACAGCCTAGGCCAGTTAGCAAGCTGCAATTGGCCATAACCAACTAATTACAAACTCGTACTTTTAATTCTTAAACGTATGTACTTGCAATTCATAAGCATTTCATCAAGTACAATTGAACTTATAAATCCATTCAAGTTCATCGCTGTTCCTCATCAATCAAGTCTCAATTGTTTTGACCATCTTCTGTTCGAGACTCCCCTCTAAATCATTCACCACTTTGAACTGCACACCTTCGATGTAGTTGTTGGAAAGTACATACAACTCAGTACATTCAACATCAACGAGAATGATATTGAAAAATCGATACTAACAACTTTACAAACCGTCATAGACCAGGTTTATTCAATAATAAACCATCGATATTTGACCAATAATTTCTGCATATTAAATCCGGGTTCATTAAATCACACGTGCATCTATCTTCCAGCTCAGAGCAATAGCTCACCTTTCTTTGAGTACTAACTTGCCTTTTCAGACAAGATCCGTATTTAACATATTAACTCATTCTTCCATGCCTTGCCGTTTCAGACAAGATCCGTATTCAACGTATTAACTCATTGTTCCATGGTGCATCTAGATATTAAAAAAAAACCTTACTAACTCTGTCCACCGGCTTAATAAAATCTGTGGCATATTCCACAACATATGAATATCTTTCCCACCATTATCTTGTTACGAAAATGAAGAACAATGTTAATAAACCGGGTTTTAGTAGTTTTGTTCTTTGTAAACTAACAAACGGTTTACCACATTAGGCTCACCATACATTTCACAATGCTGAACACCGAAAAACAAAATCACATCACCGGCTTTTTCTTAGAACAACAGTTTGTTTTCTCAAAACTATTGTTCGCCAAATCCAATGAATTAATATAAACTTCAATTTAATGAACACATAGTCAAAGTGAAGTGACAATCAGGAACCCAACGTATTTATTGCTGTAAGGGTACCTATGTTCGTCTTCACATGTTGTTGCCACAATCACCGCCAAGTCTCCGGATTCGCAATAATCACCAAATCTTCTGATCTGTAATCTAATGCACCACCAAGTTTCCGGATTCATAATAATCATAACCTTTTCTCCGGATTCATAATAATCATAACCTCTTCTCAAGATTCATAAGAATCACAACCTGTTCTCCAGATTCATAATAGTCACCACCGATTCTCCGGATTAACAATAATAACCACCAAGTCTCCGGATTCATAATCATCATCAACTATTCTCCGGATTCATAATAAAAAAAACCACCAAGCCTCTGGAAACCGATCTCTAGAATCCTCCACATTCATCCTGGCATGACTAGAGAAAAATCCTCTCCTTAGCCGACTTTATGTAGGATTCTAATTCTTCGGGTGACTTTGAACAGAAGTGCCTTGAGAGTGACTACTTTCCGATCGAGCAATTCAATATCCTTCAGAATGTGAATTAAATTATTCTGTCCTTCGAGGACACACATTCATTCTGCTTGAAGCCTTATTTTTCTGAAGAGTAAATCTGAAAGCCGTTCTTTGCATTGTGTGGACAAGTGATTGTTCACAATTTCCACAATTATAGCACATTTTATCCGAATTTCCACAATTGCTTTTCATATGTTCCTGTATTCCACATTTGTAACAGGTTATTACTATGGACTTTTTGGATAAAGGAGGACCTTTCTCTGACCGGTTTGCCTTCCTTTTCTTCAATACTTCGGTTCTTATCAAAGCAATCAGAGCCTTTCCTCTTGCATTTTCACGTCTATTATTCTCAGCCATCACATCGAACATGGCAAACATACAATCGAAAATATTGGCCACCTTCATCTGAGAGCCTTCTTGGAGAGCGTCCACTACACTTCTTGGACACTCTTCCGAGATGACGTTGATAAGGTTTCTCCGGATTGCATTATCTGTCAGTTCAGCTACAGGACATCTCCGGATTCCTTCGAGTTACTTAAACCAGTTTTGAACCTCAAGAACAGACTCAGCAGTTGAGCCAAATCGAAGGTTCACGAACTCAATCTGCAGCTCATGCTCAGCTCTTTTGCCTGGGTAGGATCTACAGCTCTCTCAATCCTATCGAGAGCTTCGAGAGGATCATCAACATCATTGATCAATTGTTGGAGACCAAGCTCCAAATTGGACATGAGATATGCCATCACCAGACTTTTCATATCGAATATCTCCTTGACAATGTAGTCCTGATCAGATTGTACCTCTGGATTAACTAGGAAAGCACTCTCAGCACTGTTCAATCACTCTTCTACAGACTCCAGACTCTTCTCTTCCAAACAGAGACAGAGCAATCTTTTAGTGGATTGTTGCCACATCTCAATCCGGGAGTTTGTATGACTCGATAATTTTCAGTCATAAATTTCTTCCTTGGCTTTCTCACAACTGGACACACTGGTTTCTCAGTGCTGTGGCTGGCTACAACCACTGGTACCTCCTCTGCTTGGGAATCTTGGCCATCGTTGGCAGGATCCAAATTCGCCACCTCCATTGCCTCAGTTTCCGGTTTAAGACTCCGGTTTAAGACACCAGTTTAAGAATGCTAGAGGCATAACTGGCCGGTTTCAATATGGACCCCTGCGCAACCTTTTCAATTTCGACCTCCGCAAGCCTAAGAGCGTACTTCGCTTCAATCCTCAACCTGAGAACCAGCTCCCTTTTCCTGATCTCCTCGTCAATTACTCTTTGAATCTCTCCGTTGTTCATGGTTTTCTGTAGGCAACAAAATTGAACTCATAAAAAACGTCCGTATTACACCGTATTACTCAACCATTCTTTCACACCGTTTTGAACCAGGTAATTATTCACTCCGTACTACACAATGTTAAATTGACTATGCATTACACCGTACTTCTCATTCATTATTCCATACCATAGGTATATCAACTTCCACCGTCTTCATTAGTCAATTTTTAACCTGTCTTCACTAGTCAATTTTTCACCTGTCTTCATTAGTCAATTTTTCACCTTAAAAGAAAACCACTCCAACCGGGTTAATACTAAAATAAAATAACTCTGATGGATTTGTTCACGTCTTATCACATAAGTACATAGAATTGAACGTAACATGTTATAGAAAAACATGTAATTGGGATTCAGTTGTGGGGTATTACATTAGGCCCCGCTACTCGAGTGCGCATAGCGAGCGCGCTTTGCTTAAGCAACAGAGCCACCAACTATCTAGTTCCCCAGCGACGCGTCCCTAAGGATCAACCCCGCTGACATCCATAAACTATGTATTATTAGTCCAAACACACCTAATTAATTTCTAGCCGGATTAAACCACCTCTCATAAAGATTACTTTGATCTTCTGATACCACCGGATTTGACTTGCTCCACTTCACCTCGCTATAAGGCCCATACATACTGTCTTGAATTAATCAAACTCCGTATTTGTCAACTCCGTTATTATTCACCGTATTCGTTAATCACCGTATTCATTAATCACCGTATTCGTTAATCACGGTATTCATTAATCACCGTATTCGTTATTCACCGGATTCGTTATTCACCGTATTTTATCCACAAAAAAAAATAACTTAATAATGTATGGCCTTCCTCAACTACATTCATAAACCACCTTTACGTTCCTTCCCTAACACGTGAACAAACCATCATTTAAACCATTTGGCTTTGTTCAGTCGAGATATGCACGTCGGATTAAATTAGACAATAAAGCCGTTCATTTCTTTGTCTTCAACCACCGGATTATCAACCATCATTTGTGTTATACCACCGGATTATCTTCATCATTAAATGTCTTACTTGCATGAGAAAACACCAACCACTCCGTTTTAATAAAAAATTAGCTGTAAATAATTCGTAACTTTCTGTTATGAATCAGCAAAGTCTCAATTGCGTTAACATCTTCAAGCTCCGGTCGTTAATAACACAGTTTTCTGGACATAACCCAATAAATCAAGAATCCATTTAAGACGAATATCTCACATGGATTCGTGAAGAACAGGCATGTAACAGCACCATTATTATTCGCCTCTAACTTGAATTGAAAGCAATCAATAAAATAAGACTTCCGAATCCGGTTTTATTCATACACAGAAAAACAATAACATTTGTTTACCTTCACATCAAACGTCCGATCAAATTTCACCGGATTGGATGTTTGAATCACCGAGTAAATCGAATGAATGAATCGATGTTTGTCTCTCCGTATTTTTCATAATCTCTTTTCGATTGTGTTGATTCGAATATTTTCTCATGCAAGCACATTGTTCATCACGTAATCACGTGAATCGATTCAAACCACCGAAATCGATACACCAAAGAATCGATTTAAATAATCGAATGTGTGAACACACACACATCGAAAAACAAGACATCGAAAAACACGTTCCTCACAGCCCGAAATGGCCGTCGTTATTAAGCAATAAAAACCGTTTTTCACACCGAACTTATTACACATTTCTCTTGCTTCCAGATTAACTCCCGACACCGTATTCCAATGCTTCTTAATAGGAACGATTTAAAAACATGGGGAACACCGTACTAAATGCATACTCGAGATTTATTGCCACCGTTTTGAACCGAGGAGTCCCCCCATCACCTGACCCGAACTGTAAAGGATTTCTCACCGTTGATTAAATAGGACTCCTCGACCGTTTTCAGAGTTAATCTTTCCACACAATGAAAATCCTACAACATTGTGCCGTCAATAAAAGCATAGAGAAATCACGTGCCATATCTCGACTGAATGGAAATACCCCGTTTCCAGCCAATGCATGCATATCGAGTTATTTAGGTAAACAGTGAACATCGTAATTAAATTCGTACTTCACATACCTCCGTTTTATTACTGGTATAGCCGTTATTAGATTGATCCAAGCTGCAATATTATTCTTCATACGAAATCGGGAAGGAACAGCCGTCATCGTTGAGCGTCGTGAAGCAAGTGCCGGCTCGATGGCCGAACATTTTTGGAACCCTCGTGGTGGAGTAGTCATCCCGGCTTCCATGATGTTTCATTCTTGAGGGTCCTCTTCCATGTTGGTAGGTAGTGGACAGAAGTCCTCTCTTCCATGTTGGTAGGTAGATGACAGAAGTCCTCTCTTCCATGTTGGCAGGTAAGGACAGAAGTTTGATGTCCCGTCAAAAACAATAAAAAATAATTATATCGTCATTTTCGGAAATTGTTAGGTACTTTAAAATTAAAATAGTTGAGTTAAAAAATAGGTAGTTAATTTTTAATTATTCTATAAAATGTGTACCTATCTGCATAAAAACTTCCAAAAATTAAGAAAAACCCTAAAATTGATAATTTTTGCTCAAATAATCTCGCTGATAGTCGTATTTTATACCAACTTACCTTCTTTTACCTGAAAAACTATTTACCACGAATTTATGATTCTTTTAACATCCGTAATCGACATGGTTAGATGACAAGATAGATGAAAATTGTAACATGAAATTGACTTGATATTGAAACATGAATGTGAAGGTAGAAATAACTTAGGTTATTTTAAATCTTACGTTTTATTGAATACAATAATATTATAATGTTCATTCAGTCTTTTAAGTTAGGTACATGAAACTTTACATGAGTAAAATAGCGATTCATCAATTTTGAATAGATATTGGGTTGAGTGAAATTAATATATTTTGTTCTGAAAAGACATCGGGAACTCCGAAATGTTCGTTAGTAGGTAGGTAGGTACTCGTTTCCCGGAATCTGGAACAAAATTTATACCGCACACAATTAGGGATTTTGCTATTCTCTTCTCACTCAAAGTAGTTGAAAATACCAATAAGTCGGTAGGCTATGTGTGAGTACCTATCTCAGTAAATAACAATACGATTCCTTACCTTGTAGTAAGATAGACTTGGCAGTGAGAAACGCCCGAACTCCGAGAGCCGCCGTCTTCGTGGAACGTTTTCAACGTTCGTCTCCAGCACGGTGATCATATCTTCAGCGGAAAGTAGACCCGCAACGTACAAATTCATAAAATGATCCATCTCGAACAAACACCTTGACAAGATGTACTTGAAATAGCGAACAACGAACTTGAAAAACGAAGGCAGTCAACAGTAGAGAACTGAGGATCTAACGGCGAAGCCAGAGATTCCTGTCTCTTTAACTTTCGCGTCACTTTTGTCATCGCCGTAAAATTGTTCAACATCGCCGTTATTTTCGCTAACGTTCATCAAGGGTTAGCATCCGATTTGACTCGCCCAAGACAGATCCATAACGGCGATGCCTGTAACGTTCGCCGTTAAGCAAGATGCAGTTTAGGAACTCTCTATTAACCCGTGCCGCATCGGGGTTGAAGCTCAGAAACTCACTTTTTTTCATACAAATATTCTTTTTTTCCTCATAACATAGTAACCATTTGTCCTGGAGACTTGAGATTCAAATGAATCAATATTCCGTATTGTAGTGTCTTACTTCACTATTATTATAATTATCAGCTGATCAGATGTTAGAGAATGAGAGTTTCCGTTAAATAAAGGCATTCTGGTTTGAATCATAATATTGAAGTGTCGTTCTTAATAATTTATCTATATCTAAACTATTTTAATACACTATATTTGGCGCAAGTCTGTATTTCGCGCACAATCGGAGGCTGGTGGTCCGACTAGTCGGGTTGTGCCGGGACGCGAGTGAATCACCTACGTGGTAAAGACATTTTTTCACTTTTCATCTTTCCGTCGCTGATCGGGTAAGTTCCGCCATTTTATTTTCTCGAAATGGATTTCGTAGTAAAGCCATCTTCCTTCTATCCCCAACTGGATGAAAATGCTGCGACCCGCTGGTCAGCATGGGTTGGCGAGTTTGAGGTTTTTATCGTAGCTGCGGACGTGACTAATGACTTGAGAAAAAGGGCGTTACTTCTCAATTCTGCGGGAGGTGAGGTACAGGAGATTTTTCGTAATTTACCAGATATTGGTCCGTCTTACGAAGATGCAAAAACTGCATTAACTGAATATTTCACTCCCAGGAAGAATGTTCTATTCGAAATTTATAAATTTCGTAAGACTGAGCAAGACCCATCTGAGTCCATTAAAGAATTTTACGTGAGATTGCGGAAAATGGCTCATTCTTGTGATTTTAATGATATGAATTTTGAAATACGTATTCAAATTCTTATGGGTACCTCTTCAAATAAATTGCGCAGAGAGATGTTAAAGAGAGGCGACACAATGTCTCTCGAAGATATTCTCAGATTTGGGCAGAGTGAAGAGGTTGTCACAGTACAAATTGGGTCCTTTGCCAATAATTCCCACGAGTTAGTTCACAAATTGGAAAAACAAACTGCTACCTGTTTTTGCTGTGGTGGTCGTTGGCCTCACAAGAAGGGTGAAAATTGTCCAGCTAAAGGAAAACAATGTGCTACTTGTGGAGTTAAAGGCCATTTCCCAAAATCAAAGTACTGCTCTAGCTCGTTGAAAAGTAATGGAGCTATTCCTAAGAGTAAGAAACAGCACTCAATTAATCAAACGAAGTATATCAATAGTGATTCTGAGCAGGATTCTGATGTTTCTCTAAATTTAATTAGACTGGCTAAATCCAAAGGACTTCCTGTAACTAAAGTAAAAATTCTTGGAAGAAATATTGAATTTATTGTCGATACTGGAAGTAGTGTAAACATTATTTCAGAATCTATATATTCATCTTTAATTGGTGCACCATCTCTGAAGGAGACAGCTTGTGCTTTACGTACCTATCAAAACAAGCAAGTAAATTCATTAGGAGAATTCATTGGAACCTTTCGGTTCAAGAATAGGAATACAACGGGAAAAGTGGTCGTTGTGAAGGAGGGAGACTCGTTGCTAAGTTGCGATACAGCTAAAGAATTGGGAATTGTAGCTTTAGTTCTGACAATCAATGATGCAACTTCGCCTTCCAACGCCCATGATCGCCCAATACTTCCTGCCAATAAATTCAAACTCAAATATCCCAAGGTATTTGATGGCATTGGTAAATTGAAGAATTTTCAAGTAAAGTTACATATAAATGAGGCAGTTTCTCCAATAGCTGTAGCTTTCAGGAGGACTCCATTTCACCTTCGAGGAAAATTGGAGAGTGAGATCAATAAACTATTGGCAGATGATATTATAGAGAAAACGGTGGGACCCACAACCTGGGTTTCTCCTGCTATTATCGTTCCAAAAAAAGGGGGTGCTGTGAGGCTCTGTGTAGACATGAGGAATGCGAATAAGGCCATTCAACGAGAGCGTCACCCCACTCCAACATTTACAGAAATTGCAACTTTAATTAACGGATCAACTACATTTTCAAAATTGGACTTAAATAAGGGATTTCATCAGTTGGAATTACATCCTGATTCTCGTCACATTACAGCGTTTTCGACTCATTTAGGTATTTTCAATTATAAACGTTTAAACTTTGGAGTAACTTCAGCACCTGAGATATTCCACAAAACTATAAATCAAATTATATCTGATATTCCCAACTGTGTCAATGTCAGTGATGACATTTTGATTTATACTGATTCTATGAAGGAACATGATTTAGTGGTGGATAAAGTTTTAAAGCGATTGAATGATGTTGGATTGACACTGAACGAAGAAAAATGCTTGTTTCGTCAAGCTAATGTTCCTTATCTAGGATTTATCCTTTCTAAAGACGGAATCAGTCCTGATCCAGCGAAGCTACGGACAATTTTGGATTTGGTTCCGCCTACTGATGTTCAAGAAACAAGAAGCTTACTAGGCATGGTGAATTTCCTAATGCGGTTTTTGCCAGATTTAGCTAGTAGCACTAAACATTTGCGGGAGCTAATAAAAAAAGATTCGAAATGGAAGTGGACAGGTGTGGAGCAGAGAAGCTTTGATGAATTAAAGAAAAAAGTTAGTAATGCTATAAACAATAAATATTATGATATCCGGAAGGAACTCCATTTATATACAGATGCCGGTCCTGACGGACTTGCAGCTATATTGGCCCAACCTGGTGCAAATGAAGCAAACATAATATCCTGTGCCAGTGTGAGTCTGTCTGATGTCCAGAAAAGATATTCACAAATTGAGCGGGAGATGTTGGCAGTTTCTTGGAGTGTAGGACATTTTCATGATTTTTTGGCAGGGGCAAAATTTATTGTTCATACGGACCACAAACCCCTGGTGTCCCTCCTCTCTCGAACTAGTCCATCTTCGTCACCTCGTCTTGAGAGATTGCTTTTCAAGCTGATGGGTTATGATTTTTCGGTTGTCCACATACCTGGCAAAGAAAACCCATCGGACTATATGTCACGACATCCTTGTAAACGCAAGATGTATGCTTCCGAAGAAGATTTCATCAATCTCGTGACTGATGCTACATTACCATCAGCAATATCTCGTGAGTGTTTGGCTGAAGCAACTCTTAAAGATACACTACTTCGTCTAGTTATCAAAGCCATAGGATCCGGGGATTGGTCTAACCCAGCTATTAGCAATTTCAAAACTGTGAAAGGAGAGCTGGCTGTAACCACGGATAAAATTGTTCTTTGTGGGAGTCGCCTTGTTATACCATCAAGTTTACAATCGACTGTTGTTGCTCTAGCTCATCGTGGCCATTTAGGTATGACAAAGTCAAAAGAGTTACTTCGGAGCAAGGTATGGTTTCCAGCGATGAATAGTTTAGTGGAAAAGGCAGTTAAGAGTTGTACTCCTTGTCTAGCTAATGATAACAAGATCAGAAGAGATCCTATTCGACCTTCACCTACTCCTTCAGGTCCGTGGGAAGCCCTTTCAATTGATTTTGCGGGACCTTTCCCAAATGGCAAATATGTTTTGGTGATAATCGACGACTTTAGTAGGTATCCTGTTGCTGAAGTTATCACTTCTCTAAAAACGGAGTATGTTACGAAATGTTTGTTCAAGATTTTCTCACTATTCGGGATACCCCATTCACTGCGGTCGGATAATGGTCCACCATTCAATGGGAAACCTTTTGAAGAGTTTTGTTCATCTTTGAGAATTAAACACCACCGAGTGACTAGTAATTGGCCCGAGGCTAATGGTCGTGTGGAATGCTTCATGTCAAGTTTAAACAAAACCATCAGAATCTCTGTTGCTGAACAAAGGAACTGGGAGGATGTATTACCGGAGTTTTTGCTCCAATACCGTGCAACTCCTCACTGCTCTACAAGAATATCTCCAGCTCGAGCCCTCTTACGAAACAATTTTCGAACATTTCTACCACAGATCTTGTCTGATGTCTATGAAGAGGAAATTGACGAAAATTTAAGAGCTAATGACGCTGTGAGTAAGGAGAAGATGAAGCAGTATGCGGATTACAGAAGGAATACCAAGCCTCATGATCTACAAGAAGGAGATACTGTTCTTGTAAAACAGAAGAAGATTAACAAATATTCCTCTGTGTATGACACAAATCCATTGGAAGTGACAAGCGTGGAAGGTACTAAAATAACAGCAGCTGGCGAGGGAAGAGTTGTGACAAGAAATTCATCTTTCTTCAAAAAAGTGCCACAAGAACTTCAGGACGGAGAGCCACACGTATCTACAAGTTGTGACCCATCTATTTCCGGAGATTCAGACACTGGGACCGTCACAAGAAGTGGGAGACGAGTTAGGCCGCCGTCGAAGTATAAGGACTTTGTTGTGGGGAAGTATTAATGACAGTTAGGCAAGGGATGTAGTGTCTTACTTCACTATTATTATAATTATCAGCTGATCAGATGTTAGAGAATGAGAGTTTCCGTTAAATAAAGGCATTCTGGTTTGAATCATAATATTGAAGTGTCGTTCTTAATAATTTATCTATATCTAAACTATTTTAATACACTATACGTATAACAGAGTGATAAAGATACATCAAATCGCCTGGAGGTTGGTTTCATACACTGGAGTGTGGTTTCTAGGTGTATGCGTAAAAAGGCACATTTGCTAAAACGGACCACGTTTTCAGATGGGAAAAGCTGAATAACATAATTTAATTTATTATATTTATTTAAGAAATTCCATTTTTTTCTAGAAAATCACTTGTGCCAGCCCCCTAAAAGGTGCCATTTGACTGGATAATGAGATTCCCAAAGTTTTAGGTCGATCAGATAACATTAACCCGTGCCGCATCGGGGTTGAAGCTCAGAAACTCACTTTTTTTCATACAAATATTCTTTTTTTCCTCATAACATAGTAACCATTTGTCCTGGAGACTTGAGATTCAAATGAATCAATATTCCGTATAACAGAGTGATAAAGATACATCAAATCGCCTGGAGGTTGGTTTCATACTAGGGCATCCAGTACAGCACCAATCACAGTACAGCTGTACTCATCGCTGTACTTTGGCCAGTACAGCTGTAGTACAGCAGTATTACCTAACACAGGAAAAAAAATTAAGGGAAATCCAAGGGGAAATCAAGGAGGAAAAAATCATAGGCATTATTATATTCTTTTAAAAGTGAGGTTTTGAAAGTAGTTTATTATCAAAAACGGTACATAGTATAGGTATTTGTGAAAGCAGCAGAGTATTTCATTTTTGAGAGAAATATGCTCGGAGCAAACACAAATTGCTCAAAGTGCTGCCTTTCACAGTCGGGTCAAGGGTTTCCTCTGGAAACGTAGGTATGTCAGAGTCAGACATTTCAGTCGGTTCCGTGCTTGTTTTCTTTTTATACAAAACATCGATTACTGCGAGTTGAATGCCATGCACGAAGCATAACTGGTGTAGACAAGGCATCAGATCATTTAATCATTACTGAAGGTCCATCTGTGCAAATGGCAACTATGTCCTGTTCCAAGGTTAGGCCGAAGTTTTTGATATGCCCATTGACTGTTTCAACGCAAGCTTCAGCCGTGAACTTGCCATGGATGGGCACAAGCCCGAGGTTATAAAATTTTGGTGTCCCACAAACCACATTTATGTTCATGTACCTCTTATTATTCCTTGAGGTCCATTCATCAAATACGAGGGAAAATCGTGAACCATCTTTTCTTAAGCGAGCAAATTCATCAACAAAGCTCCTTTTAACAGTTTCCGCTAAATTCATAACCATTGATTTAATAGTGGTTGGTGAATTTGGTAATTTATATCCACTCTTTATGAAGAGACGTCGTAGATCTTCGGATGTACAAAATTTGCTGAAGGCAAATCCATCTTTAGCTGCCATTCGGGACACTATTACCTCCACTGAATTCTCACGGGAGAAAAATTGTGGCATTTTTCTTTGGAAATCTTCCGTTTTTTGAACCACTTTCTTAGATGATAAAGGCACTACACTTGAAGAGGCGGCGAAATCAATTTTGTGCACCATTCTAAGATGTTTCTTAATTCCAGTAGACGATCTATTGGCAACAGTCAAGTCTTTTTGGCAAATACTGCACTCAACCTTGGTTTTGCCATTACCTTTGATGAAGTATTCCCACACGTTCTTCTTCAACACCTTCTCATGTGGTTCGTCGTCTGAATCTGAATCCGACATTTTTGCAAGAAAATTATAGTAAATAATCGAGTACGAAGAACAATAACTCGCAGCAAAACAATAACATCATATTAGAGATGGGTCGCTCATTAAAGATCCGGCTCTTTGAGCCGGGTCTTTCAGAAGAGCGAGTGAACCACGGGTCAGTAAAAAAGAACCACGGCTCTTCGGATCTTTTGAGCTCAGTGCTGGTAGTGTTCGGTGAAGATCGGTTCTTCTAAAGAGCGAGTGAACTGCGGATCAGTAAAAATGACAAATGAATCGCGGTTCTTCGATCTTTGGATCTCTTGAGATCCAGTAAAATAAATGAACGGCGGCTCTTCGTTCTTCGGTTCTTTTGAGATCGGCAGTGTTCGGGAAAATTCGGACTTCCTTTTCGTCAGCTCACTGTTGCCAACCCGTACGATAATTCCGAGGGAAAATACGATATAAGTCGATCAAACAATACAATTTTGGGAATTGTATCGTACCACCACATGCATTATTGTATTTTCGGTCGTAAACTTTACCGTATTTTTCCAGTGTTTTCTGTGACCCACTTTCTGATTCTTTCCGTTGTTTTTTTCTCCCTGTTTGATTTTTACATCATGATCTTTTGTGAGGAGCTTTCTGATACAAGTTCAAAAGGCAAGCAAAAGCACAGCCTTATCTTACCAATATTATCAATATTGAAGCTTACGTACTTATTGGTTCGTTTATTCTCTTTCACCTTGGTTACCTTAATTTTCTTTGATATAACATCAAAATGTTATATTATAAAAATGTTATACCTACTAAGAAATTTTTTTTAAAAATTGTAATTTGTCATTAGAGGCATAAAAAAATGCAGATTTCATATAAATAAATATTTTACCAAAAAACTGTATTTTCAAGTCTTACTTATTCATTGCTTTAATCGTGTTCGTTTATTAATTTTCGTTGATTTTTGAAGGATTTGTTGAGCATCTTTATTGAACAACAGCGCTTTTTGGGTTATTATTTTCAATAATGAACCATTGGAATCGAGCAACAGAGAAATTATTCCCTCTCGCCCTCAAAATTTCATGGCTTAGGATTCAAGGTACCTAGTGTAGAACCCAATAATCGAATAAACATTTCCGGGCAGAACTAAAATAAACCGTTGTGTAACAATTTGTAGCGTTTTTGGTCGTATTTTCATCTCTACAAAAATAATAAATAAATACGAGCTCAAAAGAGCCACTGATCCGTCGAAAAGATCCGGATCTTTTGAATGAGCGGAGCGCTCAGAGCCGTTCTTCTTGGCGAACCGTTTTGCCCATCTCTACATCATATCAGGAAAAAACTGCTAGGAGGTAAACAGAGAAGTGACTGTGAATCACGCAAATTTCGCAAGAAGGGGGAGGACGGATGGGGAAGCGCATGCGCCTGATGGAGTTTTGGAGGTAAGGGGTAAACATAACCAAGCTTAGTAGTGGACTTTGTACATATTATGAGGTCGATGCCGCTCTGCCAAAGCGTGATTCACAGAAATGAAAAGAGGGTGCTGTACCACCAGTACAGCTGTATTTTGGGGCGCTGTACCTCGGTACAGCAGGGGGGCAAAAAAGGCGCTGTACTTGCTGCATTTACAGCTGTACCAAATGCTGTACTGGATGCCCTATTTCATACACTGGAGTGTGGTTTCTAGGTGTATGCGTAAAAAGGCACATTTGCTAAAACGGACCACGTTTTCAGATGGGAAAAGCTGAATAACATAATTTAATTTATTATATTTATTTAAGAAATTTCATTTTTTTTCTAGAAAATCACTTGTGCCAGCCCCCTAAAAGGTGCCATTTGACTGGATAATGAGATTCCCAAAGTTTTAGGTCGATCAGATAACATTAACCCGTGCCGCATCAGGGTTGAAGCTCAGAAACTCACTTTTTTTCATACAAATATTCTTTTTTTCCTCATAACATAGTAACCATTTGTCCTGGAGACTTGAGATTCAAATGAATCAATATTCCGTATAACAGAGTGATAAAGATACATCAAATCGCCTGGAGGTTGGTTTCATACACTGGAGTGTGGTTTCTAGGTGTATGCGTAAAAAGGCACATTTGCTAAAACGGACCACGTTTTCAGATGGGAAAAGCTGAATAACATAATTTAATTTATTATATTTATTTAAGAAATTTCATTTTTTTTCTAGAAAATCACTTGTGCCAGCCCCCTAAAAGGTGCCATTTGACTGGATAATGAGATTCCCAAAGTTTTAGGTCGATCAGATAACATTAACCCGTGCCGCATCGGGGTTGAAGCTCAGAAACTCACTTTTTTTTTCATACAAATATTCGTTTTTTCCTCATAACATAGTAACCATTTGTCCTGGAGACTTGAGATTCAAATGAATCAATATTCCGTATAACAGAGTGATAAAGATACATCAAATCGCCTGGAGGTTGGTTTCATACACTGGAGTGTGGTTTCTAGGTGTATGCGTAAAAAGGCACATTTGCTAAAACGGACCACGTTTTCAGATGGGAAAAGCTGAATAACATAATTTAATTTATTATATTTATTTAAGAAATTTCATTTTTTTTCTAGAAAATCACTTGTGCCAGCCCCCTAAAAGGTGCCATTTGACTGGATAATGAGATTCCCAAAGTTTTAGGTCGATCAGATAACATTAACCCGTGCCGCATCGGGGTTGAAGCTCAGAAACTCACTTTTTTTCATACAAATATTCTTTTTTTCCTCATAACATAGTAACCATTTGTCCTGGAGACTTGAGATTCAAATGAATCAATATTCCGTATAACAGAGTGATAAAGATACATCAAATCGCCTGGGGGTTGGTTTCATACACTGGAGTGTGGTTTCTAGGTGTATGCGTAAAAAGGCACATTTGCTAAAACGGACCACGTTTTCAGATGGGAAAAGCTGAATAACATAATTTAATTTATTATATTTATTTAAGAAATTTCATTTTTTTTCTAGAAAATCACTTGTGCCAGCCCCCTAAAAGGTGCCATTTGACTGGATAATGAGATTCCCAAAGTTTTAGGTCGATCAGATAACATTAACCCGTGCCGCATCGGGGTTGAAGCTCAGAAACTCACTTTTTTTCATACAAATATTCTTTTTTTCCTCATAACATAGTAACCATTTGTCCTGGAGACTTGAGATTCAAATGAATCAATATTCCGTATAACAGAGTGATAAAGATACATCAAATCGCCTGGAGGTTGGTTTCATACACTGGAGTGTGGTTTCTAGGTGTATGCGTAAAAAGGCACATTTGCTAAAACGGACCACGTTTTCAGATGGGAAAAGCTGAATAACATAATTTAATTTATTATATTTATTTAAGAAATTTCATTTTTTTTCTAGAAAATCACTTGTGCCAGCCCCCTAAAAGGTGCCATTTGACTGGATAATGAGATTCCCAAAGTTTTAGGTCGATCAGATAACATTAACCCGTGCCGCATCGGGGTTGAAGCTCAGAAACTCACTTTTTTTCATACAAATATTCTTTTTTTCCTCATAACATAGTAACCATTTGTCCTGGAGACTTGAGATTCAAATGAATCAATATTCCGTATAACAGAGTGATAAAGATACATCAAATCGCCTGGAGGTTGGTTTCATACACTGGAGTGTGGTTTCTAGGTGTATGCGTAAAAAGGCACATTTGCTAAAACGGACCACGTTTTCAGATGGGAAAAGCTGAATAACATAATTTAATTTATTATATTTATTTAAGAAATTTCATTTTTTTTCTAGAAAATCACTTGTGCCAGCCCCCTAAAAGGTGCCATTTGACTGGATAATGAGATTCCAAAGTTTTAGGTCGATCAGATAACATTAACCCGTGCCGCATCGGGGTTGAAGCTCAGAAACTCT